>OX578146.1:20061237-20661237 GCA_951213105.1 Amaurobius ferox | reverse complement strand
TCATGGAAAAAGTGAAGAAGTGTTTGTTTCAGAAGAGGTTAGTGTCACGCAGTAAAATGACGGACTTTAAAGTTACCTTTATGAAACATATTTAATTAATCTTAGAACATGGCCGAAATATCGTATTCGTGGAACCCATTGTATTGTGCAGATTTTACCCCCCTATTTCATCTTTAGCGCGAGTTCCGTAAAATAATATTAATTAACATACTACTAAATTGATTGCACCATTTTAACTTTAAAATAAAACTATTTATTAACAACATGGATCAACTAATACCTCAATTACAACAATGATTTCTATTAATTGTGCCGGAGCAAGAAAGTGTGAGACCATTAAGATGTAGTTATCAAAAGGCTCAATGAATTGCATACAATGTAGTGGAACACACATCTTCCGATTATCTTTTGAAGTTAATACACAGCTCGTACAGTCGTACGTGTTCCATTAATGTACTCCGTACAATACCAACTCGCAGTGTGGTATGTCGTCTCGTACGGTAGTCGCCCACTGCACACTTGAAATTCTCCGTACTATGGATGCACTGCCATTCTTGTACAACACCAACTCTGTCACTTCGACTTCCCGAACTCTCCAACTACGTCTGCAGATATGCTATCTTAATTCATCTCTGCTGTTCGATATTATCTTTCTACTGAACTTTACATCTTTTTTATACGCCTTTGGTTATGGCTCTTTTGTCTGAGGTCTGACACGCCTCTTTGGCTAACAAACGGCCTTACCGTGTTGAAAACACCGGTTCTCGTTAGATCACCGAAGTCAATCAGCATCGGGCGCGGTTAGTACTTGGGTGGGTGACCTTCTGGGAACACCGCGTGCTGTTGGCACATTTCTGGCGCGGTATCCCGGTGGTTTGCGCGCTGGATTTGCACGCTGCCACAACTGCCGCCGAGTTCATGCGGAGTACGATCATGTTAAACATGTGGGTCCGTAAGTCCTTCCGATGGGTTGGCGGTAGGGGAAGGAGGGTACGGTCCCTGTGGGTGCCTCCCCCACCGGTTCCGGTCTAAATTGAGTGGCACTTCCCAGCCGTTCAAACAGTTACCTTACACCTTTCCGGTAGGTCGGACGGTCTGGGTTTCAACAACAACAACAACGCCACTTTGGCTTTAATTAGGTAACCTAAGGGCACTGAGCCCAGACATCTCGCACATTGGTCAATATCTATGACCACTCTCGTGTCCTCACGTTATCCTTAGATTCCTTCGACCCACCTGTCTTGACGCCCCTAAATTTATGGCTTCAGCTGATCTATCGGTCAGGATGTTGTAAAAACTGACGTCATTGAGACTGAAAGTATTGTCTGACGTTTCAGCCACAATAAATAACGCACATAAAACTGTCTCACAAAATATGGTGTGAGATCTATTTCTGCTCTCACAGTTAGTTTAAGTGAAGTTGATGCAGTTTGTTCTGTACTGGATATTTCACCAGTACCAAAAATTAAATGACTAAGTTCAGAAAAAAATCAAGAGCTTTAATATTCAAAACAAAATAAATTTCAAAGAAGCTGTGTAAGAAGTTAGGACATTTATTAACAGAAGACTAAGTAGATAATGAAGAAGGTTAATCTATTTTTTGTAATGAATATACTAATTTAATTGGCAAATTAAAAGAAAAATGCAAGATAGCCAGTAATGAACAAAATGTAAAGATTATGAGTTTAATGCCTAGATGTTGGTCTAAATTAAAAATATGCGAAGAGTTGCAGGTTTCTGAAGAATTAATTAGGATCAAAGGAATCTTACTTAGCCTTACTTATATCAAAGGAATGTCCTATATTTTTGTTTCAACGGAGGAAGTAAAATTAAATGAGAACGTGTTGAAACCTAGATTTGAAAAATGTAAATTTGTACCTCAAACGTGAGAATGCAGATTCTTACCTCTCAGAAAATCCGCCATAAGATGTTACCAAACATCTATATCTTTGTAATATGTAGATATCCCAGTAGTAACATGTATTAATGATAAACAGTAGTGGTATACTAAAATTTTAAACATGTGTTTTAGAAATGAAGACTTGTATCTTCAAGCCATCAGGTCCAGGAATTTCATTCCAAAAGACATCCAATTATTCATAACTGATTCCTCCATCAAAAGTACTGAGAAAACACACGCTTTGGAACTGCATACACCTACAGAATAAAGCTACCAGATTACTGAATGACTAATGAAATATCACGACTGTAACTTATTATTTTTATTAAAAGGTATCAAACTTTATGGATAAGTAACCACTAAGACTTGTCACTCTTAGGACTTACTCATCGCTTCATATCAATAACACCAGAAAAGTCTCAAACTCCAAATTGTTACTACAATTAGTTATTATACAGTACTAGATTCTCTAAAAGTTTCAGATTTTTCACGGTTCCCCCACCAGAGATATTAAAGCTTAAATATGTGTAAATTTGAAAGAGTCGCCATGTATGGGACTTACTAAAATAAGAAGGAGAAAGTTCTCAGTCTCGAAATTTCTCCAGCTAAGACGTTAGGAGTAGGGTAAGCTGTGGTGAAAATTTAAAGATATAAAATTGTTCTCTTCATTATTTTTAAAAAGCCTAAAAACTGTATTTTAACAAAACTTATTCTGAATTTCAACGCTACATTTCAGCCACTCAGGTTGCAGTTACACAAATTTTACAATTTCATGAAATGTAGACCACATTAAGGCCTGTAAAATAGTTTTATTCCAAGTATCTAACTCTTTTGAATTCCAAGAAGATATTTAAATTTGTTTGAACATCAACATTCATAAAATTTGGAGTCGCCATGTTGAAAAAATGGCTGTACCAAATAAACGAGCCAGATGATAAAATTGTGAGAATCATTTTTCATCTGCTGAAATATGCAGGAACATTTGTTCAAGATATAAAAATTTTCTTAAATGCTCATGCAACCAAATACTCTTTTTCTGGGTGATTTTACATGGAATGACCCTTATATTAAATCTGTCCCACGTTACCATGTCGAAAAATATAAAGTTTCGAATGAATTTCAATGTTTTCGCTCCAAAGTCTGTCTACTACATTTTTGATAACAAAACAGCATATAAAGTGTAGTAAAAATCCATTAATATTTGTGGCCGCTATTGTGTACACAAGAAACCAACAACCGACATACATACATACATATATACAGAAGAGACCCCACTCCAAAAATAATCAAAACGTGTTCAGACGGGTCTTAAAACATATATTGGCATCAAGCTCGTCAATTCGAAAATTTTCGTGGAAATACATTCTCTATGCTGTATTACATAGTATGAGAAAATAATAACTATATATATGGTCTACTTTTACAATATAACAGAAAATAACAAGAATATATTTGATTTTTCTTGGGTTCTGCTCTGCGGTTTCTTCATACGTTCCAAAATATATTCCTTGGGGACTCTTACGATCGCCCCTTACGAAGGAGTTGCATTTATACATTGCAGAAGGAAAATGAGAAAAGACTGTTGGTGTCACATTCACTTAATTGGGATGAAGAGATGCCATTTTGATTGATGATGTTTATACATCTTCCTACAGTGTTGAAATTGTCACACTTAACATTTTCTTTTAGAATAAAGATAAATCACAAAATAGTGGTAAATAATATTTTTAATACCTTGCGTTTCCCTGTCCATGAATGTGTGATTTTTTTTCTGAGAAGGTGCTAAATTTTGAATCCGAAAATTTCTGGAGACGGAAGTTGTTCCAATGTGTTCTACTCTCGTGTTCTACTCGATATACTCTAAAGAACAATATACAACTTAAAATAATGCACATCTAAATGGGGAAAAATTTCTGGGAATAACTGGGGGGTTAATAAAGCTCTTTTAAAAATATGGTACTTGACTGTAATTGAAAAGGTTATTATTTACGGATCTGGGGTTTGGGGGGGTAATCTCACACGGGATCAAATTTCAAAACTTACTTCATTACAAAGAATCTTTTTATTAAAAATCTGCCCTGGTTTTCGGACAACTTCGAACATTTCTCTTTTTTCAATTACCGGTATTCCCCCTGTCCATTTAGTCATTAAAACTCTTTTTATTAAATATAACTTTTGGAAACATAAACTTAACTTATTTTCGGACCCCTCCATTCCCTCCCCTGATCAATTTGATTCCCTTTGTTCTCTTTCTAGCCTTCCTCCTCCCCTTCGTGTTTTAAATTTTTCTTCCTCGAACCCTTCCTCGTTTTCTAGGTTTAATGTATTCACAGATGGGTCAAAACTGGATAATAATGTAGGTTTATCAATATGCATTTTCGAAAATGATCGACTGATCGAATCATTATCCTTTAAACTTAGAACTGGAAACACAGTTTTTCAAGCCGAACTTGAGGCCATCAACCAGGCCATCCTCTGGGCCGGCAAAAACAATTTAAAAATCAACATCTTTTCGGACAGTCAGTCATCTATTTCGGCTTTTAAATCTATCAAGAATAAAACGAAATTTCTATCTAAAATTAAAACTAATGCTCACCCCTACAAATCATTAATTAACTTATCCTGGGTCAAGGCCCATTCTAATATTCAGGGCAACGAAGTCGCCGATGAACTGGCCAAACAAGCTACGATCTCCGGCACCCCACTCCTTATACCTTTTCCCTACTCCTTTTTGATTAATAATTGTAAATCTTTCCTTCTTAAAAATTGGCAATCTCTTCTTAATGATTATATTTCCCCCCGGACTCATGACCCTGCCAGAATTCTAAGCTATTTACCCAAAGTCAACCCCAATTTTCAAATTTATAACAAATTCTTAATCTATTTTTTAACGGGTCATGGTCCTTTTCTTGACTATCTTCATTTTTTCAAACATAAACGTTCTTCAAATTGTCTTTGTAATTCATATGGTGACGTAGATCATTACGTCTTTAATTGCCCCCATACCTCAAAATTTCACTTAACCCGTCCTCCAGATAATCTTCGTGCGACTTGGTTCTCTGGTGTCAGAACCAATAAAATTCTTTTAAATAGGTTGAAAAACTGTGTTTTAATTGCGAGAGAAATCTCCAATCAGGTTCCTTAGCAAGCTTGGTGCCAACTGCTTTCAATTTTCTTCGGTCAATGTTGTCCTCCCTGTTCCAGGCGTTTGTCTCTTATTGTTTCTGTACTTACACTTTTTGGTGTCCGTCTTTTGTATATTTTGTTTCCTGTCTATATTTCTCTGTTGTATATATCTGTTTTCCCTGTGTTCCTCGGCTGTTCATATATTTGAAAGTCTTACCATGTACATGTAGTGCTATATTGCACTTAACTTTTTCCGGTTACCTCAACTGATTGTAACCTTTATTCAGCTATGTTCTTTTTGCTTTCTTTTGTTGGTTTTTACTGTATTGTCCCTTTTCCCGCGGTTGCTCGGATTCTTTTGGCCATACGTTTTACATAAATTTAATTTCATTTTAAGAAAATAATTTAATTTTTACCTCAAAATTCAAAATTTGTTAAAATCTACGTTTCTTTGCCTCCCTTCCCACTGTATTTTATGTAAAACTCTAAAACTGTCTGTATATATATTTACCATGTAACCACTTTATTGAATTTTAAATAATTGCAGACTGAAACTTGGTGACTGACTGGAGGACGGTTTCGGCTAACCTCCTCTCCCGGCCACACATTAAACTGCCGTAAGCCCTAGGGTTGGCTGTGTGGTCTGGGCCTTCGACATCGACATCTAAATGTCTGATAAATTTCAATGAAATAATGATAATAGATGAGATACTGTTGAAATAGATATTTTAACGATATTCCCTTACGAATTCCAAATAAAACATATTGAAAGTAATAAAAATTGAACCTGATTTCTTAATATGAGATAGATTTCTTAATATAGAACATTTAATATATTTAAAAATGATATTTTTTGTAGATTAATTTTTTTAAATGATATACATGTATTTTAAAGAATAAAAACTTCGAATAAAAATATTTCTTTGATCACACTGAAAGACGGTAAAGTCACAAGTATTCATGTTGTTGTTGTGTTGTTGTGGCTTATCCTCCGGCTGTCTGACGAAGTCAGACAAGATCCATTAAACCGCTGACCCTAAAGAAGTCGAGGACCAGAAGGGGGAAGAATATATCTCCTTTCTGGAAAGTCCCAGACAGTCCAGGATGTGTTCAGGAGAAGCCTGCTGAGCTTGACATTTAGAGCAGACTGCAAAAATCTTCCTGCCCTCAAAAAACGTGAGACCTTTTGTGTGGCCGCTTGCTAATCTGGATATTGCAGTTCGAGAGGCTCTGTCACAAACAAGTATTCATAACAATTGGCTGCGAGGATACTGTTTTGACTTGGCTACGGAGGCGTTTACTTTTTGGACTTTGTTATGGATCTGCAATCTTATTTGACTTGGCTACGAAGCCTTAAGCATTTTTGACTTGGTTACGAAGCCGCAAACATTTTTGACTTGGCCACGAAGCCACAAACTTTTTTGACTTGGCCACGAAGCCGCACACATTTCTGACTTGGCTACGAAGCCGCAAACATTTTTGTCTTGACTACGAAGCCGCAAACTTTTTGACTTGGCCACGAAGACACAAACTTTTTTGACTTGGCCAGGAAGACACAAACATTTTTGACTTGGCTACGAAGCCGCAAACATTTTTGACTTGGCTACGAAGCCGCAAACATTTCTGACTTGGCTACGAAGCCGCAAACATTTCTGACTTGGCTACGAAGCCGCAAACATTTCTGACTTGGCTACGAAGCCGCAAACATTTTTGACTTGGCCACGAAGCCGCAAACATTTCTGACTTGGCTACGAAGCCGCAAACATTTTTGTCTTGACTACGAAGCCGCAAACTTTTTGACTTGGCCACGAAGCCACAAACTTTTTTGACTTGGCCACGAAGCCGCAAACATTTCTGACTTGGCTACGAAGCCGCAAACATTTTTGTCTTGACTACGAAGCCGCAAACTTTTTGACTTGGCCACGAAGCCACAAACTTTTTTGACTTGGCCACGAAGCCGCAAACATTTCTGACTTGGCTACAAAGCCGCAAACATTTTTGTCTTGACTACGAAGCCGCAAACATTTCTGACTTGGCTACGAAGCCGCAAACATTTCTCACTTGGCTACGAAGCCGCAAACATTTCTGACTTGGCTACGAAGCCGCAAACATTTCTGACTTGGCTACGAAGCCGCAAACATTTCTGACTTGGCTACGAAGCCGCAAACATTTTTGACTTGGCCACGAAGCCGCAAACATTTCTGACTTGGCCACGAAGCCACAAACATTTTTGTCTTGACAACGAAGCCGCATACTTTTTGACTTGGCCACGAAGCCACAAACTTTTTTGACTTGGCCACGAAGCCACAAACATTTCTGACTTGGCTACGAAGCCGCAAACATTTTTGTCTTGACTACGAAGCCGCAAACTTTTTGACTTGGCCACGAAGCCACAAACTTTTTTGACTTGGCCACGAAGCCGCAAACATTTCTGACTTGGCTACGAAGCCGCAAACATTTTTGTCTTGACTACGAAGCCGCAAACTTTTTGACTTGGCCACGAAGACACAAACTTTTTGACTTGGCCACGAAGACACAAACTTTTTTGACTTGGCCAGGAAGACACAAACATTTTTGACTTGGCTACGAAGCCGCAAACATTTTTGACTTGGCTACGAAGCCGCAAACATTTCTGACTTGGCTACGAAGCCGCAAACATTTCTGACTTGGCTACGAAGCCGCAAACATTTCTGACTTGGCTACGAAGCCGCAAACATTTTTGACTTGGCCACGAAGCCGCAAACATTTCTGACTTGGCTACGAAGCCGCAAACATTTTTGTCTTGACTACGAAGCCGCAAACTTTTTGACTTGGCCACGAAGCCACAAACTTTTTTGACTTGGCCACGAAGCCGCAAACATTTCTGACTTGGCTACGAAGCCGCAAACATTTTTGTCTTGACTACGAAGCCGCAAACTTTTTGACTTGGCCACGAAGCCACAAACTTTTTTGACTTGGCCACGAAGCCGCAAACATTTCTGACTTGGCTACGAAGCCGCAAACATTTTTGTCTTGACTACGAAGCCGCAAACTTTTTGACTTGGCCACGAAGACACAAACTTTTTGACTTGGCCACGAAGACACAAACTTTTTTGACTTGGCCAGGAAGACACAAACATTTTTGACTTGGCTACGAAGCCGCAAACATTTTTGACTTGGCCACGAAGCCGCAAACATTTCTGACTGGGCTACGAAGCCGCAAACATTTCTGACTTGGCTACGAAGCCGCAAACATTTCTGACTTGGCTACGAAGCCGCAAACATTTTTGACTTGGCCACGAAGCCGCAAACATTTCTGACTTGGCCACGAAGCCACAAACATTTTTGTCTTGACTACGAAGCCGCAAACTTTTTGACTTGGCCACGAAGCCACAAACTTTTTTGACTTGGCCACGAAGCCGCAAACATTTCTGACTTGGCTACGAAGCCGCAAACATTTTTGTCTTGACTACGAAGCCGCAAACTTTTTGACTTGGCCACGAAGCCACAAACTTTTTTGACTTGGCCACGAAGCCGCAAACATTTCTGACTTGGCTACGAAGCCGCAAACATTTTTGTCTTGACTACGAAGCCGCAAACATTTCTGACTTGGCTACGAAGCCGCAAACATTTCTGACTTGGCTACGAAGCCGCAAACATTTCTGACTTGGCTACGAAGCCGCAAACATTTCTGACTTGGCTACGAAGCCGCAAACATTTCTGACTTGGCTACGAAGCCGCAAACATTTTTGACTTGGCCACGAAGCCGCAAACATTTCTGACTTGGCCACGAAGCCACAAACATTTTTGTCTTGACTACGAAGCCGCAAACTTTTTGACTTGGCCACGAAGCCACAAACTTTTTTGACTTGGCCACGAAGCCGCAAACATTTCTGACTTGGCTACGAAGCCGCAAACATTTTTGTCTTGACTACGAAGCCGCAAACTTTTTGACTTGGCCACGAAGCCACAAACTTTTTTGACTTGGCCACGAAGCCGCAAACATTTCTGACTTGGCTACGAAGCCGCAAACATTTTTGTCTTGACTACGAAGCCGCAAACTTTTTGACTTGGCCACGAAGCCACAAACTTTTTTGACTTGGCCACGAAGCCGCAAACATTTCTGACTTGGCTACGAAGCCGCAAACATTTTTGTCTTGACTACGAAGCCGCAAACTTTTTGACTTGGCCACGAAGACACAAACTTTTTGACTTGGCCACGAAGACACAAACTTTTTTGACTTGGCCAGGAAGACACAAACATTTTTGACTTGGCTACGAAGCCGCAAACATTTTTGACTTGGCTACGAAGCCGCAAACATTTCTGACTTGGCTACGAAGTCGCAAACATTTCTGACTTGGCTACGAAGCCGCAAACATTTCTGACTTGGCTACGAAGCCGCAAACATTTTTGACTTGGCCACGAAGCCGCAAACATTTCTGACTTGGCTACGAAGCCGCAAACATTTTTGTCTTGACTACGAAGCCGCAAACTTTTTGACTTGGCCACGAAGCCACAAACTTTTTTGACTTGGCCACGAAGCCGCAAACATTTCTGACTTGGCTACGAAGCCGCAAACATTTTTGACTTGGCTACGAAGCCGCAAACATTTTTGACTTGGCTACGAAGCCGCAAAATATTTTGACTTAGCTACGAATCCGCGCTTACTCTTTAGTTCGGCTACGAAGCCACTTACTTGTATAATTTGGCTACGAAGCCGCTTACTTGTATAACATGGCTACGAAGCCGCTTAAATTTTTGTTAGCTATAAAGCCGCGCTTACTCTTTCGCTTGACTATGAAGCTGCTTACTTTTATAAATTGGCTACGAAGCCGCTTATATTTTTGACTTGGTCAAGAATCCGCTTATATCTTTGACTTGGCTACGAAGTCGCTTATATTTTTGACTTGGCTACGAAACCGCTTATAATTTTGACTTGGCTACGAAGCCGCGCTTACTCTTTCGTTTGGTTATTAAGCCGCTTACTTTTATAACTTGGCTGCGAAGCCGCTTATATTTTTGACTTGACTATGAAGCCACTTGCTTTTTCTATTTATTTATCAAATTTTCTCTACTATCCGTTCAAATCTATCTAATCTAAGACTAAGCATGCGCGACTATCGACATATAGCTTTACAAATCGAGCCTTCCCTTTAATCCTAAGATTTCCCATTATCTGGTTCCCGAATTTAAATTTAAACCGGTCCGCTCTACTATTAGCCCTATGTTTAATCGTATTCGTACTAATAAGTTTGAAAGTAAAATCTTAAATCAGACCGGTGTGTATGTTGTCTCCTACTTTCACTTGAAAATAGTTATATTTTTTATTGGTAGTATACTGAACGTAATTTTGACATTAGATTATCCGAACATGCGCCCGAGGTCAAAAACATTAAACTTTCTTAAACTTTATCTCAAATTGTTATTAATGACAATTATGTCCCTACTTTTCGATAAAATGTTTCATTTGAATTAATTTCTACACTCAATAGTAGTTTAAGCCTTCGGGTTTTCAACACTCAACTCAATAGTAGTCAATACAATGTGGATCTATTTGTTTTGCTTATTTTGTGCAATGTAAAGATTAACATGTTCATTTTTTATTTACGTAGAACAATTTATAAAAAAAAGCTGGTATTAGTGTCCTGTTCAAAAATAACCCTGTTCAAATACAGCATTATGTGAGAAATTTACTCTTTATTCCATAATTTAGTACACCATCAATTTTTCAGGTGGTTGGTGCTTTTCAACGGTAACAAAGAAGATGCCCTTAAACTGATTTACGGCAGATATATACACTCATATTGTCATTTTTAGTATGTTTATAGGAACATAAAATATTTTCATCAGAATTTTATCAGAATTTTTTGTCTTCAAAGTATATAGATAAAACTAACTGATACACTTGACGTTGCACGTGATTTAAAGCAACTTCTAAAGTGTACATATTTCTTTAAAATAATGAAATATATTTAACTTAATTTGCTTATAAAAATAAAAAAAAAATATACGCATTTTTGTTTTCGCGATCCAAAAAATCTGATGTGGCCAGCACATGACTTTTCTTATATAATGCAATAAATTTACAAATTTTACAGTTAAAAACATGTTATTCTTATAGTAGATAATTATATTATTTCCAAGATATTGAATTTTCTTCAATTAGTCGTCATTTTCATTGATTTAGCGTCATTTTTATCCATTTAGCGAGATTTTCGTTAATTTGGCAACATTTAAAAATGTCGCCAAGTTGGTGACATTCAGCTAAATTCTTCGTCAAAATCTCGCCAAGCGTTAGAGACTGAGAAATAAGATACTTTTAGAGCGGATAAATGACTATTGGCGTTCAAATACAAAGGTATTACTCAAAGTATATTTTCTCGTGAATGGAACGAGTTAGATCCACGAGAATAATGTCACCAAATTTATCGCATGATATTACATATGAAAACTGAACATGTTTCTTAACAGTTAATATTTTTTTTATGGAATTTTTTGATAAATTTATTTGAAAAATGTGCAATATCTCGAGAACTGTTCATGCTAGCGTTCTAAAGTTTATGTCAATTGTTTTCTAAGGACGAAATACATAATAAATGTCTATTTGCGTAACTTTATTAAAGGTTTTGATTTTCTTATGGTTTTTTCAAAATTTCACTCGAAAATTTAGGGGGATTCTGAATATTCGATTGTGTTTTAAAATAATAAGATTCCAGTACTCATGGATTCTGATTTTTGTTCCAAATGTCATTCGAATCTCTCAATTCGTTCGTAAGATATCGTCTCCAGAGACTCACTGACACACACACACACACACACAAACATAAAGGGACACAGAGACATCACTTTAAAAATGTTCGATTCTTGATCAGGGATGCTTGAAACGTGCTCTCCCGTTGAAAACTCGAATTCGAATTTTCGACCCCGTCACAATACTTTCCTTATACATTATGTATGTAAGGAAAGTAACTATCTGCTCAGATCAGAAGAATTAAACATGATAGTACAGTTTGCAAACAAATTTACAAAAATATGAAATTTGGTTAAATTAAGCCAAATTGGCGACGAGAAAATTGTATCAAAAGTTATTCCAGATACATTTGAAACTTATAATAGAGAAGCACATATAAACTTACATCAACGAATGTAAATCTGATATTCTTAAATTAACTGAAATGTGGATCAACTCGAAATGTACATGCTAAAATCCATTTTTCGTTGCTTGCGATTTTATATATATATATATATATATTACTTTTACTTTCCCTGCAATACATGGTAATGTATAGGGAAAGTATTGGAATCATGTCAAAAATCGCAATTCGAGCTTTCGACGGATCTATACGTTTCGAGACCTCTAGAATACTAAAAAACTATTTTTAGCATGACGTCTGTTTGTGTGTCTGTAAGTGTGTCTGTGTATTTGTCTACCTGTGTGTCTGGGCAATGTATATATCCACTCTAACTCAAAAACAAATGGACCGAATTTCATAAAATTTGGTAGGGGAATCACTTGGTTGTGATCCTGGTGCTGATTAGTTTTTGGTATGATTCGAAAAAACAAAACCCGCCTTTTTTTGCCAAATGGCCCGTAAAAATGTCATTTATCCCCTTTAGCTAAAATACTAATTGAACAAATTTCACAAAATTCGGTAGATAAATCACGTGTGGGATACTCTGGTTCTGATTAGACTTTGGTACGATTCGGAAAAGAAGAACGAGGTTTATTTTACGATATGTTCCGCAAAAATTTTATGTATCCACCCTAGCTAAAATACTAATTGATTAAATTTCACAGCATTTGGAAGATAAGTTACGTGTGGGACACACACTCTGGAGCTGATTCGATTTTGGTACGATTCGGAAAATAACAACCTGCCTTTTTTATGAAATGGACCGCAATGAATGCTTTTTTATGAAATCGCCAAAATCTAAAAAGAAAGACTACGTATGCTGAAATGCATCAATTAAATTCTTGTTTTATACGCAATTTTTGACGAGGGAAAGAATATAACACACTCCATTATACTTTAGGACTAACCGTTCTCAAGATATTTGAGATTTCTTGCATTTTTGTTACGCCGCTACAGGAAAAATGTCCATTTACCCAATAAAAGCAAACATTGAAATAAAAATGCGAATTTAGTATTATTTGGTGCAATTAAACTCAATCTAATCAATTATTAAAGAAATAAAGAAAATATAAATTTAAGTCTGCAGGGAAAGTCATGTGCTACCCACCTCAGATTTTTTAATTTTTGCAAGAGAAAATTTGGAAAATATGTATTGTTTGTCCAAATAATCACAGTTATGATTTATTCAATTTACGTGGCAACTACAGCTGGATTCCAGTTACGCAGTAACCACACAAGCATAAAATGTTTATAGAGCATAAAATGCAAAAACACTAAGCTGTATAATACATGTCAAGTGCATTAAAACTGTCATATTATCTTTCCATATACATAGAATAATGTATAAGGAAAGTATTGCGACAGGGTTGAAAATTCGAATTCGAGTTTTCAACTGGAGAGTATGTTTCAAACATCTCTGAACACGAATCAAACGTTTTTGAGGTGATGTCCGTATGTGTTTATGTGTATGTGTGTATCAGTGAGTCTGTGGAGACGATATCTGACAAACGAATACAGTGATTCGAACGAAATTTGATACAGAATTTATAAGCCGTAAATACTGGAAGCCTATCGTTATTAAACGCAATCGAATGTTCAGAGCCCAATTTAGTTTTCAAGTGGAGATTTGAAAAATAACAAAAAATCAAAATATTTAATAAAGTTACTCAACTTGTCATTTCGTATATAACTTTTCATATTGCACTTTTTCAAATAAATTTATCGAAATATCGCATTAAAATTATTAACTATTGTGAAATATGTTCAATTTTCATATGTAATATCATGCGATACATATGGTGACATCATTCTCGTGGATCTAGATCGTTCCATTCGTGAGAAAATACACTTTGAGTAATACTTATTTATTTGAACGCCAATAGTCATTTATATATCTGTTATAAGAATAACTTATTTCTCCATCCTTAACGTATGGCAAGATTTTTGCGAAGAATTTGGTGGAATTTCGCCAACAAGCCGACTTTTCTAAATGTTGCCAAATTACCGAAAATGTCGCCAAATTGATGAAAATGACGCTAAATCAATGAAAATGGCGACTAATTTACGACAATTCAATATCTTGGAAAGAATATAAGAATCTACGAGTAATATAAGAATAATTCAGTGGGTAACACTTCGATTTAAACTTCAATAAAGCCTCAAGAGGATTCATAGGATTTATAGGATGTTTGCCCAAATCCGCCTTAAATTTACCCGTTTTGATACTAACTTCGTTGTTGTTAAAAAGCCTTTGGCCTACAAATCTAAATTTTCTTGCCATCCTGGGATTTTTCGTCCTTTTATCCAGTTTTGTCACGAATTTTGTTTTAAAATTGCTCATTCTGATATTACTACTCTTTTTAATTACTCATTCTAATATTACAATCGCATTCGTTCCGATAAACGTAGGAATATTTCTGGATTTTTAAAGTTACTCTGGGGTGTATGTTGTTCCCCTTTTATCTCCTGGTGGTAATTATATTTTTTACATTGACAGTAATAAACGTACTATTAGCATCCGTTTCGCGGGATACAATCGGGATGTCAATAACGGTAAACTTTCCACTGGTCTAGCTCAGTATATTGCAAATGATAATTTTCTGCCTGTTTTTGAAAAAACTTTTCTTTTAATCCGTTGCAATAACCCTCGTAATATTTTTCTTTACGAATCATTTTTCGTTTATATTTACCGTGCCTCGATTTATAATTTTGATCCCTTTCAGACTTTTAAGTTTTGCCTGGCGACTCATTCTCGACTGTATGCAATTCAAGCCTCTTTACAGTTACCTTTGACTTATTTTTTAAAAAAAATTGTATTTGCAGTTTTGTCGCATTTGTATTTTGCTTGTAATTGACCTGCTATAAATAATCGGTGTATGTTTGTTTATTTGGATTTTAGAGATTTATTAATAATTAATAGCCTTGTACATTAACATTTTATATATGTAAATTTTGAAGTATTTCTGGTCGCTATATATGAACTTTTGGATGTTTTACATCTTATGTTGCCACTGATGAAGAGCGTTTATACACTTGAAAGCGCTCTGGTTTTTATAACTATTTTGTACGTATTTTAGGAAGTTCAATAAATGACCGTCATATTTAAAATATGCTGTGTCCTTGTGTTTTATTCAAATATAAGAATAATCTATTTTTCCGTCCGTGATAAAAATTTGCCAAATTGATGAAACCGCCGCTAAATCAATGAAATGATTACGGGTTGATGAAATTTCGATATCTTGGAAAGAACATAAGAGTTGACTGTAAAAATCATCCATTTCTCCGTCCGTCTGTAACTCTTGGCGAGAAAGAAATTTAGCTTGACGTCGCCAATTTTGAGACTATTTTAAATGTTGCCAAAGAGACGGAAATGTCGCAAATTGATAAAAGTAACGTCAAACGGGAAGTAATGTTTCGTAAATTTTGATTCGAATCATTTGACGGGAATACCTTCTAATATATATGATATGCTCTTCTCTCCACTTGTCTGTGACACTTGGTGATGCATTTGGCGAACTTGGCGAATAATATAGCAAAATATCGCCAACTTGGCTATATTTCGCCCCCAGATTGACGAAAATTTTGTCAAGATTGCAAAAATGACGCTAAATTAATGAAAATGAAGCCTAATTGATATGTTAATTATTAAAATAATTTAATATATATGGACTATATTGCTTGTTGAGGATGATATCAATATTGATAATTATTTATTAAGAGTTCATTATTAAGCATTATAATTATTCATTATTAAATTCATTATTAAGCATTATATAAGAAAAGTCATGTACTCACATCAGATTAACAAAATGGGGAAGAGTGAAATTAAAATTAGCAATATCAGCTGAAAAATCATTATGGTGTTCAGAAAATTTATAGACAGAAAAGTCCTTAATGCAATTGTTAAATAAAGTTTTCTCTATAATTAACTTTTTGCTTATGGGTAGGCAGCGTCCATCCCAAATGAAGAACCTCTCAGAAAGACAGGTATATGACAAACCCTATCCCAAACAGTTCGATACCCCTTTGCAGACATTGGCGTCTAAGGACGCCAAGGTTTTCAAACTCATATATTGTGTTTAGCCAATAAACTCATTTCACGTATTGCTGAAACAGAATAGGAGTTGAACGGGTATATAATCTAATAAAATTTTAGTGTTTAAATTTAGTATATATAAACGGGATCAGGATGTTTTATTCTTCCGATCTGCAAATTTAGAGCTACGAATTAGGCGGGATTTCGCTAACTTGGCAACTTTTCTTAAACAATGATAAATTGACAGGAATATCAACAAATTGATAAAAACGAAACTAAACCATTGAAATTAATTTTTTTTTGTTATAAGATAGTACTGAAATGACATTTTGTAGCATATGTCTGTCAGTCAACCATCCTACTCAGTGACACATTTAGCAAATTTTTAAAATGTCGCCAAATTGATACCAATTTTGTAAATCCATGAAAAATATTTTGAAATTGATAAAATTGGTTAATAAATTATTGTATATTTTTAGAGGAAAGTATTGTGATGATATTTCATCAATTTTTCGGTGGGACTGTCAGTTCTACAGTTCCACTTGGCAATAAATTTGACGATTTTTTAAAATGCCGTTAAATTGACTAAATTGTCGCCAAACTTTCCTTAGAGATAGCATTATTCAGACGATATGTTTTTCACTAATTTATTTGAAGAACCTATCAAATCATGTCGCTTAGCAACGGATTTAAATCCAATGTGATTATGCGCCAGACGATTTTTATTAAATCTTTTCCGATTTGAAAAATAAAGATATGTGTATAAAATAAATGTCATTGACACTGCATTTTTGACTGGATAATATGAATTACGGTCTAAACTAACTAGACATCGAAACTGACCGCAGTGTCGAAAATTTTATCATCACATATAGTTACTGCATTTAGTGTAGCATGAGCTTTACGTACATTGCGACGCAAATATTTCAGCTGGCCCTGTGCACTTGTTACAGTTGTGTTATTCAAGCATTCCAAATGTTTACTGACAGTTTGCGAGTTCAAGCAAGGCAAATTCATAAAAGAATAAAAAGTTCAGATCTTGCATGATCTTTTCCCTATTCAACAAATGCATGCACAGATCGGCGATTTACATCAAAAGTTTTACAGTTATTTGCAATAGACAATTCGTCCGAAGAATTCACTGTAGTTTTAAAGTTACATGTGCACTTCAGGATAATATCTTGTACAAATCCATAGTTTTTGCAGATATCAACAGACAGGTTATTCTTGTTGCAATGTGAACATTTGCAGAGATCTACACTCTGTTGCAAGCATTTCAAATTGATTAAAATATTATATATTCGAATTATCTGAAGGAATGTTTGCTTTTGTTGACAAATATTTTTGCAATGCTTCTGTTCTTGTCACAATTGCTATTTTTCAGTAAATATCTGCACTTGTATCAGTCATTTTGCATCGTTTTGTTTCATCATTTTATTTCATTTTTTCTTACTTGAGATTTCCGCTTTCGTCCGATATTACTATCACAACTCAAACTTGTGCAAACAAATCACTTAAAATTATATAATAGTCACATAAAATATAGATGTATTAACAACAAAATATATTTAACAGCACATTCAACAACAATAGTCGTTTTCGAAATCGAAAAAAACGTCACATTTTTCACATCAAATATCCAATGTACATTCAAAATAAGCAATCCAAAATATACTATCAGTTCAAAGAAGTGTTAGCTAATATATTTCAGAACGCTTCTTCCATCCATCAAAAAGAAATATTATTTTCAACTGAGAAAAATAGATATGTAGAGGTTTCACTTTCGTTTGTTTATGTTACATGAGCAGAAAAAATGGGCGTGGCTGGTGACAACTATAGCAGTTCAACTTTTAACATTGCAAAATAATCGGTTCTATTTAACGTAGCAAGATGAATTTAATGTCATTGTAATCAAAAAAATTATGAATTTTTTTTAAACAATAAAAAAAAATGAGATTTTTCGGGATTTTTTGTGTACCATACTCCCTTAATGGATCTTTGCATGGATGGTAAACATTTTGAACAAGCTTTGTAATTGTTGCATAAAGTTATTATTTCTACACAGTGTAGATATACTTTTGTGGCAATAAATTGTGAAATTATTATTTATTTATGTAATCATTGTGGTCTTTCGCAATTTGTGTATGAACCCTGAAACGCGATCTGCCGACATGATTTTTCCCCTCTGAGAACTCATATCGATGCATCGAAAGGTGGTTTTAGTCAGCATTTTTGTTTTTTCATATCTCTGGGACTTTTTATGATAAAATACTGAAATTATGTACATCATCCTATTAGTGTATGGCGCACATTTAACTCATTGCAAATGTTTTTGTACGGGGGCCGTATAAAAATTTAAATATTGTATTTCCCAAAATTTAATTCCCTTGAAAATTTGAATCGATTTCATAAAATTCTGTACCTTTTTTTACGCAACTTTGTAATTTATTTTATATATCTAAGATCAATATTTAAGGAATAAGAGCCGAGGTAAATGTTTCTGGAACTCCCTGTATATAGGAGCATAAATGGTTAAGAATAATCTTAAAAGAGCAATTTAAAAGGGACATCGAATAAAACAACAATTTAAAAGGTACATAGAATAAAAGAACACTTTAAAAGGGACATAGAATAAAAGAACAGTTCGAAAAGAACATGAATAAAATAAGCTAAAAAACACTTAAAACAATCAAAAACTCGTCCAACTTGCAGGTGCCACATAAATGCATAACCTGCCTCAAGGCCATCTAGCGTCCTTTATAGCATGCTATACTAGTTAACAAAAAATATGTTTAAGAACTTGATAAGATAATTCGATTGATACTAAGTTTGACAATGTATACTCTCGGGGGAGGGTATCTTGCCCCCGTGGGAGGATAACGATGTCACAAACACAAAAATCTGATTTGGACAACACATGATTTTCCTTATATAATGCAATGAATTTACTACTTTTACAGTAAAATAATAGGTTCTTCTTATAGTAGATAATTATATTATTTCCAACGTATTGAATTTTCGACAATTAGTCGTCATTTTCATTGATTTGGCGTCTTTTTTATCCATTTGGCAAGATTTTCGTTAATTTGGTAACATTGAAAAAATCGCCAAGTTGGCGACATTCCGCAAAATTTGTCGCCAAAATCTCGTCAAGCGTTATGGACGGAGAAATAAGTTTTTCTTATAGCAGATAAATGACTATTGGCGTTCAAATGCAGAAATATTATTCAAAGTATCTTTTTTCATGAATGGAACTAGCTAGATCCACGAGAATGATGTCACACAATTTATCACATGGTAGTACATATGAAAAGTGAACATTTTTCTCAACAGCTAATATTTTCTTTTTAATTTATGGAATTTTTTGATAAATTTATTTTAAAAATGTGCAATATCTCGGGAACGGATCAAGCTAGTATTTTAAAATTTATGTCAATCGTTTTCTAATTAAAAATTACATTAAAAATGTCTGTTTGCGCAACTTTATTAAAGGTTTCGATTTTTTGATGATTTTTTTAAAATTTCACTCGAAAATTTAGGGGGTGGGGGTTGAACATTCGAATACTTTTAAAAACAATAGGCTTCCAGTATTCATGGACTGTGATTTTTGTACCACATTTTATTCGAATCGCTCCATTCGTTCGTGAGATATCGTCTCCACAGGGTCACTGACACACACACCCGCACACACACACACACACACACACACACACGAGCCCGCGCAGACATCACTTCAAAAATGTTTGATTCGTGGTCAGGAATGCTTGAAACGTGCTCTCCCGTCGAAAACTCGAATTCGAATTTTCCACCCCGTCACAATACTTTCCTTATACATTATGTATATAAGGAAAGTAAAAATTCTATCGCGACTATTTTTCGATGCAATTATTGAAACTGTTAAGTTTCGTGATCATTCATCCATAACTAGTCCTTTTTATACATAATTATGTCAATTTAAGAATATATAAAATTTCAAATAAATTTCGAAGCTTTATCTCGAATTAAAATATATTATATCCAGTTTCATATTTTCTGTTAACAACGCCGAATAAAAAGTTTTGTGAAAATCCATTAATACTTAGGACAGCTATCAAATTCGTAAGGAATCGACCGCAGAGAGATGACAGACAAGTGGACATCACTCTAAAAAAGTCATATTTTTTTATCAAAATCTCGAAATCGAAAATTTTCGTGAAAACAATATTTTCTCTATACAATATTATTTCTATACACTATTTTTCCTATACAAATGTATCTATATATTTTCTCTTCAATAGTTTGAGAAAATATAAATAAATAAGTAAGAGATAAATCCTCAAAATATTAATAAAATCATACCTAAGTTGATGTTTACAAAAACTGAGGCAGAATACCGTCAGAAACATTTCGTGGAGAATAAAAATTGTTTAACACGAATGCATCGATTTTGAGATGACACTGTAATAGCTTGTAAACGTGACAGGGAAACTAAAAAGCCATCTTATTTTTTGTTCTTCTGAGGAATTTACACTTTTGGTAAAATTTAAAGCATTCAATAAGAATATTTCTGTTTTTAACACTTTACAACAAAGTTGAAAAGTGTTTATGACTTTGTTTATTCTGTCTGTCTGCCTGTCTGTCTGTCTGTCTGTCCGTTAGCACGATAACTGCCGTAAAAATGACTTAATCAAAATGAAATTTTAGTATGTTGTTCAGACGGTCTGTAGGACCTATGGGAATATAAATGAATAACATCACCCAATTAGTTTTGGATTGAACCCGGGTTGAAAAAATGAAATACATTGAGCCCTATGGGACCTAATTTTTCAAACATTTTTAAGCGGATTTAAAATTCACAAATTGCTTCGAAAATTTTAGGTAATAGTCAAATTGTTCCATAAAATATATGAAAAAAAATTCAGCGAAATATATTCAGTAGTTTTTTAAATAAAAATTAAAATAATAATTACACATCTTATATGAAACGATCATGTGACCATGATATGAAACGATCACATGACCCACTTCTAAATGATATATGGCATCCATCTTGTTTCAATATCGTGATTTTTTAAAGTTCTTTTTAATTCATATTGAGTGTTGTATCCGTCCTAAATCTACTTTATTTTTGCTTAAATTCTGTGCATCTACATACTAAAACAACACAATGACAATATATTTGAGTTTAAATTCTCATTCAAATTTGATTATTTCTACAACTAAGCCTATTTTTCACCTATGTAAAATGTAAACAGCAAAATATGTAGAATGAGTTGTATTAGAATTACTGTATTTCTTTAACACAAAATAATTCAGTCCATGGAGTCTGCATGGCTGATATGAATGAAATATTAATTGATTTTATAAACAGAAGGACGATTTTTTTCGATGAAGTTTTAAGTAAAGAGTTTAAGAATTGTAGCTGTATGGTCTTAATTTTTAAATAAAATAAATTATTATAGTATTGTGATGAATGAAATGAATGAAATCCTGCTTTAATAGAGAGATCCAGGCGTGTTATTTTTTTCTATGACGTCATTTGAATTTATTTCAGTTGTCTTCGATGAAGTTTTCAAATATAATAAATAATCGTAGTATTATGATAGTTTTTAACACTTTACAACAAAGTTGAAAAGTGTTTATGACTTTGTTCATTCTGTCTGTCTGTCTGTCTGTCTGTCTGTCTGTCTGTCTGTCTGTCCGTTAGCACGATAACTGCCGTAAAAATGAGTTTATCAAAATGAAATTTTAGTATGTTGTTCAGACGGTCAGTAGGACCTATGGGAATATAAATAAATAATATCACCCAATTAGTTTTTTATTGAACCCGGGTTGAAAAAATGAAATACATTGAACCCTATGGGACCTAATTTTTCAAACATTTTTTAAGTAAATTTAAAATTCACGAATTGCTTCGAAATTTTTAGGAAATATTCACATTATCCCATAGAATATATAAAAAAAAATTCAGTAAAATATGTTAAGTAGTTTTTTAATTAAAAAAATTATTTAATATAGGGAAACAAACAAATTCAATTAAATTCTGACTTTGGGATATCTTCCAGAAAGAAAAGAGAGAACTCTGTCTTGTACGACACTACGACCTTTAAACGTTTTGCATATGGGAGTGGCTTCATATTTTAAGATAAATTTGGTAGATAACAATTTTTCATTTTTTTTAAATTTTATATAACTCTTCATGATAAATTTAATTGATGGCATTTTAAATGCACTTTCCTACGTCCTAGAAAGTTAAAATTTGGTACACAGCTTAAATTTGTTGAACATTTTATTCGACAAAAATTTGATGGATCTTTAAATATAGATTATACCTTTTTTTCGAAATGGCCTGAAAATAATCCCCGTTCACTTCTATAAATCATTGGTGTAATATTGTTAAAAATTCTGATGTGGACAGCACATGTCTTTCCCTGCAGACTCATATTCGTTCTCTTTATTTATTCAATGATAATTTGAGTTTATCTGCACAACATAAGTATTTTAAATGACATTGAATTTACACGTTAAACTTAAATTTGGTTCTCATTTGATAGCTGGACTTATTGTCAAAGGTGGCGTAGCGAAAACGCGAAAAAACTAGAATATCTCAAGAACGGCTAGTCCTAGAGTAATGGGGTTAGTCTTATTCTTTTTGTTGTCAAAAATCACATATGAAATAGGAATTTAATTGATATAATTGAGCACACGTAGTCTTTTATTTTTATATATAACGATTTTTGCTGGCCATTTCGCAAAAATAGCCCGTTCCTTTTTCCCGAATCGTAGTAGAATAACCTACAAATGATTTATATACAAAATTTTGTTAAATTTGGTATATAAATCACTTGTAGGTTATTGAAATATTATACTCCAAATTTTGTTAAATTTGGTTCATTAGTTTTTAGCTAGAGTGGATAAAGGCAATTTCTGCGGCCATTTTGCAAAGAAGGCAGATTCTTTTATTACGAATCGTACTATAATCTAATGAACATCAGGATTTCCCACAAAAAGCATACCTACCAAATTGTATGAAATTCGGTCCATTAGTTTTTCAATTAGAGTGGATGTAATATCCACACAGACACACAGAAACATACGGGCGCGGTAGCCCATTGGTTAGCGCGCTGGAGTTGCACTCGGTAGGCCCGGGTTCGATTCCAGCCACTGCCAAAACTGCCGCCGTGTTCATGCGGAGTACGATCACGTTAAACATGTGGGTCCGAAAGTCCTTCCGAGAGGTTGGTGTTGGGGGAAGGAGGGTACGGTCCCTGTGGATGCCTCCCCCACTGGGTTCCGGTCTAAATTGGGTGGCACTTCCCGACCGTCCAAACAGTTACCTTACACCTTTCTGGTAGGTCGGACGGTCTGGGTTTCAACAACAACACAGAAACATACACAGATACACCCTTACACACACAGACGTCTTCCTAAAAGTAGTTTTTTCGTGTTCTAGAAGTCCCAAAACGTGTAGATACTTTGAAAATTCGAGTTCCGATCTTCGGCACGATTCCAATACTTTGAGTACATACACATACACATATATATTATCTGTGTATTATCTGTGTATCTAAATTCCGTGCCTATGCAATTACAATAGTTGTGATTTTAAATGATCCCTAAACTTTTATTATTTTTTCAAGGAAGCCTAATTTTAACATATGCAGAATGCAAATATCTCAAGCGATTGTAAGATGAATTACATAAGAATTGCTGAATTTTTTTCACACAAAATTATTTAGCTCTGGAGTCTGGAATACAAGTTATATGAATGAAATATTCATTGATTTTGCATAAAGAATCAGATGATTTATATTTCGATACAGTTTTAAATATTTAAGTATAATAAATTACTGTAGTACTGTGATAATGTAAAAGATATTACCACTGAATGAATCACATTTTAGAAATTTTTAAATGAAATTACATTTCAGTTGGAAAGTGTTTCATAATCAATGCTTATGCATGATTGATCTTTCTTGTTAAAATATTACCGTGGAATGTATTGCATTTTAGAGATATTTAAACCAGGCAATTTATATTTCAATGCCGTCATTTGAATGAAGTTCATTTTTTTCAATGAAGGTTTAAGTTTTCAAATATAATAAATCAATATAGTGTTGTAATAAGTTTTAAAATATTACCGTGGAATTTATTGCATTTTCGACTTTTTTTTGAATAAAATTGCATTGAAGTTCGAAAGTGTTTCATAATCAATGCTTTAAGCATGATTGATCTTTCTTGTTCTATTTTATCGGTGTAATAGTGAGTGTGCAATCACATTTTATTCAAAATTCGATTATCAATTTGCTTATGGAGGACCATTACTAGAGGTATTGAATGAAAACTTGGGATATTATTTGATAACAATTTATGATTAAAATTATCGAACACCGCACCTAACTCATCGATGTTGAAAAAATAACGACAATTTATGAGCAACATTAAAAAAATCTGATGTGGGCAACACATGACATTCCATTCAGATTCATGATCATCAACACATGATTCATGATCAGGGATGCTTGAAAGGTGCTCTCCTGTCGAAAACTCGAATTCGAATTTTCGACCCCATCACAATACTTTCCTTATACATTATGTATATAAGGAAAGTAATAAAACGTTGGTGACAGCATATCTGACAGACTGGGCTTCACCAGACTGTCAGATTCACCCTTTCTACTTCAGAGTTCAATTTTTAACGCAATCTTAATGATTTTTAAGTATTTTCTTGCTCAATACTGGACCTTTTCTTATCATTTTGGTTTTAAATCTGTATACAATTTTTAGCGAATCCGAATATGTAATGATCAATTGGAAATTGCTAATCCCTATCGAATAATATATTCCATTATGTTAATAAATTGTGTAATTACGGTCGGGTGTTTTGTTTATTATTTGACGGTTCTACATGTCGATAATTTATGTGGGGGCTGGCCGCTATCTCTATCGGTAACAGTGAATGTTATCGTTGATTAAAAGGTGCGTTTAGATATATAAAGGTTGTCCCAAAGTTCACGCAAGAAGTAATTTTGATAGAAAACACCGGTTTATAATTAAAAGTTGTAAATTTTTATTGATTCATAAAGTATACAGTATAGGGTTATGCATGGAATAGCTTATCGCGTAAATGCTCATCGCTGCAGATCATTTTGCTCGAAAAATCAGCATCCACTTGCTGCTGTTCCATAATCCATTCAACGAACTCTATTCGCTGTGCGTGGTCAATAGTCTTTAGTTCTGGAGTCAATTGAATTTTGTCAGCATGAAGATGCAAATCTTTCGTTAGAATACGCTAAAGAGAGCTTCTCGAAATGTCCAATTCTTGACCCCGGTGTCGAATTGAAGTTTCTGGACTCTCAGCAACACTCTCACAATATGTTTTATTGTTGTAATTACTCTATACAAATAATGTAACACACTATTTTGTCAGATCAAACGGCAAAATGTTATGACATTTTGTTGTTTTTTCGTAATACAGTAAGCAATCGTTCATTGTAATAGGCGGTTCGAAATAGTTCGTAATGTATACTCACCGATCACCAGAGATTTGGAGACGAAGCCTCCCGACTCAAGAAGCGATTTAACGGTTCACGAGCGTAGCGAGTTCTGAGCCTGGAATCCGAGTTTGGTAAATTTTCTTGCAGCGTGAGTTAAGGGAGTTGGCGAGAGTTAGTTAGTAAGAGGGATGAACTCCGACGGAACTAATAACCCTCGGCGAGTTATGATTGATGAGCGGCAGCGAATGTGGGGCGGATCCCAAGATATTACAAGCGTCAGCGAGTGTAGAGCACGTAAATGCGCTTGCCGTATTGAAAGAGCTTGCGAAGCGAGTTCCAGGCGTAGGTGAATGTATGTTAATAAGATAGGCCCCAACAGGCTTTAAACGCCTGCGTAGCAAGTGGCACGAAAGTGCTTGTGAAGCAAACTGAACAAGCGTCAGCGAGTCGAAGGAGAAGTCACTTGACTTACTGACTTCAATATTCACCATAACTGTGTTATTATATATATATATATATATATATATATATATATATATATATTTTACTTGAATTTTATTTTTTATTAATTCATCATGCTGAGGTGAAGGACAGTCCAATGTTCAACGCATGAAAATTTCACCCAGAAAGTCTGAGTTCGATACCCTGCTCTGCCCAAACTGTCCCCGTGTTCACGCGGAGTACGGACAAGTTAAATATGTAGGTCCGTAGGTCTTTCTGGGAGGTTTGTGGTAGGAGAAGGAGGGTACGGTACGGTCCCTGTGAAAGCAGTCCTTTTTGGTTACAGTCTAAATTAGACGGGCGCCTAAAGTTTACACCCTCGGGTAGGTCGGATAGTCGGAGTTGAAGAAGAAGAATTCATCATGCAGAGAAATTCAATTGTCATCTATGTGGGCCAATTTTCAACATTTCACTAATTTAATCACAGTTCAGATTCTAAGTATATTAGAGCGCAGCTTTTAAAGAATATGCTTCTAGGCTTAAATTAACAGCGGCTGAGTATCCAAATTGCATGCTCCACCTGCACTTATGTAAAGCGCATTATACTGTGACGAGGTTGCATAGCAGCTGATGTGCCCTGCGTGAGGCAACGTTATTTATTATTGAAGATTGTGCACCTAGCGAATCAATAGCGTATTAAAACCGCACAACGTACCTAAGACCGGCACATTTCTTATAGTAACGCTCGTAAGACAGTCACATTTCTTACAGCAACCCATGTACGACAGCCACGCATTTTAAAATAATCCACTCAGGACAGCCACACTTCTTACAGTAAAGCAAGTAAGACATCCACACATCTTACAGTAACTCACGTAAGACAGCCACACTTCTTACAGTAACACACATAAGACAGCCACACGGCTTACAGTAAGGCACTTAAGACGGCCCGTCCCCACTTCTTACAGTAACGCAAATAAGGCAGTCCCACTTCTTACAGTAACGCACATAAGACAGCCACACTTCTTACAGTAACGCACGTGAGACAGCCACACTTCTTACAGTGACGTACGTAAGACAGCCACATTTTTTACAGTAACGAAAGTAAGACATCTACACCCCTTACTGTAACGCACATAAAACAGCCACACTTCTTACTGTAACGCACGTAAGACAGCCCCACATTTTTAAGCACATGAGGCCTATTTACTAGATTTTTCACATCTAACATGGTGCATCGGTTATGCGCTGTTTTTTGTTTTTTTTTAATTCGCTGCATATTCACGTGTAGGTCTAATCAGAGTTTTCTAAAATCCAGGGCAATGTCGTATAATTGGAGCTAGCAAATATTAGATAACTAACTCTAAGCAACTTTTAGATGAGGCAAAATGTTGAAAATTGCTTTATGCACATGTTGTTTTAAGTACGATAGGGGAAATGTCGAAATGCTCACATTTTCTCATATGGAGTATTTTAGAAGATTGTGTGTCTTCTTAAAAACTAAATATCGACTACACGAGGTAGAATTTGCTGCAAATATAGCTTATGTACTGAAACCACAGAGAACAATCAAAAGGCACTATATATATTTTTCTTCGACCCAGACAGTCCGACTTACCCGAAAGTGTAAGGTATCTGTTTGGACGACAGGGAAGTGTCACCCAATTTATACCGGAAACCAGTGTGGGTGGTATCCACAGGGACCTTAATCTCCTTTAACACCAACCTCCCGGAAGGACTTACGGACCCACATATTTAACGTTAATTAGATCATTTGGACAGGCCGGGAATCGAACTCTGGGCGTCCAAGTGCAATATCCGCGCTCTAATCACGGGGTTGTCTCATCCCACCATATGTCTTCATAGTTAGAAAATATAGAAGGTTTTATTTATTTATTTTCTTTTTTTTTCTTTTTTTGTATAGCCAAGCGAACGTGCTGAAAATCGTTGCAAGTTTAGCTCAGGTAAACCACATATAAACGTTGAAAACACCCGGATTTTTTCATATCGCTGCGTTAAGCATTTATACTTTATTAAATATCGTTCCCATCAATTCAGTATTTTACTAAATTGCTCATATTTTCCCTTCTAATTGAACTAGAACTCAACTTTAACGACTAATCTTCTTAGCTTGAGCATCCATAATCAAATTTTTCTTCAGTCAGCAGCGCGTCGGATTTCTTGCGCAACGCGAGCGTATTTAAGGCATGTAACACCCATGATTCGGGCATTGCCTTGGTCTGAGAAATGACAAGCCGTTTAGCTTTAAATACTGCTAGTGAAAGTTCATTGGACAAACAGCAGGTTTCTTAAATTTTGGCACTGAATCTCATACTTAAGATAATATGGCAAATGATATGCATAGTGCATTTAAAAACGATAGTTCTGTTCCAGAATTTATTACTTACTTTAAAATATTTACACAATTTACAGTACATTTCAAAGAAGTTGTAGAACAGCGAACAGCAGTAAGATAAGAGAAAACATCATTCTGATCGAAGACCTGAACAACCAACGATTCAAACAAGTAGATCGAGTATATTATAGTACATAACTTTACGCCCTGGTAGTAATGCGGGTCAAAAAAGTTAATGCTAAAATTTTATGCCACAACGTGGTTGATATGTTATCCTTTCAGCAATCACCATCCTGATACGAAGTCGCTAGTTCTGATAATCGACAAGATTAAATTGTGAATATACGGTACATACATAAATTGTGTATGACACCACGTTCACATTTCACCACAAAGATAAATCTATCTTTTCACAAAGGATCATTATATCTTTAGTTTTATTCGGATATTAAATTATAATTTATCTGCAATAAATATAAAGAGGCCGGAGCGAAAGTAGTTAATTTATTTCAAAATCTCTATTTTCACATGTGTTGAAACGCGGCGGATGGAAAATTGAGGAAAACACGGAAATTGAAATATATATCCGATGTGAACTTTATATTGCCTCTAATTATGATATTACAAGTTTAAATTTAAATTTAAATTAATTTTTAGTCCTATAGGTCATAGATATTTTTATGTCGACAGCTATTTAGCCAGTTCTTAATTAAGTCTAAAACGAATAACAATATTTTATTGCCCTACAAAATATGAAAAAAAATAATAATAAAATATTTTCTGTGTATGTATTTTATATGTGCCGATAATATCTTAATAGGAATTACGTACATAATAAAAGCTATTTCATAAAATCCATTGTCGAATTGGTACTGCATGCATCGAAAGATATGTGCTTTATGTGTGTATATGAGCAGGTAGTAATTGATATACGTAAAAGAAATAGCATTGGCAGGGTATGGGGAGACATGTTATTAGCATGTTGATATAAATATCGACTATATAAGATTGCTTCAAAATTTGCCAGATGTAATTTAGTGCAATTGAGAGATATTTTGATAATTTGTAAAGGCCTTTCAATACACTCAGCTACAACAAAAATTATAAACTACTTCATCTTGTATGGATTTGTTTTCCTTACCCCCAAAACCGATATCGTGCTCTCTAGCACTGCATCTTTCATAATAGCACACATCAGAGTGAAAACTTGTCATGTACCAACATTTTACTAATCTCTGTGCAGCGATGCACTTGTATGCGATACTTAACGCATATCGATATCACAGCTTTCGACACGTATCGTATCAACAGTTTTCCACACTTTATAATATTTTTCATTTATTTTTATTTATTTATTTTTGATCTATATAATAGTAATTATTATGGTAGAATGTGAAATAAAGTAATTCACCAAATCATCATTTTTGTGAAAAAAAATATTCCTAATGACCTTGTAACTTGTTCTAAAATCAATGAAAATTGTACATTCTTAATATAACCGTCTCTCAAAAATATATCCTACTCGGTTAAATACATATATTTCTTTGAAGTTTAATTGAGCGATTTTATGAATTTCTGCTAATAAGAGTTATATATTCATATTAATTTTGCAATTTACAGATTATTACATTTTGCAGATAATTGGGGATTTTGTGTTTGATAAACTGAATTATACTCAATTTACATTACTCTCATTAACCTAGCTATGTTATAACCAATGACTAAACTATTCTTTGTGCGAAAGATAAGGAACATTTGAGAAACGTATAAAAGGATAAATTATACAATAATGTAGCATACAGCTGTTTCGAGCAAACGCTGGATTCCCTTAGTCAGTAGAATATAACTAACAAATTCGCTCAGGACAAAAGAGGAATGGTCACAAAAGAAAAAACAGAGGGGGTTATATACCCAAGACATGGATTAAGAGAGAGTCAATCAAAGCCTTTCAGCGTATCCCCGAAACAGCGGTATGGTGCATTATTGTGTTATTTGTGCTTATATACATACATTGCTTAAATTTTCATTATGTTTTAATCATTATGCTTTTGCATTATGTTATAATCACCGCTTATATAATTTGCATGAATTTAAAATAAAATTTATAAATTAATTTGTAATCTAATTTAATTTCCCAATATTACAATATAAACACGCAAGATGCAGAGCATGCAAATATATAGATCAGAATATTGATGACACCAATACAATACAGTATGAATAGATTGCCGGTATTAATATAATATCAATACCCATGAAGTGATCCCGACAGTCAATAATACTACGTATTTAAACGTTCAATTCTTCACCTTTGATGATCTGAACTTTTGCTCTCCGTTAGCTTTGGCTAAGTGGCAGCAATCAGTGATTAGCACTAATTTTGTTTTGCTACATAGAAATAAAATCAAATTAAATCAAATTATTGAAAGATGAAATCAAAAATTTAAGCATTTTTCTTATTATAATATAAATTTTGCACAAGACAATTTAAACATACATTACGTATAGGGGAGAATGGGGCACAACGGATTTACGGGCACAGTGGACCCTCCCCCCCCCCCCGTTAGTTTTTCTTAATTTTTTTCACAATGCTTCACACATTGGCAACACAGTCTTGATGTTATATATCAAAAAATCACGTTCTCAACTCATTATTAAGTCATTTTACAGTTGTAAAATACAGGTGTACATACTTGTACATAGTTGGTGAAAACAAAAATTTTTAGATGTACAGATTTCCTTTTCTTAATTTAAGAATTGTAACTTGAAAGAAGTGTCTTAGTACAATATATGGATTATTTTCTTTTTGTATCATATTTGACTACATTCAAGCGATATGGGGGCATCTACTAATAGAAGAATATGGGGTACAGTGGACCTCACTGTACCCCATATCCTTCTACAAGTAGAACATCAATCCTTTTTTAGTAAATACTGATGAATTACTTGATTATAATGTTATAACTCAAAATTTCAAATGCTGCAAATGTAAATGGAAGTAATGATGTAAATAAGTATAATAAAATATATGTTAAAGGATTGATAACATGATGCCTTCCATATGAGGTATTAAATCTAGAATTAAACAAACAGAATCTAAAAAAAAGGACATTTTAAGCTATTTAATATATTTCTAGTTCTATCTCTTTATATATAAGATAAGAATCAGTGTGGAGTGAGTAAAATCTACCATCTTGCTAGAATAATAATTAAAATTGTTTTTAAATCATGGATCTAGGGCCATATTCTGAAAAATGTATAAAAATGTGCAAGTATAATATTTACTTCAGAAACTGTATTTAAATATGGCAATAATGTTCCGATTAAACTAGTGTTTGGTGTGAAGGAACACATTTAGAACACGAAAACAGCATTGATCAATAATCAATAATAAAATATTTTCAAAAAATCAATTCAATATAATTCTGTTATTATTAATAAACATTTATTTTTAAAATATAACATATTTTTTTCTACAAATGCTACAAAACAAACCACAAGGATCTGGTAAAGCAATTATGCCAAACGAAGTCATGAAGTAGCCTGAGAAAGTGTTATTGATGTTAATCGACACATTCGATTAATCTACAAAGAGACATGTAATGATAAAACAACACTTAGAGTGAGTTATGTTCAAAAGTGTAAGTCCACAAAAATAGCAACTAAGTTCAAAGTGAAAATACATCATCCATTAGGTGTGTGCCTAACTATGCAGACAGGCAGATATTTTCAAAGGGAAATGAATAAATGTTGGAAAATTACATTGTAGACTCTACTAGAATACGTCATGAAGTTATATTTAAAATGTAATTAATTTGCAATAGGTAATCAAAGTAATATTCTAGACTTCTGAAAAAAATTCTACAGCAAAAAATTCGGTGTATAATTTTAGAATTTGGAATCTTAAAATTTTGCTTAGACAGCCAGAATCAACAACTTTTAATCGTTGGAGACAATCAAAAAACAATTTCAACATAATTATCGCACGAAATTCTTCTGACAAACATTTAATCTCTTGAAGAAATTCTGCCCCTACTAAACGCTTTTTCACGTTAGACAAGTTTAATACGAAAAGGATCATCAAAAATACCAACTGATGCGCCAGTTCAAAACATCCTAGAAGAAGAAGCCATACAAAGCAAAGAAAAAATTTAAAACCAAAAAGAACCACTTCAATTAAAGACAGAAATAATATTAGACAAGAAAGAAAGCAAAACTAAAGATCCATAATCTGGTGAACATAAAAGACAGAAGCATATTTAGTAAATATGTCTGAAAGTTTTAATGATTGTATAAAATTGTATATTTATAATGAAACAGAATATACTGAAACTGAAAATGTTTTATAGCATGACTCTATGTAAACACAAATGTAAAGGTTATAGTGATTATATGCTTGTAAAATTCGTTATCATTGAAAGAATTGATATAAATTATGGTCTTATATCATTAACGGGACAAAAGTTTAATTATGGTGGCTTTGTTTTTTTCAGAAAAAGTTGATACATCTGTCATATATATTCAAGATATTGTAACATGCCTTAAAGAGCTACTATATATGTCAATATATAGTAGCTCTCAGTTACACAGAAATACATTTGTGTGTTCTCAAATTTTAATTTTCGTTAAATATTACTTTAGGAATTGAATATATTTCATTTGCCCACCTTCATCCTATTTTGTATACTCTAATTAAATTATTATTTCTAACATTCATTGAATAACTGGTAAAAAAAAACTAAATTTTCTAGATTTTAAAGAATATCAGTTGGCTATTGTGATATTTTAATTCAGATCAAGGCATTGAGAATTGAAATGAAATAACATACTATTTGTTGTGTTTATATACATAAATAGTTTTTGTAAATATAAATAATAAATATATTTTGTAAATAATAGTTTAATAGTTAGTACAGTAGTATGTAATAGTTTTAATATAATAGTTTTTGTAATATATAGTTTTGGTAATATTATAATAGTTTTTGTAAATATAATAGTTTTAATAATTTTTGCAATGTAATAATAACAGTTTTTGTAAGTGTACAGATTACTCATTTTCATATTTCTTAAATATACAATGGTCCATAGTGCCCCATGGTGTGAACCATTGTAGCCCGACCCCGATGCACAATGATCCACGTTGCCACATGTTATTCAAAAAATTCTACAACAAAACGTAATTGAAATTCTTGTTTTTAAATAAGTATATCATAAAGCTGAATATATATACAACATATATATTCATTTAAGAGATAAATTTGTTCATCGCTTAAAAGAAAATCGTGTAAATGTAAAACAAGAAAGATCAATCATGCTTAAAGCATTGATTATGAAACACTTTCCAACTTCAATGCAATTTTATTTAAACATGTCTAAAATGCAATACATTCCTCGGTAATATTTAAAAACTTATCACAATACGACATTAATTTATTATATTTGAAAACTTAAAACTTCATCGAAAAAAATTAACTTCATTCAAATGACGGCATTAAAATATAAATTGCCTGGTTTAAACATCTCTAAAATGTGATACATTCCTCCGTAATAATTTTAGAATTATCACAATACTACGATAATTTATTACATTTGAAAACTTCATCGAAAACAACTGAAATCCATTCAAATGATGTCATAAAAAAATAACACGCCTGGCTCTCTCTATAAAAGCAACATTTCATTCATAAATAATTCCCCCATTCATGTCATTCATCACAATACTATAATAATTTATATTATTTAAAAATTAAGACCATGGAGCTACAAGTAAGTAAAACTCTATGCGTAAAACTTCATCGAAAATTATCGTCCTTCTCTTTCTAAAATCAATGAATATTTCATTCATATCAGCTAAGCAGACTCCATGGACTAAATGATTTTGTTTTAAAGAATTACAGCGATTCTAATACAACTCATTCTACATATTTTGCTGTTTACATTTTACATAGGTGCAAAATAGGCTTAATAGTAGAAATAATCAAATTTGGAAGAGCATTTAAACTGAAATATATTGTCATTGCGTTGTTTCAGTATGTAGATGCACAGAATTTAGGCGAAAATAAAGTAGTTTTAGGACGGATACAACACTCAATATGAATTAAAAAGAACTTTAAAAATCACGATTTTGACACAAGATGGATGCCATATATCATTTTGAAGTGGGTCATGTGATCGTTTCATATCATGGACACGTGATCGCTTCATATAAGATGTGTTATTATTATTTTAATTTTTATTTAAAAAACAACTGAATATATTTCGCTGAATTTTTTTTTATATATTTTATGGAACAATTTGATTATTGCCTAAAATTTTCGAAGCAATTTGTGAATTTTAAATCCGCTTAAAAAATGCTTGAAAAATTAGGTCCCATAGGGCTCAATGTATTCCATTTTTTCAACCCGAGTTCAATCCAAAACTAATTGGGTGATATTATTCATTTATATTCCCATAGGTCCTATAGACCGTCTGAACAACATACTAAAATTTCATTTTGATTAAGTCATTTTTACGGCAGTTATCGTGCTAACGGACAGACAGACAGGCAGACAGACAGACAGACAGACAGACAGACAGGCAGACAGACAGACAGACAGACAGAATGAACAAAGTCATAAACACTTTTCAACTTTGTTGTAAAGTGTTAAAAAGTGGTTCATTTTATCCCATCCTCTCTTACTGTCATCTTCTGCTAACTTTAAGATAAGAAAAATCACATGTAAATTGAACCTTCTTGAATGTATTTCTAAGCTCCATAAATTGAAAAATTGTAATTTCTATAACTTTTCGTACAAGACACTGCGACAAAATTAATAGAATATCTATAATAACATCTATACAAACATTGAATTTAGGATTCTAATTATCTTTGACAAAGGCCAAACAGCGAAAAGATACCAAAATAAAAGTACTTATTAATGCCAGTAATTATTTCTCGGGATCTTAAGATCCTTTAGATTTAATCTATCACCTTTTGATTCCACTGCAAGAATAAGAAATGCAATTAACAGTTGCAGTAGTGAAATGTATTCAATTCTATTTATAAGCTGTTTTAAGAGGAAAGAATGCACAAACTCTAATTTAAGTGGAATTGGGAGAACTTGTTGGGACAAAAACATTAGGGATAATCATTTTCTTATTTCCCAAAACAGATGATGCAAATAATTGACAAAACGCACATAAACACAAGTATTAAAGATATGAGGAAATTTTAAATTACATAGGATTCCTATAGGTAAGTCCTTAAATAATCAAATAACTTTGTAAATAAATATCCATGAGCGTACAGATTAGGTATAGGTTTAGTAAAGTGGCCATGCGCGATCAAATAAAAGTGATTGCAGCATCTCTGGAGGAAAATTTTAAAAGATCAGCTAACGAATCCGGCAATCATGTTAGATAGCAAAAAATTGCAATTACAAAGATATGGAATAGTAATTAAGAATCGACATTAGGAACGCACGAAACGAGTATGTGGAAGGCAATAAATTCAGTTCAAGGAATCTATCATCAGGGACTGCAACAGTCAAAGTACGCGATCATATTTTATTTTTTTTTTATTTTATTTTATTCAATTTACGTGGCAACTGCAGATGACATATTGTTACGATGTGAACTCTAAAATTGGGGGTGTACGTTTAGGATACAAAAATGAGTCCAAATTTCTGGATAATTCTCACTTTTATTCACAAGTGCAGAGTAAACAGGAACAATATAGAGTAAAATAAAACTCAAACTACTTTCACAAAACGCCTTATAGTATTCTTGAAACATTGACGAATATCACACTTCCATGTAGTCACGTCACCTGCTCCCCAACTGAGTGAGGACTTCTTTTATAGAATCTCTCTAAAAACTACAAAAAATGTTTCATAACTCATAAAATATTTGTTATTTCGTGATGTATCTTGAACCTTCGAAAAGTCGCCAAATCGGCTATAAACCGCCAAATCTTGCATACGCCAATCTTGCATCGGCCAAACTTAAGCATCTGGAACCCCTAGATTCATAGGAAAAACTGTATTTACGGGTGTTTTATCCGTCTGTTTTTCAAAAATTTCTCCAATAAGAGCCTTTTATATGTTCGTAACAATATTGTTTCTTGAATTAATTTAAATATGCATTGTAGCAGACAGAGGTCATTTTGAACACGCTGCACATGATATTTATGTACAAATAAATGCTGTCTATTTTATCATTCTTGAGTACAATAGCAAATCCCCAATAACCACAATGAGTCAAAAATACTCTTTCTGTAACAGTTTTATTGTCGATTCCTGTTCAAGACAACCGGTCTCCAAATATTTGTGACACCGTGCATTGTCAAGAACTCTATCATCATATATATATTCTTTCTGGAATTCATACGTGCATTGTTACAGATAGAGGTCATTTTGAACAGGATGCACATTATATTTCTGTGTAAATAAGTGCTGTCTATTTGATCATTCTTGAATACGATAGCAAATCACGAATAACCATAATGAGTCAAATAAATGCCTTATTCAACAGTTTCATTGTCGATTCCTATTCCAGACAACCGGTCTCCAAATATTTTTGATCCCATGCCATTAATACTACACGCATACCTTTAAGACCTACTTGCGCACTTCTAAGTTTTAAACGCTTACCTCTCTGATAAATACAGATGCGTTTTTTAACATATTTTAATAAGGAATCTCCTTATTAAAATGTCTAAGAATGTTTTTGTTCTTAAAGGACTTTCGAGTCAAGTAATATTCATATAATCATAATCGTATTTTGTTCATGATCGTAAGTAAAGATGCGCAATTATTTAGTTAATTTTTGTCATTTTCTTCTGTCAGTATAAAACTTATCATAAAGGACATAATATAAAAAAGTGAATATTAAATTTCCTTGAGGTATCCCCACATATCGATTCGCTTACTACCTGGGGAGTGCGTACCTTACTTTGGAGACCACTGCATTAGATATTGCTCCACAACTTTATAATGGAATTTCTTTTTATATCTTACTTTGTAGCCAGGTAGCTTTTAAAATTCTCTGTTAAGGAAGCTGCAATCCCTTTTATATGATCGTGCAACGGCACTTTACTATAGATAGGCCTCATGTGTACCCGTATGTTCCTTCTCTTACAAAGTTAATGAGGAGCATAAGCACTATCCAAGCAATCTTGTTGTTATGAAAATAATGTATTACTGTGATATTTAAATGTTTAAGTGAAACAAAATGTCGCATATCATATAATGCATGAATGTGCTGCAATAACCCACCAACTTTACCTCACAAATGAGAGTTCACTTACTATAGCTAAGAAAACAATGCATTGAAGATTAATCAAACATTTTATCTTTTAAATTATTTTTATTACTGTACACTCAATTATTAATACATGCTTTGTAACACGAACTATCACTAATTACTTAATTCAATACATTCGTTGATTAAATTATTCATAGAAGTGACCCAGGAAGTTCGAAAGTGAGATCTTCACTGTGGCAGTAACACTACGAGGAGTTACACTCCACCATTTGCAATGTAATTGGTTGGTACATACATATTTGTATAGTCGCTCTGCATCAATGCACGTGGCCTAGCGCGTGAGGTTACTGCACAAATCTTGAGTTGATATATCAGCACAAATCTTATTATTCTCCCTTATTTAGGAGCATCTTATTTTCGTGGGGTCACCAACATTTTAATACTTTATCGCTGTTGATGAGCGGTCACATCACTCGAATTCTAGTCACAGCAAATTTAATTAAAAAGTATCTTATTTCGGGAAATCACACCTTCTCGACTTCCGTTGTCCTTTCTGTTTCCTGACACTCATTGACCTTGCTTTTGGTGCTATTTTAGAGTGCATCCTGGTTGAATCTTCCTTTTTCTATGGAGGTTATGGAGCTTGTGCTAGTATTGTCCGGAAACATTGGTTACGTCTATTGTCGCCATCGTGATTTTCCTATCTGATGAGGTCACGTATTTATGGGTCGTAAACCTCTGCGAGTAATACTGTCAACCATAGCATGACTCATCTGAGTCCGTTGTTCATCCTGTTTCCGCTGTTATATAGCATGAATTAAAATTTCCTAAAAGGTCTCACACCTACATAAAAATATACACTAAAATTGCAGACTTAAATACAATGAAAGAAATATATATTTTTTAGTAAGAGAATCAGCATTTCATTAAAGGTAATACTTGTTCTGGAGGCAATAAAATGCTTCTTTCTTCAGGAGTAAACACACTGCACAAAGTTAGCCAAAATGCAATATTTCATCCAGTCAGTAAGGCTACGATAGAAGCAGCGGCGGAACTAAAAAATCTGATGTGGGCAGCACATGACTTTCCTTATATAATGAAATAGATTTACTAGTGTTACAGATCTACTAGTGTTACAGATTATAAGATCCACAGCACTGCGTTTGTATCGTTGAATTGTGCATTTGGTGATTTTCTGGATGACAACATATAAAACTATTTCAAAATACTCAATTAACTTATTTTTTGCGCAATTCTAAATAAACAATCATCAATACGGATAGCATCCTCAATAAACGATATAGTTCATATATTAAAATACTTTAAGAATTACTTCGTCAAATTGGAGTAATTTTCATTAACGTATAACTTTATTTTTACAACTTTGACGATATTTCGCCTCAGTTGCCAACTTGGTTGGGAACTAAATTATTTGCTAAGTTTGCCAAATGCATCACCAAATGTTAATTATTAATAACTAAATTATTTGCTAAGTTTGCCAAATGCATCACCAAATGTTAATTATTGACTAAATTATTTGCTAAGTTCGCCAAATGCATCAACAAATGTTAATTATTAACTAAATTATTTGCTAAGATTGCCAAATGCATCACCAAATGTTACGGACAAATTGAGAAAACAGTATGTGTTGCATACTAGAAGGTATGCCCTTCATATGAGGGAAATGAGAATTAGCGAGACATTACTTTCCATTTGGCGACATTTTTATCAATTTCGCGAAGGTTTTGTCATTTAAGCAACATTTGAAATAGTCGTCAAGTTGGCGACATCCCGCTAAATTTCTCGTCAAGCGTTACGGACGGACGGAAAAATGTGTTATTCTTATAGTCTGCGCTTATGCTCTTTCCAAGATATTAAACTTCCATCATCTAGTCGTCATTTTTCATTGATTTAGAGTCATTTTTATCAATTTGGTGACATTTTCGTTAATTTGGTAGCATTTAAAAAGTCGCCAAGTTGGCGACATTCCGCCAAAATCTCGCCAAGCGTCATGGACGAAGAAATAAGTTAGTCTTACAGCAGATAAATTACTATTAGAGTTCAAATCCAAAAGTATTACTCAAAGAATATTTTTTCATGAATGGAACTAGCAATATCCACCAGAATTATGTTATCAAATTTATCGCATGATATTACTTATGAAAAGTGAACATATTTCACAATAGGTAATATTTTTTTTTATATGATTTTTTGATAATTGTTTTGAAAAAATTGCAATATCTCGAGAATGGTTCATGCTAGCGTACTAAAATTTGAGTCAATCGTTTTCTAATGAAAAATTAAAGGTTTTAATTTTTTGATAATTTTTTTTTTCAAAATTTCACTTGAAAATTAAGGGGTTTCTGGACATTCGGTTGCGTATGAAAACAAGATGCTTCCAGTATTCATGGATTGCAAATTTTGTATCAAATTTTGTTCCAATCGATCCATTCGTTCGTCAGTTATCGTCTCCACACACACATTTTACTTTCACACACATACAAACACACACACACATACTTTCACACACACATATTCTACATACATATTCTATTTTCATAGCTGATTTTTAAAAACAAAACAATTCCTCATATTTTGCTGGTGTCTATAGAACTTTGGGGTTTCTATAATATATCTACAATCACAATATTTCTATTTGCATGGAATTAAATATCAAACACATCTTTAATGTTTTTCAAAACTGCAATATACTTTAACATTCATAATGATATATGGTCTTTCTATGAATATATTTAGAAAAAGTCGTTTTTGGAAGTATTTCAATCTGAAACTCATGTTTATTTTTAAGTAAAATTAGATATTCCTTTTTTATCATGTAATTTGCTTAAACAAAATTACTTCACGGTGGTTGGGAAAAACAATGCTCTAACGAGCTTCGTAACAGAAAGCGAAATCTTTGGGTGCTGTTGGATGTCGTATACACTTCTTCTTACACTAAGCATTTCCTTCTTCTTCTAACACTTCTTATTATTGTATAACATGCAATTTCAAATGTATGACATACTCTTGCACTTTCAAATATGTAACATGCAAATTCCTAATGAAAACTCCTCCATTAGATAATGTGTCCATTCATTCGATAGATATCGTGCAATAACCTGAATGCTAAAATTGTAGGATTTGCCTTGGAATATCAAGTTGTGATAAGTTTGAAAAGTATATTTATGGTTTATTGATCTTTTTTGTTATGTAGATTATTTAATTTTAATTTAAAAGAAATTAACTATGAACACACTGCATTTTCTACGTTTCCACTATTCACACAACGCATACAATCCCCTACAATAGTAAAAATCTTATGTGGGCAGTACATGACTTTCCTTATATAATACAATGAATTTACTACTTTTGCAGTAAAAAAAATAGATTATTTTTATAGTTGTTATTTATATTCTTTCCAAGATATCGGATTTTCGTCAATGAGTTGTCATTTTCCATGTCGTCATCGTCAATGAGTCATCATTGTTTTAGCGTCATTTTTATCCATTTATGGCGAGTTTTTCGTTAATTTAGTAGCATTTAAAAAAGTCGCCAAGTTGGCGACATTCCGCCAAATTTGTCGCCATAGTATCGCCAAGCGTTATGGGCAGAGAAAAATGTTATTCTTACAGCAGATAAATGCCTATTGGCTTTCAAATACAAAAATAATACTCAAAGTATTATTTTCAAAGTATTATTTTTCATGAATGGAACGAGCTAGATCCACGAGAATGATGTCACCAAATTTCTCGCATGGTATTACATATGAAAAGTGAACATGTTTCTCAATAGGAAATATTTTTTTTTATTTTATATGACTTTTTGATAATTTTTTTGAAAAGTATGCAATATCTCGAGAACGATTCATGTTAGCGTATATAATTTACGTCAATCGTTTCCTAATAAAAAATTACATACGAAATGTCTATTTGCGTAATTTTATTAGCGGTTTTGATTTTTTGACGATTTTTTCAATATTTCACTCGAAAATTTAGGGGGGTTCTGAACATTCGATTGAGTATAAAAACAAGCTTCCAGTGTGTACGGATTGCGATTTTTGTACCAAATTTTGTTCAAATCGGCCCATTTGTTCGTAAGTTATCATCTCCACAGTCTCACTGTCACACACACACACACACACACACACACACACAGACATCACTTCAAAAATGATTTATTCGTGATCAGGGATGCTTGAAACGTGCTCTCCCGTCGAAAACACGAATTCGAATTTTCGACCCCGTCACAATACTTTCCTTATACATTATGTATATAAGGAAAGTAAAAATTGTAGGGTCTTAGGCACCTTGTCACATTCAAAACGTACCCTTAATTTCCCATTCGTACAGAAAATGTCATGCATTTCAATAAAATAATGAAATGATAGAGGGCCCGTTAAATGGTGATTTGTGAAAGCTTTTAAATGTCTCGTTCTGGTTTATTTCATATTTTCTTTGTTACGCAGATTATTTAATTAAAAAATAATTTTAACTATTTCATAATAACAATTAACACGATAGAGTATCGTATGATCTATGCTTCCAAACATAAGCCAAGTCCTTTAATCCGACGACAAGAGGCTATCCTTCAAACTTTTAAGTCTGGCCAAATATCCCTCTTGTGCATGTAAGGAAATTGTTAAGTGGTAAAATAATACAATAATGTGTTACATTTTACAAGGAAACGTTCATATACTTACACCTACATCACTGTACAGGGCAGATGAAATTTCCATTTAAAGAAGAATAAACATATGTAGCTGGTTTTTGCAATGTAGCCACATTCGGGTATATAAAGTGAAAATGGAGGAGGATATACTCTAACTTCTACGTCCTAAATGATTAGGTCAAATGCTAATGGAAATTTCCCCTACTATAGATATTATATAAAATGATTTTTATAAAATTCAGTCATGAGAAATAGTTTATTACTAACTTTCAAATATAATATTTTAATGACATATATTATTTATATTTTAGATTCAATATTCGAATTATATTGCTAAACACTTATGCTCATCGCTCCAAACACAATTTTGGAAATTCTGTAGTAAATTACGAAAATGAGAATAAGAGATGTAACTTCAACAAATCGCCGAAACTTTAAAAAACGTACAGAAAATAAACCGTGAACATATGAAAAATAAAATTGCTTTTTATGAGAAAAAGGTCGGTATATAAACAGATGATCCAAAACAGTAAAACCAATATCCAATATAATGTGTGTCCTCCCCTTGCTGCCAAAGAAACCTCTCTACCAAACAAGGCATGTATGCAACAGAATTTTGGTAGGTAGATGTTGAAATTGTATACCATCTCTGCAAAAGAAGATTCCACATTTCCCTTAAATTACGGGGTTGGGTAATGCACCTTGTTAAAGTTCCTCCAAGCCTTCCCAGAAAATGTTCAATAAGATTCATGTCTAGTGAATATGGGCGCCATGTCCTTTCCATAAAAATTCCTCACCCTGTTCTTGGAACCATTCTTGAGTCTTCACCACAGTATGATATGATGAGATGTCTTGTTGAAAGGTACCATCTTCAGCAGGAAGCACATTCGCATAAATAGGTACACTGATCTGCAAAAGGTAAGTGTCAGCTATCAGAGTTCCTACTACGGGGATGGGGGGTCTTAGTGCTCTCCAAGGAAATATTCCCCAGACCATCTAACTCCAACAACCAGCATGGGTATGTTCAACAGTTTATCTAGGGTCTAAGGTTTTCTGTGGTTCACTTGGTGAACAAAAATCGATATTCGTCAGATCATGCAACCTTCTTCCACTCATCGATGGTCCAATGACGATGATTATTTGCCTACTCATGTCTAATTTAATATTTTCCATGAAGAAAATACGGTTCACTAGAAACAGGTTGCAGATCTCTTCTATAGATACTTTAAACAATGAAACAATATTTAATACTATCATGAAATTGTCTGTTTTTCACTGTTAATAGAAAATCAAGAGCAAACTGTTTATAGATGGCGGTTAATGCACAAGAATATAATTTTAAATATTTGGCAATATTTATATTTTAATCATGCACACAGATCAGTTACCAACATCGGTAAAACGTCTGTTCTAAAGTATTTTATGTATTTCATGATTTTTGGTTGCTGCCATGTGAGAATGTGTGTAATTAAACCGCTTCTAGAAGGAGGTATTTCTATAGATGAATGTTCTACTAATTAACGAAATCATATAAACATATTTTAATAGTCATGTGCCAATTAATTTTAGAACTGTGTTTCACTCATGGATATCAGAAAAACTGTAAGAAAACCATTTAATGAAAATACAATTGATATCTAATTACCAATTGAACTCTTCAGTTTTCCATTTATCATATTTGAATTCCACTAATAATCAGAAAAGCAATTAGCTGTTTCATTAGTAAACGCACTTTTCTTCACTTTCATTTAACAACGTATTAATAACTTGCACAAACCCAATATTAAGCTGCACTGCGTGAGCTCCTCTTGTTGAAACAAAAAACAAGTAAATAACTCAATGATTTCCCAGGTGCGCCATTACAATTAACACTGATGGGTAAAAAGGAAATAACGCAATACAATAGAAAATGTGAGAAAAATGTGGTGTATTTTCTCAGTACGTTATTCACAGCTGGAGCGAAATGTTTGATTAACGTATTTCGTTTTGTATTTTCTTATACTACTTTATATGTACAGTAGCTTCATAATACAAAAAATTTAATGTGGGCAGCACATGACTTTCGTTATATGATGCAATGAATTTACTAATTTTACAGTAAAAAAATAAATTATTTTTATAGTTGTTATTTATATTATTTCCAAGATATTGAATTTTCGTCAATGTGACGTCATTTTCCATGTCGTCATCATCAATGAGTCATCAATGATTTAGCGTTATTTTTATTCATTTGGCGAGTTTTTCGTTAATTTAGCAACATTTAAAAAGTCGCCAAGTTGGCGAAATTACACCAAATTCTTCGCCAAATTCTCGCCAACCGTTATGGATGAAGAAATAAGTTTTTCTTACAGCAGATAAATGACTATTAGAGTTCAAATCCAAAAGTATTACTCAAAGTATCTTTTTTCATGAATGGAACGAGCTAGATCCACGAGAGTGATGTCACGCATTTTATCGCATGTATTACATATGAAAAGTGAACATGTTTCTCAATAGGAAATATTTATTTTATTTTATATGACTTTTTGATATTTTTTTTGAAAAATGTGTAATATGTCGAGAACGATTTATGTTAGCGTTCTAAAATTTATGTCAATCGTTTTCTAATGAAAATTTACATAAGAAATAGGTATTTGCGCAACTTTATTAGCGGTTTTGAATTTTTGACGATTTTTTCAACATTTCACTCGAATTCGAATTTTCGACCCCGTCACAATACTTTCCATATACATTATGTATATAGGGAAAGTAATAAGAGCATGTTTAGGAGTTTAAAATTAATTTGTGCAGTGTGATACTATGTTATAAACAAATTATTGCTTTACTCAAAATTGTCTTTTGGTTAAAGGAATTTAGGTTTGTGGTTTTTCTCGGAGAATCCAGATAGGAGACATTTCCCAACATAACCAAATGTCCCTTAAAAACATGGGATTTACTTATAAATTATGTTCTTCAATGCATCCCTTGGCAGTCAAATCGATTCACAAATAAATGCCGAGCTTTTAACGTATCGTTTATTTTAGATCTCGTTTCTTTGATATCCCATTCCCTAACCCCAAAAGTCACAAATACTTAGAATATTATTATTTCTATTAAATAACGGAGTTTATAAAATTAGGAGAAAAAATTAAACAACTTAATTAAGGAAAGGTAGTGAAAAATGTTACTTTTCATTGCTACTGATTTAGTGTTTGTTAATTTATACTGAATTCAGTTGTTTAAGTTTTCCTTATCCTTAGTGTAGGCGCCTACGCACTCCAGGCGAGCTACTATAGCTGACTCTAAGTGGACTGTATTTACCTAAAGCTGAAAACTTAACAACTTGTATTTACATGAATTTTACAGAGTGATGGAAGGACCGTCGTACATACAAGCATACATACAGACGCTTTTCAATTCAAGCCTTTTATAATGTCTCCCGCGCTTGCGCATTGAATACGGTAAGTATCTACGCCCTCTTGCGATATGAGGGTTACGTAACACATAGCCCAAGTTAGTTTAACTTATTGATTATGAAACTATATAACGCATATTTAACAAAATGTTGCATTGTAAATAGTTATTTGTCATTATTTACTTAAGAAGCATATCACACAAATTGTGAAATTTAATATTCCCTTCTCAAATTAATGGACAGATAATTTAAGTTATTGAACTCAACTGCAATGTAAAGAAATTAATGCTGTTACTTTCCTTATATACGAAATGTATAAGGAAAGTAATGTGACGGGGTCGAAAAATTCGAATTCGAGTTTTCGTTGGGAGAGCACGTTTCAAGCATCCCTGATCACGAATCAAACATTTTTGAAGTGATGTCTGTGTGTGTGTGTGAAAGTATGTGTGTGTGTGAAAGTATGTGTGTGTGTGTGTGTGTGTGTGAAGGAATGTGTGTGTGTGGCAGTGAGTCTGTGGAGACGATAACTGGCGAACGAATGGATTGAACGAATTTGGTACAAAAATCGATTTGAACGAAATTTGGTACAAAAATCCCAATCTGTAAACACTGGAAGCCTATTGTTTTTATATGCAATCGAATGTTCAGAACACTCCTAAATTTACGAGTGAAATTTTGGAAAAACCGTCAAAAAATCTAAACCGCTAATAAAGTTACGCAAACAGACATTTCTTATGTAATTTTTCATTAAAAAACGATTGACATAACTTTCAGAAAGCTAACATGAACCGTTCTTGAGATATTGTACATTTTTCAAAAAAATTATCAAAAAATCCTATAAATTAATGTCGCCAACTTGGCGACTTTTTTAAATGTTGCTAAATTAACGAAAAACTCGCCAAATGGATAATATAAAATGGATATATAAATATCACGGTAGGGACGACTGTGCAGAGTTTTCAGACCAAGCTTTTTTTCAGTTGGAATTTTTATCAGCAAAGTAGAAATTGGCTAGTTTGGAAGGAGAGCTGATAAGAACTTGCTATCAGAGATGACCATAATGGAAGGTCTATATTATACACAGAACTGAATTGAACCAAGGCCGAATCATGGAAAACGGCAATGCTACAGAGGTATCAATAGCAATTGATTTCGACCTCATCAGGTACTGTACTGTTTTAACTATATGAGAAAAATCATTAATTTTAAAAAATTTTAAAAAGATTGGTGGTGAATTGTCCCACCACGTAGTCCAACCACTAGATACAATTCTGGCATTACTTCCCTCCAGATGAACTAATATATTTCTAGTAAGGTAATAATATCATCTAATGTTTTTAATATAATGATGTTTAATGATTCTGTGTCCTAAATAAATTCATTTCCTTTTTGTTAAATTTTAGCAATCACTGTGGTCTACCTAAAGATTTAACCGTAATATAATTGCGATCCCTATATGCACTTTATAATTGGGTATTGCGGCCACCCAATTTAGAAATGTACAAATTAGTATCAATTTCAGAAATTAATAACTATATGTAAACTACAAATAGTAGCATATTTTAGCTGCACATGATTATAATTATTAACCAGTACCCTATCTGTCTATGGTTTTTGTCTCAATAAAAGGATTGCTTCTGTTATAAAAAAAGTATGCATATTAATTGAATCTCACTAATAAACTATTTCTGTATAAAAGCAAATCTGTTGGTGATTTGAGTCTCAATAATTATCTGTTTTAGTATTAAAATACCACTGCATAAGTTTGGAATCCCGATAATATATTATGTAGAGAAGATTGTGGACTCAGGAGAGAATCCATGTCCACCTATGTTGTCGCTATCAGCCATTTGAAGTCATTTGCCATCCTCCATGCATCCTGTATCAAGAAATACTATTCGAATACGACTGGCAGAAGGTGGGATTATGTGTCAACGGCCATTAAGACCCCTATCCTCCCCAACTTAGAGCAGTCCTAGTATGTGCTGAGCTCTGTTGGCCTGGACAGTGTCTGATTGGATGCATGTTGTCTTTAACTACGAATCCCGCTTCCGTCTCACTGCTGATGACCGGCGTATGCGTGTGTGGAGGAGGACTAACCAGCGTTTGGATCTTGCATTTATTGTCGAGCGACACACGTTCATCACACACTGTGTGACAGTCCTGAGAGATATTTCGTGGGATATCCGATCTCCTTTAGTTGTGCTGTAAGCCAATTTGTACGTCGTCGATATTTTGCAGCTGATTGTTTTGCCTATACTGTCAAGCCACCCAGGATCCATTTACCAACAAAACTATGCTCGATCTCATACTGTGCGACTTTATCAAAAATGTCTTTGAGGATTTAATACCCCCTTGATCAACCAGATCCTCAGACCTATCACCAATAGAACACGTCTGAGACGTGCTGGGATGGCAATTTCAATCTTCTCAGCATACCAAGGAATTAGCTGATAAGTTTCAATATTTGTGGCCGAATCTTACCCAGAGGGACATAAATAACTTGACTCTGGAAAATATCGACATTGAATATCGGCTTTTATAGTTGCCAGCGGAAGATTCAACACTTACTGAAATGTCACCTTCTTGTTGCCATAATCTTAAATAATAAAAGACAATGTATGTGTGCCTGTCTGTCAGCTACACTAGAGGGTCAGCGACCGCCCGTCGCAGAGTTACGAAATTTGGCAATCGGAGACCCACGACGGGAGGGGGGGGGGGCACGTGAAAACCGATTTTTAAAATTTGAATTTTTTTTGTTGTTATTTAATGTTTTATACGATTTCAATCGTTTTTTCCATTTTTCCCCTTTTTCTCTACCATCCAGACGTCGTAGAATAAAACAAATCACACGATCCGAAAGAGCAGTCAATTGCGAGTAAAAATATATCAATTTCAAATCTCAGGGACAAATTCTAATATTTTTTAGAGATTTTAAAACAAAAGTCACTTTCGGCTAAAAAAACGAACTTTCGTTTTTAAATCCTCGCATCGGAAAATGTTCCGAGATTTTCGACTAATAATTTACATATTTAGAAAGCTCAAAGATCTGGCTTTCTTACAAGTCCAATCTGGTCAAAAAATAATTATAAATGACAGCCCGTTCCTGATTTTAAAGAAGTGATGATTTTAAATTTCTCTACGACTTCACGCAGAAGAGGGCCGAATACCCACTTCCCCTGCGCGCATCCGGGGACGTCACGCTGTTTCCATGGAGATTGGGAATTGAATCGGGTTATCTTAAATGATGGAATTAAGAGCTTAGCATATTGTCATTGTGTCAACCGAAAAATATAAAAGCTTAAAGTTAAAGTTTTTCATACATTTAAGGATGACATGGCCGTTAATTCTTATAGTGGATTTAGTATTTAATCGTACATTGCTAGTTGTGCTGCTATAAACCCTCCAATTATTTTACCTTTCGTGTAAGTCCTGTAAAGGAATGATTAATTAATAGAATGCTAAATTGATCACACCATTTAAACTTAAACAATAAAACATTTATTAACAACATAAATCTTAATTAAATTCAATTACACTATTTAATTATATTATTTCAGTGGAGGGGACATGTGTGTGACCAAAACGGAAAATCCAAATATTGGTTATGACCAGATATCATTTCAATGGGCACATGCCTTCAAGTCTGTCTTGGACTTTGTCAACATCTGTATTTAATGTCGTTCATTTACAGCATTAACTCTTGGTGTAATGCTCCCACACGTAAATTCGTTGAACATATTGTCTGCCGTAACTCCGCACTCGCACTTATTTCATTCTCTTAGTATATCAATTCATCGCTGTAGTATCTGCACAAGTTGTCATAAGGTAAAATTGTCCTTATCAAAATTACCAGTATAGGACTCACCTATGATGCCGTCGCTAGGGGTGGAGCATGTAAGCCCCAGGTTCTCAAACTGGAGAGACGAACACACAAAATATAAATAAATACACTTGACTTAATTGATCAATTTATTTTAATGTTTTAAGTTATAGATATCCATTGTATCTTGAGTAATGCTACTATTATTAAATCTATTATTAAAAGACATATAACACTGACAATATTTCATTAATACATATTTACACACATAATAAAATGGACATATATTTTTACAACAATTTCTTTTAAGCAATCGATACTCAAAAATAGTTCTTTTAATTCAATATCTAAGAACTCGTTAATAGAATCTATTCTAACGAACTGATTGTTCATTATTTGAATAATCGATAAAAGTGTGTGCCTTCCGTGCTAATTAGTGACAATTGAAAGTTGATTTACCTCTACTCTTTGTGTTAAGTACGTATTCGTGCAATCTCGATGATGTACGAAACTGTTGCACATCTCATAACTGCAACAAGCTTCCATTTTATCGCTCACGTTCGATATACCTTTTTTCACAAAAACCAAGAAACATGATGTTAGCTCGTTCGAAAATTTGAAGTCGACTGACTTTTTGGAATACGGCTTTGGGGCGCTTTTTTCTTTCCCCCATTCATTCCCTACCACATCTACCATTCGTTGTTGATGCAGACGTTGATGACCACTATTTATGTATGCATTTGTTGTCATTGGCTCCCTCTGCAGCATTTAGATAGTTCATTATTTTGGTTGGCATCCGTAATTGAAATTACAAAATGTCGTGCACGCCGTACGACACAAGTCATAATGTCGAAGTTATCTGTTCCAAGTCATGTTAGTATCCTATTCTTCCCCAGTCTGCTCTTAAGTCAAATCTCAATCGTTGACTTTTTTTATTCTGCTCTTAAGTCAACATCTTGATTACTGTCTGTTGGTATGCTCCTAAGTCAAAATTCAATAATTGTCTGCTCTCGTTCTCGGGTCCCAGGCTGCGGTTCTTTCGGTGGTGGTGGTTGTGTGTGCGTGTGTGTGTGGGGGGGGGGTTACTCCTTCTCTTCTTCCATTTGGCGCTTATTGGTTACTCCTTTACCCAATGGCACCATTCCACATCTCGTAAGGCCCAGCTCAGCCGCTCTGTCATGGTCCCCTAAATTTACGGTTTTCTGACCTTCAGGTTCACATAGTCATAAAATCGGTGCCAGCCAGTTTACACGCTTTGTTCGCCGTTTTGGCCACCATAAATTTTCACATAAAAGTGTCTCATCAAATGTGAGATCTCTTTCTGGTCTCACAGACATTATAAAATTTAAATGATTGAATTATGGTGGATTGACTTGTGGTGATGTATTGTATATACCAGGTGAAATTATTATATTTATATTTTAAATGATGGAACGATATGGATTTTTTAAATGGATATTTTAATATATAGATATTTTAAATGGATATTTTAATTTATGGATATTTTAAATGGGTATTTTAATTTATGGATATTTTAATTTATGGATATTTTAAATGGATATTTTAAATGACGGAACGATGGAATCAGGCTGATAGAATCGGAAGTCCTTCCGAGAGTTTGGTGGTAGGGGAAGGACGGTACGGTACCTTTGGATGCCTCCCTCACTGGGTTCCGGTCTAAATTGGGTTAATAAAAAGAAAGTTATGGATATTGTCACGGAGGACGCAGTTGGCCAGTAGCTGGCGCGCGGGAATTGCACACGGTAGGCTCGGGTTCGATTCCCGTCACTGCCAAAACTGCCGCCGTGTTCACGCGGAGTACGATCACGTTAAAAATGTGGATCCGTAAGTCCTTCCGAGTGGTTGGTGGTAGGGCAAGGAGGGTACGGTCCCTGTGGATGCCTCCCCAACTGGGTACCGGTCTAAATTGGGTGGCACTTTCTGGCAGTCCAAATAGTTACCTTACACCTTTCTGGTAGGTCGCGCCAGCGAGTTTGCCACTGTCAGAATTTTCAAGGGTAGCGAACAGGCTGGTCGCCGAAGGCGGCAAGTTTCCTAATAATTTCTTTTTTTCATGAAATTATATTTATTTACGTACTTCGTCTAACGGTATATAAAGATGTCGAGTTTCGAGGCTGTAGCTTAATTTCTTATGAGTGCATACAGTTTTTTGCAAAAAAGTTTAATTCATTATATAGTTTTTGTCTCAATTATAAACTGTTTGAGGGTTTTTTTAGTGTTATCATTTTTTTCCAGTATAAAATGTTATTTAGTATAATTACCTATATTTTTTTTAAACATTGAACTTGAATAAATTCGTTAAATTAAATTGGCCCCAAACTAATCTGAATTTCTTGGTCGCTTAGTACGTTTAGTTCTGGCTAAAGAAATTTCTTAAAGATGACGCTATTTTGATACAATATTAAAACTCGTTAAACTGTCGTAAAAGCCACTTGTTGGACACGTCATATATTTCTATTAAAGACCATTTGAAATCAGCTAAATTCTATTTATTTATTCAGTCATTTAAAAAATCCTTTAATCACTTATCGGAAAATCCCAAGATGCTTTACTTCATTTATTAAAAAGCTTAATATTTGCCTTTTTAATTTTTCAGCTAGAAAAAAATCACTGAATGATAAATTGTGTAAATTAGTATTGAAATAAAACAAGTTGCACTCTTTGATGAAAACATCTTTCAAATGTAAGTAATAGTGTTTTTAGAATCTTTCCTCTAGGGTTTCTTGCTTGAAGAAACATGATAAAACATGTTAGGAATTTGAACATTCAGCAAAAATATTTAAGTATCGTTTTATATAAATTAAAGTAAAATGTGTAAATTACTTATGGTCACATATAAAACATGTTTTTTGTTTTTCATTTCAAAGTTTTTAATTAATCTAGTCAGATACAATTGACCACTCTTATATAAATATATTTATATATATATATATATATATATATATATATATATATATATATATATATATATATATATATATATATATATATATATATATATATATATATATATATACATATATATATATATATATATATATATATATATATATATATATATATATACATATATATATATATATATATATATATATATATATATATATATATCATGCCTTATGTTCCATGGTAATACTTGATTTTTTAATGATTGTTCAATTATTATCCCCTATTTCCATTTGTAATCTGAGCATTGGCATTTATAGTTACTAACTATTGTCATAACCGAAACAAGCCTTTATTAACACTTTACAACAAAGTTGAAAAGTGTTTATGACTTTGTTCATTCTGTCTGTCTGTCTGTCTGTCTGTCCGTTAGCACGATAACTGCCGTAAAAATGACTTAATCAAAATGAAATTTTAGTATGTTGTTCAGACGGTCTATAGGACCTATGGGAATATAAATGAAAAATATCACCCAATTAGTTTTGGATTGAACCCGGGTTGAAAAAATGGAATACATTGAGCCCTATGGGACCTAATTTTTCAAGCATTTTTTAAGCGGATTTAAAATTCACAAATTGCTTCGAAAATTTTAGGCAATATTCAAATTGTTCCATAAAATATATAAAAAAAAATTCAGCGAAATATATTCAGTAGTTTTTTAAATAAAAATTAAAATAATAATAACACCTCTTATATGAAGCGATCACGTGTCCATGATATGAAACGATCACATGACCCACTTCAAAATGATATATGGCATCCATCTTGTGTCAAAATCGTGATTTTTAAAGTTCTTTTTAATTCATATTGAGTGTTGTATCCGTCTTAAAACTACTTTATTTTTGCCTAAATTCTGTGCATCTACATACTAAAACAACGCAATGACAATATATTTCAGTTTAAATGCTCATACAAATATGATTATTTCTACTATTAAGCCTATTTTTCACCTATGTAAAATGTAAACAGCAAAATATATAGAATGAGTTGTATTAGAATAGCTGTAATTCTTTAACACAAAATAATTTAGTCCATGGAGTCTGCTTAGCTGATATGAATGAAATATTTATTGATTTTAGAAAGAGAAGGACGATATTTTTCGATGAAGTTTTACGCATAGAGATTACTTACTTGTAGCTCAATGGTCTTAATTTTTAAATAAAATAAATTATTATAGTATTGTGATGAATGACATGAATGGGGGAATTATTTATGAATGAAATGTTGCTTTTATAGAGAGAGCCAGGCGTGTTATTTTTTCTATGACGTCATTTGAATGGATTTCAGTTGTTTTCGATGAAGTTTTCAAATATAATAAATTATATGATAATAATTATTATAATTCTAAATGATAATTATGATAATTCTAAAATTATTACCGAGGAATGTATCACATTTTAGAGATGTTTAAACCAGGCAATTTATATTTTAATGCCGTCATTTGAATGAAGTTAATTTTTTTTCGATGAAGGTTTAAGGTTTCAAATATAATAATTAATGTAGTATTGTGATAAGTTTTAAAATATTACCGAGGAATGTATTGCATTTTAAACATGTTTAAATAAAATTGCATTGAAGTTGGAAAGTGTTTCATAATCAATGCTTTAAGCATGATTGATCTTTCTTGTTTAGATTAATTTAGGTTGGATACTCAGACCTGAAGAAAAATCTATATATATAATTATATAATTTGAATTCACTTTAAACTTAAGCCTAGTGCTGTTCATTTCTGTTTTTCGTCATGATGGCCGTGTTTGAACGGTTTGGAGTAAATTATTGAATTTACGAAAATTCGTCTATTGGTATCACGGATCCGATTCAAATTAGTTTAAAAGAAGATTCTTCGATATTTCCGATAGTTTAAATTGGAAGTTTTTACAGTAATACTTTTAATCGTGAAGAAACCCATATGTGAAAAAATCGTTCAAAATAGAGTTTTAACCTTTAGTAACTACAAAAGTTATTTAAATTTTAGAAAAATCTCAATGAGGCAAATTTTCTTGGAAATCGTAGTACCCATGTACCAAATTTCAGAGTTATACGGTGTTTATATTTTTCTCTACAGACAACACAAACAGCCAGACAGAAGGAAAATCGGACACATTATTTTATTTATTATAACTGATTTTGTGAGATTAGGAGGCACTATATTCAGATTTTGATGTTTGCGACAAAGTAAAGGCGCAGGCATATAGTCACCAATATTGACACTCTTGGCCCGGAAAGTTATGATCTCAATAAATACACGCGACACAAATTACAGGTGTGGTTGAGGCATAAAAATATCATAGGGCTAAGACTTAAACAAATCTTTATTCGATATTGAAAGTCCAATGAAAAATATTTTTGACCTCACACTGGGGAAGAGCATATGAAGGCAAAAGAGCGTATTTTTCCCTGGGCACAAGATAATATACAGACACACGATAATACAGGTTAATGAAGATAATACAGACATAGTCAATTTTCAAGCATTCAAAGAGTTGGTATTCATGCATTCAGATTGTCAATATACAAGTTATTCAGACGGTTGCAGTGTCAGTATTTAGACTGTATGAGACAGTTTACGAAATCGTATTAAGACGCTTGTAGAAGTCGTTATCAAACAGTTGCATTTATCAGAATGTAATTCTTTAATAGTTAAATTATCAGTTATCAGGATAGGGCAGACAATTAAAATTATGAAAGTTTATGTGGTGTATCAAAAAGTTGAAGTCTGACTCCAAATGTCAGAAGGAATCGGAACGTTGGTGACATTCATCAAGCAACAGACCATCAGACAAAGCCAAAATGCAAAGGTATGTGTCCAGCTTCACGTATATTAGATCAGTATTTGATCGTTGGAATAAGATTAAAATGACTTGGTCTCACACGTGTGCTTTCTCCTCCTCAAGCGATTTTATATAGTAAATTTATATAATTCTAATTAAGGTAAATGACCCAAATATGGGCACTACATCTAATATGGGCACTGCTGTAAAAAAGACACAGATATTCATCAATTATCTATCTCCGATATTTTAAAAAGACCAACAGAAAAAAGGCTTTAAATTATCGAGCAAAAAAGGTTTTTAATTATCGAGCTGTGAGACTGGTAAAGTCACTTTTTCCAGAAAAAAAGGTACTCAAGCATAAAGCAGCTGGCAAGTCCAAACGAGCAGCTAAGCTGAAACCAGCACCCAAGCCTAAATCGAAGACAAATGTAATATCAACTGTTGCAGCTCAGTCATCCTGCATTGGTATATCCAGCTCAAAAAAGTCCTGCTATTGTGTACTGTGACGTCAAGAAAAACAATTAGACATGATGCAGTGTAATACGTGTCATGTTTGGATACATGAAAAATTTATATTTTTGTATGTCCATCTTGTGCCGACTCTGATTTAAAGTTTTATGTTGATTTAAGATTTGTTTTTTAGCATAATTTTTAAGGGTGCCCATATTTGGGTCACTTACCTTATAATAATAATAGAAGTGTGGATAAATGCTAGTTTGTTTTAGAAGTTAAATATGTGGATTTTAATGTTTAGTGTCTTTGATGTAATGATTATGATAAACGACTCCTGCAAAGAATTAATGGTGAGTTATCACACAGGCCAATTTACAAATGTTACGATACACTATCAAATCATATGTTCTATAATAGAACCCAAGTAATTACCATGTTAATTCACCACAAATCTGATTTGGAGAATCACTAAATTGTAGGGGTTTTGTCATTTTTATCTCATTCAAAAATCCTGTGACAGTCAATCCTGTGTCAACAATAGTCAATAATTGGAAGAAATCAATTCCAATTATTTTAGTTAAATAGGGTATATTATATCAATCACTTTTTATCGTTGGAAAATTTCGTTCCAAATATGTTTCCTGCTCCATACATGTTTACATTTAGTATGGTCTGGGCAGACATCGAACTAATGCCCGAGCTCTCCGCAAGTTTAATTAAGCCTATTCTTTTTCACAGAATTTGCTAATGTGTCCGTGTGTATAACATTTATAGTAGATATTTGCTGTTATGTATTCTAGTATGTATAGTAGATATTTGCTGTTATGTAAAGTTCTGTTTTCTTTAAAGTAACCTAGCTGAGATAGATTTTTTCTTTTGTTGAATAGACTTATTAGATTTCGGATCTATGGTACAGATGCAATTAGTACCTTTTCTTCCCTTGAAGCTTTTTACGAAATTAAATCAATAAGAAATAATAATTATTATAAGTCTCTGAATGGCTTACTTCAAAGTATATTCGATTTCTTTCTTTTGTGACAGAATTTTGGTATATTCTTCTCCCACACTCTATATAAAATGTGTGTTACATTTTTCTTTGGTTTTTTATTTGTGTAATTTTCATTTAAGGTGTCAATTAGCTTGAATTATTTAATTATCTTGTCTAGGACATATGCTTTTGAAGTTTGTATAAAACCACATCTTTTCCTCCATAGTTTTCGCACTCCTCTTATAATTTTTCGTACTCCTCGTATAGTTTGTTGTCCCCAAAAAGCTTTTTATTTGCGTAACCATCTTGGGTGTTTTTTGCACTTTTGCACATATTTTTACTGACGGGCTTATAGCATTCGGCTTTACTTTATATCCCAAAAATTCAATTTGTGATTTGCATATATGAAATTTCGCTGGGTCAATCGTTAAATTATTCTCTTTCACTCTTTGGAAAACAATTTTGATTTTCTCTAACATTTCGTCGTTATTTTGTGCGCCTATAACTAAGACATCCAAATAAAACTATATTTTTAAATCTGATAGATATCCTAACCCGTCGTTCATCAAAAGTTGTAAATATGCTCCTGAGTTTTTTTAAGCCAATTGGCATTCTCTTCGGGTCAAAATTTCCTATGAATGGTATGAACGTTAAAACATGTCTACCTTTTTTCTTAGTTCTATCTGATAAAAAATTCGCCTTTAAATCCATAACTGTGTAATTCTTAATACCTGCGATATTTTGTAATATGTCCTTCACCTTCGATAAATTTATTGACAAAATAGACAAATATGTGTTGATAGGCCGATAATCAATAGCAAGTCCAGATTTAGGTTCTTCATTTGGTTTTCATGGTTTCTTTACGAGAATATTTGGACTAGCATACCTGCTTTGCGAACTTTTAATAAAGTCATTTTTCAATAAATCTATTGTGCAATTTCTATTATTGCATTTCTATTATTTCTATTATTATTCTAGGAATGGGGAATGGTCAAATCTTAATAGGATAATTGTGCATCAGTTCGATTGTCGGTGCTATTGCTGATGTTTTACCTAATGTAGCATATGATGTTGAAAAACCTCTGTATTGGCCATAATTAATTCAATAATTATTTAACACTTTACAACAAAGTTGAAAAGTGTTTATGACTTCATTCATTCTGTCTGTCTGTCTGTTTGTCTGTCTGTCCGTTAGTACGATAACTGCCGTAAAAATGACTTAATCAAAATGAAATTTTGGTATGTTGTTCAGACGGTCTGTAGAACCTATGGGAATATAAATGAATAATATCACCCAATTAGTTTTGGATTGAAGCCGGGTCGAAAAAATGAAATACATTGAGCCCTATGGGACCTAATTTTTCAAACATTTTTAAGCGGATTTAAAATTCACAAATTGCTTCGAAAATTTTAGGTAATATTTAAATTGTTCCATAAAATATATAAAAAAAAATTCAGCGAAATATATTCAGTAGTTTTTTAAATAAAAATTAAAATAATAATTACATCTCTTATATGAAGCGATCACGTGACCGAAGATCACGTGACCCACGTCAAAATGAAATATGGCATGCACCTTGTCTCAAAATCGTGATTTTTAAAGTTTCTTTTTAATTCATATTGAGTGTTGTATCCGTCCTAAAACTACCTTATATTTGCTTAAATTCTGTGCATCTACATACTGAAACAACGGAATGACAATATATTTGAGTTTAAATGCTCATCTAAATTTGATTATTTCTACAACTAAGCCTATTTCTCACCTATGTAAAATGTAAACAGCAAAATATATAGAATGAGTTGTATTAGAATTCCTGCATTTTTTTAACACAAAATAATTTATTCCATGGAGTCTTCATGGCTGATATGAATGAAATATTAATTGATTTCATAAAGAGAAGGACGATTTTTTTCGATGAAGTTTCAAGCATAGAGTTTAATTTTTTGTAGCTCCATGGTCTTAAACAAAATGTTTAAATAAAATAAATTATTATAGTATTGTGATGAATGAAATGAATGGGAGAAAGTTATGAATGAAATCCAGTTTTTATAGAGAGATCCAGGCGTGTTATTTTTTCTATGACGTCATTTGAATTAATTTCAGTTGTTTTCGATGAAGTTTTCAAATATAATAAATTATCGTAGTATTATGATAATTCTAAAACTATTACCGAGGAATGTATAACATTTTAGAGATGTTTAAACCAGGCAATTTATATTTCAATGCCGTCATTTGAATGAAGTTCATTTTTTTCGATGAAGGTTTAAGTTTTGAAATATAATAAATTAATGCAGTATTGTGATAAGTTTCAAAATATTACCGAGGAATGTATTGCATTTTAGACTTGTTTAAATAAAATTGCATTGAAGTTGGAAAGTGTGTCATAATCAATGCTTTAAGCATGATTGCTCTTTCTTGTTCTATTTTATTTAGATACGTGCTCTAATTGAAAATCGTCTGGCGTTATGAATTTATTTCTTAAATTTTGTATATTATAAATTTCCAACGTGGGTTTATTATTTTTATTTTTGTATCAATAATTTCGGTTTGTTCTGTTATTACACCACCGTTCTTATTTATATTAAAAGTGATTTGATAATTTTTATATATTGTATTATAACATTCTAATTTTTTTTTCTACACTTTAGATCGCTTCATCCGTGATTAGTGTTCTTGCTATTTTTAATGGAGAAAATAAAACATCCTGTCCCTCACTTAATTCCTGTGACAAAATCAGTTCGACTATTTCTGACTAACCCGGCTTTAAAGTGACCTTGTTTTTCAACTTAGTGTAAATCTGCTTTTTATCTATTTCTCTTTGGCTTTAGCGTTCTTACTTTTAATATTTTCACTAGAATTATGCGACAAATTATTATTAATTCCATTATCGCCAGTGATTAAATTTTTCCTATCAGAATTATTTTTATTGTCATCGTTCTCAATCGTATGGCTTACTCTACAATCATCCCCAATATTGCTCTCATTATAAAAATTATTAATTTCTTCATATTCGCCGTCAACAGTATTATAGTTCTCACAATCATCGCTTACTCTACATTTTTCACCATTGTTGCTTTTATTATATCAGTTAATGGTGTCAACATATTCGTCGCTATCAGTATTATATTCGTCATAACATAATCGCTATTGTATTTACTTTCATCCCGAATTTTCTGGCTTTGTCGTTTTTGATTCGAACTCTTAATTGGGCTTGTATTTTCACTTTTACGCAATTTAATCTCGGCATTTCCAAATTATATTTCGTTATCTTTTATATTTAAAAATGATTTCAACAAGGATAACATGTCACAACCTAAAAGAATTTTAGAATTCCCCTGAAAGTTCTGTTTTGTTAACAAAAAAGTTATATCTTCATGCTTTTATCGAATTTTAAATGAAAATTGAATGCAATTAAAACATTTTATACTTTCTTTAGTAAACGTCTGAAGTTATTTTCTTACATTTTTATTCTGTTTTAATTTTTGAAAGGTCTCTATATCTACAATAGGGCGGAGTGAAAAATATAGGGATATTTTTTTTTAAATTTGAAATCGTCCAGGGTAAAAAAAGATTGTCCCGTGGGACAAAACGGAAGTGTGAAAAAATTTATGTTCCTGAAATCAAAACTTCGGGCACCGCATGGAGGTCAAAATGTACTATTTCATGCTAAAAAGTCCTCTTTCTGTTCGGACACGGGAAAAAAATTTTTTTTTTCAATTTCGAAATCGATCAGGGTCAAAAACGTTTGCCCATAGTGAAACAAACATGCGTAAAATTTGAAGTCCCTGAAGTCACATCTTCATGCGCCGCACAGAATTCAATGTCAGCTAAAAGACGATACTATTTTAATCTAAAAGCGCACGGTTATGAAATACCTTCTATATGTGTAATTAGACTATAAGAAACAAATATTGATCCATAACTTTGCGACATATGACTCTCTTTACCTAGATTCCAGAAACTTTGTAATCCGTAGGAGCCTTTTCTTTAGGTTTTCGATTTTGCAAGCGCTCACGTAGTTTTGTATGGCCATGCTAGAGGGCTTCTCTCAGCAGAATATATAAATCACTCAAAACAAACCGAGGTTTCTCACTCCTAGGTTTGTATTTCGGTGGGAGAAAGGATACAACCATACTTCAAGTAAAAAAAGCAACGAAGGATTATAGACGGATAGTCCAAGAAGAACATTACACACTGGTACAACAACCAAACTCTGTCTATATGGGACACATTGCAGTTTCATCTGGTGAAACCAAAATTAATTTTGGCGAAATGCTGACTTTAAAAATCAACAAATTCTCTTGATATTCTGATCGCGGTAGGCTGTGATGGGACAATTGTAAATACTGGCGTGAAGGGGGGAGTTTTACGTCTGTTGGAAGTGGCATTAAAACGTCCATTGCAATGGGGCATTTGTCTGTTACACGCAAATGAATTACCTTTGCAACATCCTATAAAAAAACTCGATGGAAAAACTAATGGTCCCAATACATTTTCTAGGCCTATTGGAAAAGCAGTCCAAAATTGTGAAAATCTTGCAGTGAAAGCATATTCTCCAATTAGATGAGGAAGTTTTTCTTTCGAAGTAACAGATTTGAAGTTGAGCTCTGATCAAAAGTATTTATATGATGTATGACAAGCAGTTTTCACATGTGTGTTCATTGATGGTCTTGCATTCATAAAACTAGGACCAGTTGCGCACTCTAGATGGCTTATAACAGCTTTTTTAAGAATATATGTTGGAACTGAAAATCCATCTGAAAACCTTATTATACTTGCAACATTTATAATGAAAGTTTATGCACCTATGTGGTTTAGCATAAAGATAAAACCACTCTGCCTGGAGAGTCCGCGGCATATTTGGAATATGATCCATCTTTCCAGCTACTTGACATAGGTCTAAAAATATGTTATTTATCCAGTAATACAAAAAAATAGTTTTTTCTCGCGCCAAGAAAATATTCTCCTGTCAATGCTTCTAGATGGCAGAGGACACGCAAGGAAATTATCTGTCAGAAGAATTATGGCAGCAAGAAAATCTACGAATGTCTTAAAAGGAGTGAGTAATTTTATTGTTCCGGAAATTCATTCCAGTTCAAATGATTGCGCTGAATGTATCGACTGGCAAACATTCGAAAGATATGAAGATATGAATCAACCTCTTACTAAGAGTATTCCAGTTTCTAAGTTATTATCTGCAATATCAGAAAAGGAATGTTAGCTGGAAATTTATATTCTGAAATTCCTCTTCTATACTCAGTCCAAAGAAAAATACGTTCAAATTGTAGCAGATGCAGCAAGAAAAGCCTGTGGAGATAAGCAACGACGTGTCTTTATCCTAGAGGAAATTCAGTCAAGAAAACTTATGAACACTGTTAATACGAAATCAGAATTGTCTGCTTAATTTTCTTTAACATTTATGTAGAATTTTATGCATGATTTTTTTCCATTCGGCGTTTTTCATATATTTTCCTGTATTTCAATTTGTGAACACCAATTGCAGTACATCTTATGCTACAAGAATTGTATATGTTATTACAAGCAAAATGCCTTACTGTTAATTTCAAAATGTAGTTTAGGAAAAACAACATAGAAACATGTATAGTAACATAAGAACATAATGACATAGAATTACATGTATAAAAAGATACATTCACAAAAAATTTTAGACGCCCTCTTCTGCCCTCATAACTTTACAGGATACGTTGGGAAAGTGACATGTTTTGGCTAAAATCGTCACATTTAACATATGTGCCGCGCATTAAGATGTAACATCTGGGACTTGAAATTTTACACATGTTTATTGATCCATTGAGATAACCTTTTTACCCCGACTGATTTCGAAATCGGAAAAAAATATCGTATCCGAACAAAAAGAGGACTTTTTTGCCAGACATAGTGAACTTTAACCTCCATGCGGCGCATGAAATTTTGACCTCAGGAATATATATTTTTTTTTCACACATTCATTTTGCTCCGGTCGTCCTTTTTGCTACTCTAAGTCCTCTGGATGAGTCGGACGGCCTGGGGTTTCCACACATTCATTTTGTCCCATAGAGCAACTTTCTTTACCTTGGCCGATTTTAAAATTCGAAAAAAATTGTTTTCGCTCCACCTTAAGCTACAATACTGTATTGATGAAATTGAAAAGTTTTGAAACGGAACTTAGAATATAACCGTAGGTAGATCTCCACTTCCGGTTACTTTCTCACCTTAGTAAACACTTCAACCCCTCTTAGCGTAACTCACGGGTGCTAATCTACCAAATTTTGTGAAATTTGGACAATTAGTAAGTAGTTCAGCTAGAGTGGATACATATGACTTTTTCTAGCTATTACGCAAAAAATGCAAGTTCTTCCCGAATTTTATTCACTTAATTTACTTCTAATTTACCTGCAAAATTTTGTGAAATTTGGGCAATTATTTTTTGAGTTAAAGTTTATAAATGCATTGCAGAGAATGATTCACACACACATACACATTGGGGGACATTTTTGAGGGTCATTTCACAAAACACCAAGTTCTTTTTTTTTCATATCGTATCAAAATCTAATCAGCGCTAATGTCACCCACAAGTGACTAATCTACTAAATTTTGTGAAATCTGGTCTATTAGTTTATCAGTTAAAGTGGATTCAGACAATTTTTGTGGGCGATTAAAAAAAAGTGCAATTTCTTTTATCTTGACTCGTTTCAAAATCTAATCAGCACCGGTGTCACCCACAAGGGACTTACCTACCAAATTTTAGGAAATTCGGTTCAGTTAGAGTGGATTGAGCAGGCAGACAGACAGAGAGACAGATAGATATACAGACGTACAGACACACAGCTACGCAGACACACACACATATGTCACGCAAGAAATTGGTTTTTCGTGTTCTAGAGCTCTCAAAACTTGTTGATCCGTCGAGAACTCCAGATGCGATATTCAACACGATTCAGATACTTTCCGTATACATTACCATATATTGCGGGGAAAGTAAAAGCTAGTTATTCGCACGACGCACGACTCAAAATAGAGTAAGGAAATTTTCGATATTCTATAAAACACACTTTTTCAAGAATTCAAATAAATAATTCTGCAATTCGAATTTTTCCTGCAAAATACTTTGACATTCTTAGAGTGGTTGTAGAGGTAGTGCAACTGAATCACTTGTCTTTTGCAATTTCAGTAAAATGTATTTATTATATAAATATATTTTCTCTACAAGAAGTTTCAAGGAAAGGTATTTTGTCTACTATAAAATATCGATAAATCGGACATAAAAGACTTTCGAATGCGAAAAATACTCACCCCAATCCGAAATTGAAATATTATTCACTGTATTCCTTTGCGTTAATGGAATTTTAAATATATTGAACCATATCGTCCTATGCACAGAATCAAGTAAACATATTGAAATCAGTCAAGTCCAGGATATGCACCCTCTGGATACAGCCTGCTTATTTTTCCAATAGTCTAAAATGTTTTCTCTTGGTGAAATCAGCATGTCATCTAGGCGCTTTCGAATTGCATAATGAAATTGTTTGGGGAATTATTCTTTGACGTCTGTCTTCGCAACGGTTTATTGATAGACACCACACTCAATTGCAATCTGACCTTTTCATCAAAGGATGATATCTGTACAACATTACATGCATATCAACCGGGAACATCTAGTACTGTTGGCACATTTCGGGCGCAGGAGCCCGGTGGTTTGCGTGCTGGAATTGCACACTGCCACAACTGCCGCCGTGTTCATGCGGAGTACGATCACGTTAAACATGTGGGTTCGTAAGTCCTTCCGAGAGGTTGGCGGTAGGGGAAGTAGGGTACGGTCCCTGTGGATGCCTACCCCACTGGGTTCCGGTCTAAATTGGGTGGCACTTCCCGGCCGTCCAAACAGTTACCTTACACCTTTCTGGTAGGTCGGACGGTCTGGGTCTCAACAACAACAACGCATATCAACCGAAAATGTTGTCGAAGTTGTTTGAAATTTACACCACGTTCTCGTCAATAACAGAATACAGACAAGGTTCGTTAATATAAGATTGGACATTTAACCGGCAAACAGTCAAGAAATTGTCAGCTTGACGTAATGGGAATTAAGTTTTGTCATTCGTGACTACGGTCGAGAGAAAACTTTGAGCGGAGTTTCCAAAATACAAAATGTTGTCGCATTATTACAGTTAAAAAAGGTTTTTTTAACTTTCAAGTGGCAATAACCAGGCGTAAACAACTTCCGCGAAGATTTTAAATTGTGTTCTGCACAGGGAATCTAATGAGTGGCGTTGGTGAAGTAAAATTATTAGTGGCGTCGGTGGAGTAAGATTATTAGTGGCGTCGGTGGAGTTAGATTATTAGTGGTGTCAGTGGAGTAAGACGACAGTTGCAGATAACAAGTTCGGTTTCTCTTGAGAGCCCGAAAACAAAATGAGCGCGTTCTTAATTCCCATTTCGTCCTATGCACAGAATCAAGTAAACATACTGAAATCAGTTAAGTCCGATGTAAGCACCGCCTGGATACAGACTGTTTATTTTTCCAATAGTCAAAAATGTTTTCTCTTGGTGAAATCAACATGTCATCTAGGCGCTTTAGAATTTTTTCTTTTGGACTATATTATTCTTCTTTAGGAGTTATACGACTTTTTATTCCAAAACCTGTTGTTAATCATTACGCGATATTTGAGATATCCGAATTTCATCCACTGACTTTATATGAGAGCTATCGATCGTAATATAATTTCTAGTGTTCGAATAAAGGCGGATAGTGCTCCCCAATCTCTAACATAAATTATTTATTTCCAAATTACGTATTTCAAGTTTCTATACAGACATGAATAAAGTTAATATTTCAATTATCTTTTCCTATTTGAATTACAAATTCTCTGTGAACTTTTAGCAGTTTTAATACATTCTAGTGACACACACACAAGAGAGAGAGAGAGAGAAATATAACAAATTCGACTATCACGAAAACTGACATAGAGTTATTTAATTGCTTTCTGTCACAAGTGTTCTGAATCCTGCGAGAAAACAATATTAAGAAAATAAAATTGACATCTAATTACTTCCTGAGCTCTTAATATTATATTCTGGAAGCGACCGAGAATTGGAAATACAATTAGATGCCTCATTTATAAACATGGTCTCCAACTTGCTCAATAGATTGAATGTTAACAAGTCGTGTAACTTTGTGTTATTTATATATATATATATATAATTCAATGAAAGAATGAACAGTACCAAAAAGTGGTTGTGGGGGGTGACCCCCACTCCCCAGTTAAAAGCATGCTTTGGGTGCCGCGGCAAATACTCCTGGAAAGCCGGCACCATTCATAGAAAGTCCTTGCGACTAAAGTAATTGCTGAAAATAAAGACACAGAAATTAATCAAAATCCAAAAGAAATACCTTACGTGAAACCAATCGAATCCACCTCACGCCAACACATTGTCAATCGCTTCATTTTGAAAAAAATTTCTTCAAGTCCAAGTATTTAATCAAAATGAACACAAAATATGTGTTTCTGATATTAGAGATAGACTATATCTATATACTCTAACAAATTTGTCTACATATATAAAGATGGAAAGCTTATAAAGGAAACATGAGTACTTGAAAAAAACCCTCCATAAATGTCCTAACCATTGGAGCCCAGAATGAAGGACCAGTGTTGCCAATTGCAAAGGATAAAAGCAGAGATTCACTGTTGCCAATCCTGAGAAATAAATAAGAGTAATGCGAAAAGGCAATAAAAGGTCATATTCGAAAAGGGGGCGTATTCGAAATAATGGGCCGTATAATATAATCGAAAACAGTGAGGCTAATGTTTAAGGGGATATAAATACAATGTAATGCTAATTTAATACAATGTTGACGGCTGGTTAATATTAGATACTAAACAGAATTCAAGAAGATTCAGCTAATCCAAACTTCTTAACTATATCATTTACTAAATATGCTGGATATTATTGCTATATATATATTATTATGCTATATATATATATTGCTATATATATATTATTGCTATATATATATTGCTATATATATATATATATATTATTTGCTGGTAATTTTTAGATTATTTATATGCATGGCATGACAGTTTTTATCTGATAATCTATAAATTCAAAAAATTGATTAAGTATAATATTTCTAAACAATTGAATCCAGTTACCGGAATTAAATGATAATATTTTTTTTACGTTAAAATTAAAAAATCATTTTTATCATATAAATTAGTAACTATTCATTTAGTAGTTTCGATAATTAGATTTAAATCCAAAAAAATTAATGTTATTACTAATAGTGGCTTCATTAAGAATTAATTCCAAATTGTCTGGATAGACAGCCATATCTAAAGTTTTCAGTAAATGCTAAACAAATCAGATCATCAATATATCTGTAAATTTTTTAATCTATTGAAATAAAAGACTGTTGTAATGATAAAGGTACAAATTAGCTAACACACTGCTACTGTAGCCGTTATGTAGAACTTCTGAGACTTGTAAGTATAATTTATTTCCTTGAAAAATATAATTATTTAAAAGACCAAAGTGAAGAAATTTTGGAAAATTGATAAAAATTGCTTGAGTAGATTGATTAGTAAGTAATATAAGCATTATATAGAGCTAAAATTACAACATTAGATCATAGATCTTAATATTATTGAAAATATCTTTAAAATCAAATTTTTGAAATCTAATTAGTCCATCTAGTGATGTTAATTTATTCTTTAATTCTTTACTATTATTTAGAATTAGGTAATTATTGCAAGAATAACCTAAACTATGATTTATGAGATTTAAATAATTTAATAGTAATTTACTCGTAGTAGTAGAGAAAGTATTATGAACAGTAGTTACTGTTTAAATTTAATAGAATGTTTATGAAGTTTAGGAATAAGCACTATATATGGAAATTTAAGAAATGTATAATTAATATTTAAATCACTATATATATTGATAATTTTCAATTTGATATTATTAATGGAATGTGCATCTAGTTTATATAGACTATTATTCTTTAAATAATCTAACAGAAATTGTATATAGAATTTTTTACAGATAATACCATAATTATTAGAGGCTTTACAACATAAGTAATAACAAAAGATATTTGTAAATCATTAATGGAGTGTTTTATATTAGCAATATTGTATATAGATCTAGACAATTTAATACTACAATTAGTATTTTTAATAAATTTTAATAAACTGAATTTCCACATATTAAATGCTTCAAAAGGCAGAGCATATTTAGAAGCAAATTTATAAATGTATTTACCAAGGACAAGATTTATTGACATTAAAACTTTAAAATAATTATTACAAGATGATATCCTGAATTTTGTGTCAAATGACATAATGGTTCTTAACGAATCGTCTTTAACTATGGCTAACTCCCCTGTAACTATATGCCCCAAGTGTGGATTTATATATTTAATATACTTGTCCACTTTGCAAATACATTCGTTATCATATAGAGAAATATTGTGAAATTTCATTATAATTAAAAATAGATCTACCAATATAGGCTTGCTGTATTTAAAAGTATTTGAAACACTCAAATCTTCAATAGACAATAAATGTTTGAACTTCTTAAATGGATTCCGAAAATTTATAAAATTATAAATTGGATGCTTAAAGAAATTACACAATACGAATTAGTGGACGTATTATTATTATGAAATTGATTAATGTTTTAATTTTAAATACTTTGATCTAGTAATGATCAAAACATAGAACATATGATTGAAATATCCATTAGTAAGATTTAATTTTAAGAAAATGGCATAAACATTATTTAAATGCTTCTTTCTTTACCGCAAATACCCATGATAATTCCATTAAGAAGTGCTGCTAAATTGATGGTGTAAACATTTTTTTTTTACAATCATGATATTTGAAGCTTCCATTGTCACGTTTAAATCTTATGTGATTAACAGAGTTTCTATTAAATGGGGTTTCAAAAAAAGATGATTAAAAATATAATATTTATTATCTACAAAATTATTGTTTACAATATTACCATTTAGATATAATAGATTTAATCCATATGGAAAAAGAGTATAATTTGATTTATTAAGCATTATCAGCTGTATTAGTTTTTATATCCAAAATATGTATAGTAATATTTTCAAAACCATGTTTAGCAAAGTGTTTATGTTCTATTTCATTAGAAGTAGGAAGAAAAATATTATTAAGGATATATTTTTAACGTGATCTATGTGGAAATTCTTACTTAGATAAATTGGATTACTAGTCGGTCCTATATATGATAGATTACAAATGTTACATGATAATCGGTAAATGCAATTACATATTTTACAGAAAGGCATATGGATATTTTGGTTCGTGATTTGAGTATGAGAAGCAAATGGGCAGGTTATTCAATTTTTATTCTGACATTTATTATTGAAATTATATTGAGCTTTTTCAGAAGCAATGTATGCTTATAGGATAGCGAACTCTTTAAAAAGATTGCAGAGCTTCTAGCGGTAAGTTGTAATGTTCAAAACATCATCTCATGAAAGAAAGCAATTTGCAGAAAAATTAACTTACACAGTTGTAGAGAATTGTCTAAGTATTAAAGATCGACATTAGGAATACAGTGGGTGTTGGTATGGAATGCAATGAAGACATGTCATATTTCATGGGGCTGCTAGATACGGATTCGCATGCGTTTTAGTATTGCTATTGCTGGTATCGGCTGTTCCATGCTGATGAATGATAAGAACAAAATTGATCGCTGCCGATATCAACAACGAGTGCGTACTCCTAACTTTGTACTTCCCCGCATGACACCTTCTGTGACCATAAAGAGGTTATCATTTTTCTTCCTCTTCTTTTTAATTTATTTAAAATTGCTTTTGACAATTACTATGGATTTCTATGCTTTTAGCTTATTTTAAAAGCCATTTTCACAAAAAACAAACATTAAAAAGATATCTTATTGACATCTCTACTTACATATTACCACCGTTTTAATATTTTGTAAAATATTTATTTTTATATTATTTTGTTGCATTTATCACTTAGTGTACTTTTTTCTAGTTTGAAATTTAAAACATATGGAATAGGTCTTTTGTAAAAGAAATTGATTATCTTGGGATTTTCAGATATGTGATTAAAGTATTTTTAATCAGTTAAAAACTGTTTAATTGCTATTAAATGTATTTCTATCTCAATAGGAAAAAAAAACTATATGCTTGAGCGATTACCAAAAATTTTTTTGAACTTTTTTGCGTTTGAAATATTTTCGCTTCTATTTTTATTTTTTGCCACACTGCAATTTATTGTCTTTTAAAACAAGACACGTATATAAAATCCTATTTGAACACTGCTTGAAAATGCCAATGCTTAATGAGACATACATTTGTGACATTTATGAAACGATCAATTTTTCGATATATATTTTGAATACACAACTTTATTAAAATCGATTTACTGAATTACATGATTGATTTGATAACAGGATTATTGAATAAATTTTAAAACCAATTATATTTCAAGAAATTGAAATAGTAGACGTTATGCTAGGCGGCACTAATATACGCTCAAACTATACTATGATAAATATCATATGTTACTTTTACTATATCAGACAATAATTACTGACCTATTTTTTATCAATAGAAGATTATGGCATTTTTTCAAAGTAAAATATTTTCTCACTCTGGATCAATTTTTCTCTTTAAACGCAAAAACGGCTTATAATGGGCGTTCTCAAAATTCAGAAAGCATTATACATCAATTACATTAGTTAAAGTGTTCAAATAATTCACAAAACAGAAAAGCAAATTTCCAAGACAATCACGTATTCACAATTTACTTTGACTTATATAACGCTAATGACTTCGTCTACATTATGGCCTGCTTATCGTCTGTGGAAATGCCTGCTATCGTCTGCTATCGTCTGTGGAAATTTCTACAAAGATTTCGTAATTCGTGAAGTTGTTAATCAGCCCGTAAGAATTTGAGCAGTTTTCAGAACTCTTCAAAAATCACCAAATCAATAGCCAAATGCACCTAATTTGTCACAAAACTCATCAAACTCGTCGTCCATCAACATGTTGCTTATACATTGCATTCATATATAAAAAGTTGTATTGAATTTATCTGTCTCTACCATCATGATCTATAGAAACATGTTGCTCCATACATTAAAATATTATATTTACAATATATCATTAAGACTTAGATGACGTCAACTACATTATGGCCTAATTATAGTATATCTTCTGTGGATTTTACTACAAATATTTCGTGATTCGTGAAGTTGTTAATCAACCCGTAAGAATTTGAGCAGCTTTCAGAACTTTTCAAAAATCACCAAATCAATAGCCAAACGCACCTAATTTGTCACCAAACTCATCAAAATTTTCGCAAAGTTAAAGCGACCTAGACCTTTACATTATAAAATTGGTTGATTATTAAATTCCTGTAAATATATATATACGAGTTCCATTACATTTAGCTGCACAATAACATAATATTTAACTCCTTACTCTAACATTCTGATCTGAGGTAGCACTTTGCGTGATCCATCAACATGTTGCTTATACATTGCATTCATATATAAAAAGTTGTATTGAATTTATCTGTCTCTTCCATCATGATCTATAGAAACATGTTGCTCCATACATTAAAATATTATATTTATAATATATCATTAAGACTTAGATGACGTCAACTACATTATGGCCTACTTATAGTATATCTTCTGTGGATTTTACTACAAATATTTCGTGATTCGTGAAGTTGTTAATCAACCCGTAAGAATTTGAGCAGTTTTCAGAACTTTTCAAAAATCACCAAATCAATAGCCAAACGCACCTAATTTGTCACCAAACTCATCAAAATTGTCGCAAAGTTCAAGCGACCTAGACCTTTACATTATAAAATTGGTTGCTTATTAAATTCCTGTAAATATATATATACGAGTTCCATTACATTTAGCTGCACAATAACGTAATATTTAACCCCTTACTCTAACATTCTGATCTGAGGTAGCATTTTACGTGTTCCATCAACATGTTGCTTATACATTGCATTCATATATAAAAAGTTGTATTGAATTGATCTATAGAAACATGTTGCTCCATACATTAAAATGTCATATTTACATTATATCACATGATAATAATTACATTGAATTTGGAAGTATATAACCCACATATTTAACGCCTTACTCTAACACAGCGATTTTTATAAATACGGTACTCGATACAATAAAGTTTATGTCAACATTTTGGAAACAAATTATATTAAATGTAGATGAATAAGAACACATATTTTTGCTCCTTATTTCATAACTGTATTCTATATAAACACGTTATTCTATAAGTTGAAATTATACAACCACAAGTAAAAAAAGTCGAATTAAATGCAGATGTAAAACAACAAAAATGTTCAACATCTTCCTCCACCATCAACATATTCTCCATAATATAAAAAAGTTATATTAAATTTCATATTATAAGTGCATATATTTCCAATCCCTTCCTCCACAAACGTATTTTATATCAAATATATTACTCAATAAGTTAAAATATTACATTAGCAACATCCACGTATAAAAAAGTTACATTAAATACAACCGTAAAACAGCAGGAATGTTCAACAACTTCTTTTACAACCGTATTCTATATAAACACATTACTCAGCATAACAACATGCAACATTAATACTACCACCATATATAAACAAATAACATTACATTTTGTGTGCATTAGCTTAGAAATGGTCTTCACTTTTTGCCGAAGGCCAAAGACAAATCATTTAGCTATTTTCCAGCCAAGTTGCTACCATTAATCGACGTTTAAAAAACGTAAACAAGACAATGGATCAGAAAAGAAAAAACTCCGGTCTATCATTTTCCTGACCTTAATTGCATAATAAAAGAGACTGGACATTAAACGATTGTTTAACGTCTAATAATTGTGATGTTATTGAATAAAGTTCTCTTGTTTTCAAAATCATTTAAAAAAAAGTTTGTGCAATAGATTACTTCATTTATTTTAAATTTATAAGAATTTTTGTAAGAAATTGCAAAACATCAATATTATTTTATTAACTCTACTTATCTTTAATTTTAGGATGGCATATGTATAATAAATGTCTAACATATGAAACTGATTAAAATTGAAAATTGAAAATTTTATTCTCACTAAAGGGCGTTTTAAACGGACTGAAAGGCCAACTTTTTTTGGACTTGAAACGCCGATCATCGGAGGCATATGTCAGAAAAAGATACATTGTACTTTAATGCACATTCAAACCGCAAACAAAATTAACATAATATCAATGGCTGAATAGCACAAAGAAATACAGATGATTGAATGGACAAATTAAAATGATACAGGAATAACGAAATATTAACTTAATATTATTAAATAAACATATTTAGGTGTTTGTATATGTAGATAATGATTTAAACTTCAAAGAATAAAAAAAATCGCCCGAAGAAATCGAGATTATGAACCTTGTCAAAATTGCATATATAATCAATATATAGATATACAGAGGAATATTTAAATGACAAATAATATGGACAAATAATATTTAAATGACACAGAAGGAATAAAATATTATATTAATATTAATAAATAAACATATTTAGATGTTTGTATTTATATGCAGATAATGATTCAAACTTCAAAGAATAAAAAAAAAACGCCAGGCGAAACTCAGATTTTGAAGCTGGTAAAAATTGCCTAAATAATCACGGTATAGATATACAAAGATTCAATAGGAATATATGGGGGGGTAAGATATTTTGGGGCTTACCATAATCAGTTAAAAGGAAAGTCTTATAGAAAATCAGGATAAACTTATCATTGATGACAGTTTGGGATAAGGAGGTGGAAGGTTTTTTATTTTGATTATCACGAGCATGTTCAGATAATCTATTGTCAGCGGTCCATTTATTACTACCGATATAGACTAACATAACTATTTTCAGGAGATATAAGGGGATATTTCACACCCCAGTTTGTAAGGTCTTACACCTTTCTGGTAGGTCGGGCGGTCTGGTTCTCAACAACAACAACAACAACACCCCAGTTTGTCTAAAAATATTACTTTTAAACTTATCGATGAGGTTACGGTTGAACATAGAAGAAACCGTAGAATGGGCAGGTTTAAAATTAAATTCTCAACAAAACTGGATAAAATGAAAGAAATCTTTGGATTGAACGAAAGACAGGGTGTGAAAGGCAAAACATCGAAGACGGCTCGAGCGTAGGTTTGGGATGGAAAAAATAAAACGGATATTGGAGAAAATTTGATAAATGATTTCAGACGTGTTGCCTAATGTAATTATTGTCTAACATGTTTGTGTCTTTCCAAACCCCGGAAAAATTGAATCATTGCACACTTACGATTTCAAATACGGCACAGAATCGTATTGATATTTCCAAATACATTCACTGCATTCAAAATATCATATTAACTGGTTCATTGCATTTGTGCACAGACAGTGTTGTACATTGCGACAAAATGATTACTTATTTAAAATTATTGAGGATCTCATACTTTAATGATGTTTTCAGGAATTCATTCAAAATTTGGAAGACCTTCCGAACGTACCACCGCGTTTAAAATCGACAAGGTTTCAGTATTCACTGATTGTAATTATCGTACCAAACTATCTTTGAAATTTTTCATTTGTTAGTGAAACATCGCTTTTACACACACACACACACATATATCACCTCAAAAACATTCGATTCAAGTCCAGTGCTTGGCGCCCATGGGGGAGGATAAGAACAGAACTTGCCTCTCCCTGATCAGGTAAGATCATTAAGTCGGTAATGAATTTAGCCGGTGTTGATTGTCTTATCCTTAAATTTTTTTCCCACTGGCAAGATATCTGTGAGCGCCCATGATTAGAGACCAAGCTTTGAAACGCTAATGCTTGAAACGTACATTTTCATCAAGGCTCGAAGTCCAATTTGCTATCCCATCACAATACTTTTCCTATACAGGGTATCCCAAAAACCTCGGCTTTTATTCCTTAAATATTGATCTTAGACATATATAATAAATTATAAAGTTGCGTAAAAATAGGTATATAATTTTATGAAATCGATACAAATTTTCAAGGGAATTAAATTTTAAGAAATACAAAATTTAAATTTTTATACGACCCCCGTACAAAAAAATTTCCAATGAGTAAAATGTGCCCTATACACTAATAAGGTGATTTTAGCATTTTATCATAAAAAGTCCCAGATATATAAAAATACAAAAATTCTGACTTAGACCACTTTTCGATGCATCGACAAAAGTATCTACAAAAGTATCTACACTGTGTAGAAATAATAATTTTACACAAATATTACAAAGTTTGTTCAAACTGTTTTCCATCCATGCCAAAGATCCATTAAAATAAGAGTTAGATATTATTTGCCAATGATGCATTTCTGAGTTGCGTCATCTGCACTCTTGCTGTAAACATTTACATTTTAATTTGTGATTAATCTCTCACCAACTTTGTTTAAATATATCTTTGGGACTTTTTTTAATAAAACGCTGAAAATTTGTACACCACCTTATTAGTGTATGGGGCACATTTTACTCATTGGTAATGTTTTTATACGGGAGACCTATAAAAGTTAAAATTTTGTATTTCTTTAAATTTAATCCGCTGAAAATTTTTATCGATTTCATAAAATTCTGTACATTTTTTTACGCAACTTTGTAATTTATTATATATCTCTAAGATCAATATTTAAGGAATAAAAGCCGATGTCAATGTTTTCGGGACACCTTGTATATTATATTATGCATCTATGCAAAGTAAAAAGAATGAAACTTCGATATTCTTCCAGGAAAACATAACCATTAGAGTTTAATTAAAGAACAAATATGATACTTACTGTACTCTACCAAGGAAAGCGCATATTATATTATTCATTTTGAAGGCTTAAATTACAAAAGGACTAAAAGTAATTATTGTATTTTTATAACAATGCAGTGGAAGTAAAACCTTTCTTCAGTAATAATGCATAAACTATGGTCTTTAATTTTCAATGCTTAAACAAAAGAAAACAAAACAAAACAAAACAAAATACGGAAAGGCCATTACATTAAATTAATTTTTCTTTCAGTTGTTAAAGCATGTGTCCAAGTAATTATCTGAATAAACGTTCTTGATTTAATTAATTTTAGTCATTGAAAAATGCATTGAGAAATGCAGGAGCTCGCTGGCTAATGGCTTAGAGGACAAACGGCCGACATTTGTAAACAACAATTAATTTTAAGTAAAATGATATACCGGTCAGTTTCAAAAAAGCCTCTTTTTCCACTTACTGAATTTTTTAGCATATAATATTAATTTTCCCTGCTCAATATTCAGAATAAAAGCATGCTTCATTTGAGTTAACTACAGAATACATTCAACTAAACGTAAAATACTAAATGTAAAATACTAAATATTTTACGTTCGCAAATGAAAAAAAGTCAACATGACTGACGAGATATATGTAGGAACAATTCTGACCCTTCAAGGACAGACAGTGTCTCTGAACCATGCCCTTTGTTTCTACCGCTGCGATACAGAGTAAGATCGCTGAGCAGGGCTATCACATAACGTAATACTTGTCGAGCATATGCACGAGGGCCACACTGACATTTTTGAGATACGGCTAAATTTTACAATTTAAACTTAACTAACTCTTAGGAGTGTTCAAAGTACTCCCTCCAACATCAATGTACTTTTGTAGGCGAATTTTCCAAAGATTAAATGCTTCAATCCATCCATTTCTTGGAATCGAAGAAAAATATGCTTTTATAGCCTCATCAATGTCAACTTTGGAATGAAAACGACGCCTTAGATTAAAAAAATAGCCAAAAATCACACATAGCAATATCAGGAACACCGCCTGTTGTTGGCAGGTTTCGGGCGCTGTAGCCCGGTGGTTTGCGCGCTGGATTTGCACGCTGCTACAACTACCGACGTGTTCATGCGGAGTAAGATCACGTTAAACATGTGGGTCCGTAACTCCTTCCAGAAGGTTTTTGGTAGGGGAAGGATGGTACGGTCCCTGTGGATGCCTCCCCCACCGGGTTCCGGTCTAAATTGGGTGGCACTTCCCGGCTGTCCAAACTGTTACCTTACACCTTTCTTGTAGGTCGGACGGTCTGGGTCTCAACAACAACAACATAGCAATATCAGGAGAATAGGGTGGATGCTGTATCACTTTGATGTTTTTTGTTAAAAAAATTCGACTGTCATTCTTGCTGAATGAGGAGATGCAGTGTTATGGTGAAGCATGAGTCCCATAACATTAACTTCCTGAAGAATTTCTGAAAGACACTTAGTGGTGTTCCAGTTAGTTGTAAATGTCTTCTGTCCCCCTAGCTCTACGGTTTTAACCAGACCTGTATTGCTGAAGAACACGGCATACATTACTTTTTTCATTGATCTTTGTCTTTTCACCATTGTTGGTTTGGGGGCATATTCGAAGACCTATACTTTACTTTCTTGACGTGTTGGAACGTCAAAAAAAGTATGTACGTTTCATCACCAGTTACGATTTTAAAAATAATGCGGTGTCTACCATCATTAAGTAATTTTAGGGTTTCTGTATACTGATTCTGACACGCTCCGCTTTTTGGTGTCTCGTTAAATCATGGGGGACTCAACGAAAAACTAATTTTTTCATATGCAGTTCTTCATGAATAATTTTATGTATAGCTGCGGATCCAATGTTAATTTCCTTCTGTATCATTGTGTAGGTACAGCGATTATCATCGTTCAACATTTTGCGAATGGCCGACACATTTTCTGGGACTACAGCTGACAAATATCTTACTGTGTGTTTTTCATCCAAGAAAGAATTCCGACTTCTTCTAAACTCTGTAAATCATCTGAATACAATGGCACGAGATGGAGTACCATTTTCATATGCTAATTGTAGACGTTGAGGACATTCTTCTTGATTTAGCCCCACTTTAAAATCACAGAAAAGCATAGCTCGATAATGCTTTCGCGTCAACTCCATTTCCTTTTCCTTCAAAAATTTATTCTACGATAGCTACATTGTAATTGTTGCCGCAAATTATCGTCTGCGGGCATAAAATAGTTCACATTTTAATATCCGACCAATATATTTTTCTAGCACATATCGTCTGCTCCTGTCTCAAAAATTTTAATGTGACCCTCCTATGACCATAACCCTGAGTAGGTATGTTTACAGCTTACAATATCCAGACTTTCTCAAAGTTTGACCGAATAATACTTGTAGCAGATGAATTTTATTTCAGCCAATAATTCAGTCTGTAAAGTTCATTCAATTTACCCCCTTAGCTTAACTATAATAGTTATAGTAGATATGACTTATTATAGTTACTCCAAACCTTCGGGTGAATCTGATAGTCTGGGGTCTTTAATCAATGTCCTTATTACTTTCATTTTTAAGCATACACAAAAGATCCACGATAAACTCATTTTGATTATATTCCCAATAACCACTGTAATTTATCAGAATATAAATTTATTTAATATATTTGGAAACATTAATACTTCTAAAAGCTTCAACGAATCAAAAATAAAAAGTTCTATTTTTAACTTTTAATAATTTTTTAAATGTATATGGATATTTTATAAATAAATGCCTTTAAAATATACTTACATTTCTGCATAATTTAAATAAATGCTTATAATATATCACTAGTTATTTTTATATTTAATTTAACCCTCATCTTTAACATCTAGGAAAAATACTCTTATGCACCAATTATTTTATAGCATCATCATATTTATAAAATGTGTAATAAATTTGCCTTTCACTTTAATATTTTTTTGGTTCGAAGAACACCATTAAACTGCTTCTGATCTTTTTAATCAAACCCCCTTGAGATATTTAGATGAGTACTTAAACATTTTTAAACGTTTAAATGTCGATGAAAACGCATTAATTCTTTGATCGTAAAGAAACAAAAAATTTTTATATTAATGAAAATCGTTACCAGAATTTTTTTTAAATTAAATACTTTAAATAAAATATCCCACCGCACAGTTTTAATTTAGAAAAAAAGTACTCATTTTAAATTATAAAGCAATATTTCCTGTTTTATATCAAAGAAAGTAAACTTGAAACAAATGTGCAATCTCATAATTTTAAAAGCAATGGGACAATTGAAAGTTTATGGTACTGACTGCATGTAGAAACAGCATTATTTTGTCTTTCTCCTATATTAGTTCCAAATATTATTATCAGAAGAACCATAGTCAAATAGCTGCTTTTTTATTATAAACTCAACTTGAGCAGTATTTTTTTATTAATACATTCGCTGTTCCCCTTATGAAAACGAAACCTATTGGCTAAAACAGTATCAACCTATAACAATTTTATAAAAAATTGCGCAAACGTCTGTTTACAAAAATCCGAAATTAAAATACGCATCGTTCGAAACGGCTTAAAAAATTGATTCAAGTTAACAACAATAGATTTATTAACCGTAAAATATATTCCTTCCTCAGTGGAATAAGACAGAGAAACAAAACTGCAAAGGAAAGTAGACTTTTGTCTGAAAATAGTTGCATATCGTGACAGGATGGAAATTTTTGCCCAAAGCAAAAAAGTATTAAATGAGGAATTGCTCATGCAGTTTTCCGAAATAGATTGATGTCCTCTACCTTTTGTTATTTTCCTAAACTTCGTAGTCTTAAGTTATCCTATATACACCTAATACAACATACATGCACAAACATTAGCACATGCACATACACACACATACACGAACGTCATATACATTTATATATATACACATAAATACACATGCACATATACATGTAAGCAAATACTCAAACGCACACGCATATACACATACAAACAGACAGACACATGCATACACACAAGCACATGCTCAAAAGCACAATCACATGCACATGCAAACACACACACGTACACACAGAGAGAGGGAGAGAGAGATGGACATATGCAAGCACAGATAGACGCTCTTGGGAAACGCAGATACTTGTTGAAAGTATTATTTGCGAATTCGTATTGGAAGTTGAATTTGCATGGCCCTGGTATTTGTACTATGTCGTGTTGGAATTTTATATATTCTCGACTTTGCTGAATCTAAATGTATTTTTATATCATATGTACTTGTATAACTATATTCTGATTTGAATGTTTTCTGTGTGCGAAAAGTCGCACGATTCTTTATATTTCATGTCTCGGCTATTACTTCCGCTTTTAAAAGCGACCGTTAGTTTGGAGTACATGTATCAGTGTTTTTAATTCTACGTTATTATAATTGTTTCCGTAACACCTCCAGCTTTTACAAGTGGACCTTCATTTACAACTGCAAATGTCGATGTCAATTATTTCGTTTCTTCCTGTATTATACAGTTTTCATATTGCATAACTCTTATGTGACAGTAATATTTTAAGAAATCGTATTGTGGTAAAACTACCTTCGGTTGGATTTTTTAAATTTTCTATTTCTTCAACAGATCCAAAAAAAGCATGTTTTCTTTCCGATAACAATTGGATAACCGCAACTAGTTTCTCAGAAACTTGACGCCAAAGCAACATTTTTATATATTGAATTCTGTTGCACGAGATTATGTTCCTTTTTTTTTTGACACTGTCCTACCGTAATGAAACTGTTTGGAGAGCTGGGAAGTACCATCAAATTTGGACCATAACCCAATGGAGAGCTATCCACAGTGACCGTACCCTCCTTCCCCTACCGCCAACCTCTCGGAAGAACTTACAAACCAACATGCTTAACATGATCGTACTCCGCGTGTACACTGTTATAGTCTGGAGGAGTTGCGGGAATCGAACTCGGGTCATCCTAGCCCGCGGTAACCACTGGCCTATTTCACCCTGCTGCACTTGATTTGAGTTTCTTCAACAGACATTCTTCGTTGAAGTTCTGAACACTGTCTGTCATATGACAGCTAGATATATTTTAGATTTTTCATATTCTGCCAACCTGATATGAATATTGGGCCAATTATCAAATCTGTTGCAGTTAAAGAACTTAAAATGTATCATTTCCATACAAGCGATAATAGACGCAAAATTTCTTGTTTACTAGAGGCAAGTATATAAACCATTGTCAAAAATCATTCTTCTGTTTATAGGAGGGGGGCAATTTAATAAAAAATATTGACCATTTCTTTTTCGAAGTAATTCCTCAATGCCAGTTTTGAATGAACCAATTATGTCATAAGATAAATTTTCCTTACCCAAAATTTGCTATACAAGGACTTACCTTTGATGCCTTTACTTAGGGTGGAGTATGAAAACTCCGGCACTGCAGAATAACATTGAAGACATATAATAATAACTCTAAATTAAATTGATCAATTATTTAATTATATATATATATATATATATATATATATATATATATATATATATATATATATACATATATATATATATATATATATATATATATATATATATATATATATATATATATATATATATATATATATATATATATATATATACATATATATATATATATATATAAACATCTTGATTATTTCATAAAGTTTACGCATAAAATCTTTTAAGTGACACATATATCTACAACTCACTATTATTATTACATAGAAACATTACAGCTTTTTTTTAAACACAATAGCTCTTTAATCAGATTTGAGCTCTTACTGAAGCACTGCTAAATAATCGATATATGTTACGTGCCCTCAGTGATCACTATCAACAGATTAACAGATTAACCTCCTATAGGCACCGATCCGAAGGTTTGCAGTAATTACAGCCTATGGTGGAGGAATATCTGCCAAAACCAGAATTTAAAACTTAATGCCAAGATAAAATTGATAAACAATTATATACAATATGCTTGTCTATACTAGATACAGATAGTATTGCACAAATATTTCACATCCATAAATTCTTATGTGCAGAACTGTTTCAAATGGGAGCAACTATATATATAAAAATATTTCTAAAATTGGTTAGCAACTATATATATAAAAATATTTCTAAAATTGGTTATTACATATACAAAATCAAACGAATAATTTTCAAAGATATATACATATATATACATATATACAATATATATATATACAAAACTACTTATGCAAACATACATACAAAACTATATATACAACATTTACATACAATTCTCAGAGATCACTATCAACAGGTGAAATTTGCATAATTTCTTCATTTTGCACAGTGACAGTTAGCCCAGAAAACAGTATGATGGATGCATGCGTATACTTGATATGTCACTTGTATTACCTCCGCACATACTGTGATCACTCATCATATTGATGATCCACGTTTTCTTTTGTATGATACGCAGGAGTTTTTTGATTCTCCTAAATTTACGTGTCTCTAGGATTCTGTCGAAAATTGAATCTGCGCACACTTCTCGAAATCTCTGGAACCACATTTTCCTCCCGCCCTCGTGGGGTCATACAACGTTCTCTGATTTGTTGTTGATGATGGAGTGGATGCACGCTGTTTAACTATGTGTGAGTTCCAATTGGTTCTCGTGGATGCATTTAAAGTGCTTATTACCTTGATTGGCATTTGTACTCGAAATGTCAACATGTCGTGCGACATGATATCCCCCTATGCATAAGAGAAGACCAAAAAACAAGAAGAAACCATTTATATTGAAAACATATCTGTACATACATTGAGGCACCAGTATAATGAAACACTGACACACATATGCACCTGAGGAACCATTATAACGAAGTACTGAAACGTATATGCAATGAGGAACCATTATAACGAAGCACTGAAACACATATGCAACGACGAACCATTATAACGAAGCACTGAAACGCGTATGTACACTGAAACACATGTACACATTGAGGAACTATTATGTCGAAGCACTGAAACACATATGTCAATGAAATGAAGAAAATATCACTTCTCGGATGGCACAATATATCGTAACATGGAAACACATATATCGATGCACGGAAGGATGAGTTGTTCTGCGACTTAGCTTTCAATAGTTCTGGAACTTAAATATCCATATTGTCATTACGTTTCTCAATATAGTCTATTGTACACATTTGAATGAAGATTATGATATATTTGTTACTTGCACTTAAATTTATATGCATATACAATACATTACATTATAATATATGCAATTAATTACTTAAATTTCTTTTTTTACAGAGGTATATATTTTCAGACAATTCTTTACAGATGTATATCTTTCCTATTTACAGTAAAACAAAACTAACATGTTATATAAATGTTTTTATATGTATGTCTCAATCATGGCAATTATGAGCACAGAAATATTTAGCGGCAATTATCATCACCGAAACATCTATTTCCGCTGTGCTAAATTGTAATGCGCCTCACAGAAATTCGAGATGTGTCGCCTTTGAATTCTGCTGAGCTGCAGTGAACAACTAAACAAGTAAAAAAATTCGGACCCTGAAGTCGACCCTGAATGGAAAGCTTTCCCCTTCACTGCCTCCAAGTGACCGAATCTTATTACATAAGGGGTGATTAACTGCATCATTCCCTGTCCTGTAAATAATCATAATCTTTGGTAAATCTTGGCAAATATGCGGTCGCAGTTTAGCTTTAAAAATTCAAAATTTTTAAAATAACTTGAATTTAAAGAAAAAAATATTAGACGTATTGTTCAAGGACCTGACGTACATCTGTACCAAATTTTGCCGCTGTACGAAGCTTCTTCTTCTTCTTCGACCCAGACCGTCCAACCTACCTGAAGATGTAAGGCATCTGTTTCGGGGCCCGGGAAGTGCGACTTAATTTAGACCAGAACCCAGTGGAATCGGTATCTTCAGAGAGAGTAACCTCATGTCCCTATCACCTACGTCTGGGAATAATTTACATACCCACATATTTAAAATCCCCTTACTCTTCTTGAACATGAGAACAGTTTGGGAAGAGCTGGGAATCGAACTCAGATTGTCCGATTTCATTTCCCGTTCGCTAACCACTGGGATGTCCCTCCCCATGTTGTACGAAACTTAGATGTTCTGTTACAGGGTGGCACAGTGATACAGATACGCAGGTCCACACACATACACATACATCTCATTATATAAGATACATTTATTATATAAGATAAATTCGCCATTACAAATTTATGACTCTCTAAACTCCGTTTAAAGATTCTTTAATTCTGGTAAATATTTCACGAGCCATCGGAGATTGCACGCCTCGAACTAACACCATTTATGAGGTTTGACACATACTGGGTTTTGAGAATCAATTAAAATCCCACTACGATAATTTAAATTTCGCTTTGAAATGCTTATTCTTGGTATCCAATCTCCTGTGATAAGGAATTAAATGACGGTTAAAAGAAAAATGTCTGGTCTCCTTTACCTTTCACTATACATAAAAGTTCCTTATTGTTTAAGTCTTAGTCTATCATATTTAGCGTATAAATGCAAAATATATATTTTTATTAGCATTTTCCTCAATTCATCCTTTAAAGTTTTATAGAGCCCATTTTGATGAGATATTGAAATGTTTTTCCAGTACCCCAACGTTTATTTATTTATTTATTTATCTATCTGAAAAAGACTGCAAGCTACAGGACGTAGTCCCAGTTACAGCGTGCAGGAATAAAAATACATTAAAAAAATACAGATTAAAATACCATAAAATACATTAAAAAGTTAAAATACATTAAAAAGAAAAGCAAACCCTCAACAACAAATGATCTTCATAAACAGATTCATATGAATAAATACAATAAAATACAATATGTTTACAACAAATGCTTTTTAAAATCATCTTCTTCATTTTTTCACTGTAAAAGAGTTAAATGTATTGCATTATATATGGAAAGTCATGTATATCATGTATAGTCATGTATAGTCATGTATAGTCATTATATATGGAATGCATTATATATGGAAAGGCCTCCATACAATTTTTCAGAATTGCGTGAAAAATTTCTTAGTAAACTTGCAGAGTTCACTTCAAAAATAGGAACTTGCAATTTTGTCCCAGTAGCTCAACTGTAGGGTATCGGCTAGCCTGTTTGGTGATCCAGGCTCCGTTTCCGGTTGGGGCTGCAAGGTTCTATACAACCTCTGATCTTAAATATTATAGGAACAATAATGAAGAATATCAAATAACAGTTCTACTGCCGATTAATGACACTAATGGGGTTGTTGTTGATCAGTACCATTAAGCATTAGTGGTAAAACTCTTTAGCCGATCAGCAATATCATGTATTAACACATGATGCACACATTACTTAGTTATCTATAAATGCATCAGCCGATTGTTTAAAATACCTCTTGTTTTTTTATTCAAAATCATTATAAATGAAAATATGCTTAAATGAATTAAAAAAAATAAAATTTTCTTGAGATACATTACAACAGGAATGGTTCAAAATTATTAATGAACAGTTTATGAAAATATTTTTTCATTACATGTCATAAATTAATTTCATAAAAATTTTGAAACAAAAGTTACGGGATAGTTTGAAAGTCCACGCAATTTTTTTTATTTATACTATAGCATAATTCTACTCCATATTTCTCATTTATAGCTACTGTACACCTCTGGCATGCGTTTGCAGCAAATCCTTTTATCAGAATCCACTAGTATGAATCACACTTGATCCAGCCTAACACGGTTTCGTAGCCAGAGACAAAATTCAAGAGGGGCTGGAGTGAAATTCAAGAGGGGATGGAGTGAAATTCAAGTGGCGATGGAGTGAAATTTAAGAGGGGATGGAGTGGAATTTAAGAGGGACTGGAGTGAAATTCAAGAGGGGCTGGAGAGAAATTCAAGAGGGTCTGGAGTGAAATTCAAGAGGGTCTGGAGTGAAATTCAAGAGGGACTGGAGTGAAAGTCTAGATGGGCTGGAGTGGAATTCAAGAGGGGATGGAGTGAAATTCAAGAGAAGATGGCGTGAAATTCAAGAGGGGCTGACGTGAAATTCAAGAGGGGATGGAGTGAAATTCAAGAGGGGCTGGAGTGAAATTCAAGAGGGGATGGAGTGGAATTTAAGAGGGACTGGAATGAAATTCAAGAGGGGCTGGAGTGAAATTCAAGAGGGGCTGGAGTGAAATTCAAGAGAGCTGCAGTGAAATTCAAGAGGGGCTGGAGTGAAATTCAACAATATTGAAGGAAGGGCTATTGAAGGAAGGGCTCACCAAAAACGCAGTTAATTATTAGCATTCATTTACCATACTAGTTACTATTATATATTTCAATCCGCATAAATTATTAACAAACATTTGTATATTTATATTCGTAAGATGAAAGTTGATTAGGAACATCCATATAGCTACCATACATCAATATTAATATATAAAAATTGCAATTATTTTAATATAATCATCAATTAGTAGCAGAGCTGTTAATTAATTGAAAATTTCTGAATACTAATGCAAGTTAACGCTTAATATTAACTCTTAACTATTTATCAGTTGATTGGCTCTATAACGTATAACAGTGAACCGCGCAATATTACAAAAGCATCCAAATATTATTTTTTGAATTTTTAATTATTTTTGAACTAAATATGTAAATAAATTGATCATCAGTATAACCACAAATTCAGCTAAATTAAATAATCTTTAAACCAAAGTAATTTATAAAATAATATCATAAAGAATTTTTTTATGCAACATCAGGATGACATGTTGGATGGAATTTCATATCACAACTAAATATTTAATATTTTTATCAGGGGGGATGAGTATACCTCTTGGGAGATCTTAGACCCTCCTGGCCCCTTTCTGGCTACGGCCCTGGCCTGACGTCTTTTGGTGGAATGCACTGTAGGTCATTTATATATTTTCATGGATTTCATCTTCAACAGCAGCAACTCTAGGTCTTCCGCGTTTAGGAGTGGACTTTGTTTTGAACCCTCACAAGCAATTAGCAGTGTATGCTTTGAACTCTGATTAGCGCAAAATGGTTCAATAACCAAAATTACTTTTACCAGTAATTAGCAAAATTATTATTTATTTATGTCATCATTGGTTTCTTTCGTAATTTGTGTATGATCCCTGAAACTCGATCTTCCGACATGATTTTTCCCCTCTGAGAATCCATATCGATACAACGAAAGTGGTTTAAATCAGCTTTTCCGAATCTCTGGGACTTTTTATGATTAAAACGCTGTAAATCACCTTATAAGTGTATGGCTCACATTTTACTCAGTGACAATGTTTTTGTACGGGAGCGTATAAAATTTTAAATTCTGTATTTCTTAAAATTTAATTCCCTTTAAAATTGTAATCGATTTCATAAAATTCTGTACATTTTACGCAACTTTGTAATTTATTATATATATCTAAGATTAATAATTAAGGAATAAAAGCTGAGGTCAATGTTAATAATCAATATTTAAAACCAATATTTGGATTTAGTATGATTAATACAAGGAAAAATTAATATATATTTACCTCAGAATAATTTAAACGTAAAAATGTCTTGAGCAGGGATATATTTCGAAATGTTTGATATTCTAATAATTTAGCTCTAATTACTGATATTATATAAAAGAAAACAGACAAAAGTATTCAAATAATTTTGCCATTGAATATATACAAAATAAATAAACATCATCAGAGCAGAATACATCAAAATATATAATTCTTTAATTTGATAAATATACAGAAATAATTTTTTACGGATTCATACTGACTGAAGGAATGAAATTCAGTTTTTAATTTATTTTCCAATAAATGTGTTATTAATTAATTTAATATTTATATTTTAAGAAAATTTATATTTCTGAAATAAAATTTTCAAGAATGCCTAGTATTTAAATTTACATAGATTCAGTGTTGTTTAATTACACATGTTTCAGGTAACTTAATTATAAGATATACTTTGGGAGAATATGTGTTCAATTTTAATTAGGAAATTGACAAGGGGAAAGTTTATACCATGTTTTCTGTAGTACGAGCAAATGCTTAATGCACAGCAATTACAGTGAAATATGAATAGTACAGAACATGTTTAATGCGAAATATCTTCAATACGACCAGTTAGTTGGTCCTAATTTACGTCATATTTCTGTTGTTAACATTAAATCTCTTAAAATGAATCTAATTGTTTAATTTAAACCAATGAGATTTGAATGGATTGAATTCAATGGGTTATATTCAATAATGGATTTTAATTCATGTTATTCAGAAACGCAAAAGCTACATGACGAAAATCCAAAGTCAGGACTCCATATAAATTAGCTTTGGGGAAAAAAAACCTTGGGAACGGATCCGTTATTGACGCCATTGTGAATCTGTGTGTAACAAACCGTCATGTCTGGCCAGGGAGGCCAGCCCTTGGAGTTTTATTGACGGGAGCTGTCTTTCTTTCTCGGAATTTGCCTCACAAGTCAAACTTGAAATCAACTCCACTTGGAGATAGTCCAAGTGGATGAGTGGTATGATTGTAGCCGTCTTGGTGCTGCTTTGATTGGGGCAGACAGTAGGGGGGAACAGAAGTCTCTGGCCAGACTCCGCAGCGGCCATCTCCGTTCCCTTCGGCATGTGCTGGGTTCTAAGGTTGATCCCCTTTGCCCAAAGTACATGGGCCTGTCCTGCCCATGCCTTGACATATATTGGATGCCAGAGGAGTCAACTAAACTCCAGCCCTGGAGCAGTTCTTCATCTTTTGAAAACTCACGGGTTCATGGACTTGATCTGATGTTGCTGTCGGTCAAGTGGGATAAGAAACAACAACACAAACCGTCATAAACCAAGAACTACGTGTTTAAGTGTGAACTACGTGTTTAGGTATTACACCATTAACATATCTACAAAAACGTTACATGGTTAAAGTGGAAAAAGATGATATTTTTATGATCAAAGGATATGCATGTATTGTTTAAAATATTTCTTCGCTACACACAGCGAAATGTGTGTAGCATGTTAATAGTGTGTATAGCATGTGTGTAGCATGTGTAATTGCCTACTAATGCACAGCAATATCTTCTATTATTCGCGAATATAAGTAGTACGAGTCCCATACATTTTTAACGCTTTTATATTTCATCTATTGATTCAATTTCATATTTTTAGTAAATTTGTTTACAAACGGGACCAGGATGTTTTATTCCTCAGATCTGTCCGTGAAGATAATTTTGTATAGCGAGAACAGGTATTGTTGAACTTGTTTTTAGGAGCATTAACTTAAATATTTCAATAGAATATTTTATTGACAATTCCATTTAGTACATTATAGGAATTATGATTGTGAATTGTAAGTTTCTTTATATTATTTAATCCGCATGAAGAACGGGTATTCTGCAAGTCCATAATAATAAAATAATGGGACGTATAAGAATCTTTTCGATGACTAATGATAATCATTTAGCGTTTAGAAATATTTATTAATAGACAGATGTAAGTACTCCCATTACATCAAGTGTATTGCAAAATCTCCTGTTATATACTCCAATGGATCTCAGCAGGCAAACCAATTTTATTACATCTGCGTTCGAAGAATTAAACAAATTTAACAAATCCATCAACGATACCTTATCTCACTTGTGACGGTTGTCTCCATTATGCTTTGCTTTAACTCTATTTGTCTGAACTCATGTTTCGATAAACCTGGCTTTAATATAGGACAGTTGCTCTTAAATAATTCCAAGACGGTCATTATGTGGATTTCAATGGATGTTTGAGAACACAGTAATTTAATTAAGCTTGTCTGACTAATTCATTGTAGAACACTTGAAGTAGTTTCTAAGCAGAGCGAATTATTGTTTGCTCAGCAGATTCTTTCTCTCTGCTGATAAACAAGGTTGAATTTGAAGAGTGGGTGACACGCATGTTATTCAATAATTTAATAATTTTAAATATTCCAACTATCTACATTATTAAAACGCTTACGACTATGTATGTTAGTTGGCATTTATGAGCAAAAATAATATGAATGGCTAATTCGTAGAATAACGTTTTTGATGTGAGTCACATTAACGGTTAGGGTAGCTCTGAATCCGAAGCGTTACTATTGTATAAGCACTTTGAACGGTTATATGCTTATACCTAATTGATAAAAATCTAAATACATTTTACTTGTTTTGCCAAAAAATATCATTCTATTTATGAATATATAAAACTAATTTCAATATTTCAATAAGAAATTGTCCGAACGTGTTTTATCTTACTTTACTTATTTTTAATCAAAATATCTTCTAAACCACGAACGAGTTATGTAAAGGGTGAGCAACAAAAATGTTCAAGAAAACATGCAGTTTCTTGACTAATAAATTGTCTTTATAAAAATATCTTACAGTTTTCGAGCAATCGTATTGCTTGTTTAAAATGATGAAATTTCTCTATTTTTCAAGTTTGTGCTTATAACTGTGTAATGTGTAATGCGTGTTTGCTGTGTAATGTGTAATGCTGTATATGTCTAATGCCTTTAACTTAAAAAGTAAAAGTTATATTTATGAAGACTAAGGTGTAGCCCTTTGGAGGCCCTATAAGTATGTGTAATTACATTTTGAACCAGATGCCTAGTTGTAGAGTGGTAAAAACTTTGATATTTTAATATCTTGAATTATTTTTAAATCGTAGTTCTAATTCCAATATTTTAATATTTTGAACTATTTTAATAATGTCTAAAGAAAATCTAATTTTTCTTTATCCACTCACGAAGAAAAATGTTATTATTGCAAAATATTTTCCACTCCCCCGTATTGATGCTCCTTCCAAATTATTTATAAATAAGCGACAAAATAGTGGCATGTACTGAAAATATTGAATAAGTAAAAATAAGTAATACATTTACAATATCTGCATAAAACCGCACTCGAAATCTAAAATGCAAGATAGCTGGCTGCCTACTGTTACTAACATGTAAAATGATTTCACTAGGTGCTCTTAAGAGAACCAAAAGAAAATAGCAGCTTTACAGGCAACCATTCGTATTATGTCTGCAGTGTTGCCAAATTTAACCACTCGGCATAAGGTTGTCATATATGGCGATTTATGCGACGATTTCTTTGGCGACAAAGGTGCTTACAATATGTAGTCGTATAATTAATGTTTATATTTTTGGAATTATGTTTTTTTTGTTTTTGTTGGACAACAATTACAATGTACATACGATTACGAGGCTAAAGGATGTTTATTTAACAAATAAAAATAACTGATGTGGGCAATACATGACTTTCCTTATATATTGCAATGAATTTACTACTTTTACAGTAAAAAAATAGCTTTTTCTTATAGAAGATACTTATACTCTTTCCAAGATATTGAATTTTCGACAATTAGACGTCATTTTCATTGATTTAGCGTCTTGTTATAAACTTGGCGAGATTTTTGCAAATTTGGCAACATTAAAAAAAGTCGCTAAGTTGGCGATATTCATCCAAATTCGTCAACAAAATATCGCCAAGCGTAAAGGTCGGAGAAATAAGTTATTCTTATAGCAGATAAATGACTATTGATTTTCAAATTCAAAAGTATTACTTAAAGTATATTTTCTCATGAATGGAACGAACTAGATCCACGAGAATGATGTCACCCAATTTATCGCATGATATTACATATGAAAAGTGTACATGTTTCTCAACAGATAATATTTTTTTAATTTATGGGATTTTTTGATAAATTTATTTGAAAAATGTGCAATATCTCGAGAATGGTTCACACTAGCGTTTTAAAGTTTAAATCAATCGTTTTCTAAAGGAAAATTACATAAGAAATGTCTATTTGCGTAACTTTATTAAAGGTTTTGATTATTTGATGATTTTTTCAAAATTTCACTCGAAAATTTAGGGGGGGTTCTGAACATTCGATTAGGTTTAAAAACAATAGGCTTCAGTTTTCACGGATTGTGATTTTTGTACCAAATTTCATTCAAATCACTCTATTCGTTCGTGAGATATCGTCTCCACAGACTCACTCTCACACACACACAGACATCATCTCAAAAATGTTTGATTCGTGACCAGGGATGCATGAAACGTGCTCTCCCGTTGAAAACTCGAATTCGAATTTTCGACCCCGTCACAATACTTTCCTTATACATTATGTATATAAGGAAAGTAATAAATAATAAGATAATAAATCTCACCGTAATAATTATTAAATATATACCACTTATTCACCTCAGAAAGCATAACATCATGAGAAAAAATTTAAATACTACTATATTATCTTAACTGACTGTCAAACGGTATTATTCACTCTGTTGGAGATATAATAATTTTTTTTCCGCACTTTCGAGTTTGTGAACATATTCCCAATGAAAATCTATCATAATTATTTCTGAGAGGAAACTGATGTCCACTAGTGTTATAGATAATAACTAAAAACAAAAGTATCTTTTGTTCTCTGTAGACAAATTGCTAATGTTTTCCCAACGAAATAATTGACATATTTTTTATTCGATAGTAAGTTAGTAACAAGTAATGTGCTCACCTTGGTAAAAAATGAAGGTGCCGTTGTCAAGAAAATATGGTTCATGACATGCAGTGATTAAATCTTATTCTTTTTATGTCGTCATAAAATATCTTGAGACAGAGTTGATGGAAAATCACCCAAGAGATTTCCGTGGAAACTAATGTAGTTTGACGTGAAACATAATACATTTTTAAAGTTATGCTAAATTTTATTTTATGTAAACGTGTATATCTCAATAATAGAGAATTAAAATTTGTCTTATCTGATGACATTTGTAAGAGCAATAAATATAATGCATCATGTCATTCTATTGATTATTGTGAAACAAAAAAATTGTATTTGGTAAATTGTATAGATATTGCCTAGCACATGTTGGTGGTAAATACTTTTGCTATACTATTTTTTTTACTAAAAATTTTTCCTTGACGCTTAGGATCCGCTAAGGATTAGATAATGGCTGATAAAAGTTCAGCATCAAATTCTGGAGGAGAAAGATCTACTACGGTTTCTTCTGGTTCTTTTCCCATTTCTGGATAAAAAAAAAAATCAGTTTACATGACACATCGATTTCTTAAGATTGGTCATAATGCTTTGATGATGACTGATATGAATTTAACATTATATATTAGAGGTGATAGAGAAGTTTACAAGAATTTCTACTTCCGGTTCAAAATAGTTTCTTGAAAAATGTATTTCTAAAGATTTACAATAGATAGAAATTAGATGAGGGTTGATTTGAATCCAACATGAAATTTGGAGGGCATAGAAGAGAAAGTGGAGGTAAGTAAGGATTTCCACTTTAAGTCTAACCAATATACTTGATAAATCTAACTTTCAAGCTTATATAAAGACTAATTTGGATTTAGCATCAAATTTCAGAAATGATAGGTAAGTTTTCTAAGGATTTCCACTTCCGGTTCTGGAGCCAACGGCCGTACCGTGCTGAAAACACCGGTTCTCGTTAGATCACCGAAGTCAGGCAGCATCGGACGCGGTTAGTACTTGGGTGGCTGACCATCTGGGAACACCGCGTGCTGTTGGCAGCTTTTGGGCGCGGTAACTCTGTGGTTTGCGCACTGGATTTGCACGCTGCCACAACTGCTGCCGTGTTCATGCGGAGTACGATCACGTTAAACATGTGGGTCCATAAGTCCTTCCGAGAGGTTGGTGGTAGGGGAAGGAGGGTACGGTCCCTGTGGATGCCTCCTCCACTGGGTTCCGGTCTAAATTGTGTGGCACTTCCCGACCGTCCAAACTGTTACCTTACACCTTTCTGGTAGGTCGGACGGTCTGGGTTTCAACAACAACAACACCTTTCTGGTAGGTCGGACGGTCTGGGTCTCAACAACAACTTCCGGTTCTGGAGACGTCACTTAAGGTTTTTACGAAAATTCGTATAATTATGCGAAATAAGTGTGAAAAAGAGCATAAAAATAATTAATAATTATGTCAAAATAATGTGTACACACTATTTGAAATCATATGAAATATCATTCGCAAATTTCATCTATTTTACGGTATCGCCTGCCAAAATAAGTAATATAATAAATATTAACAAGAAAGATCAATGTACATGTGTTGCCTCGGTGTCTTCTGCGCCACTCACCTATATGAAACTTTTCTCCAGGACAAAATGCAATAACAAAGACACCTGGCTCGTTCCATCAGTGCACCACCGGTATCAGGGGAACCGACCGGGTGGTTATCTGGCACTTGGTTGTAATAGGCAGGATCAAACTACTCTTACTCGCTTCCTCAGTGGACATCTCAGATCTATGAAATATACTGAGGGTTCTAATTGTTTTGAGGTCTACAGTGTAGAGTTTGTACAGTGAGGTTTGTTGGTTATCCCGCGGAAAAATTTTAAGTCGATTTTATGAATTGAAGGATGAGATAAGGTTTTTTTTATCTGAACAGAAACATGAATACGCAAATAAGTTGAACGATGAAAATTGGGTGCAAAGTATGGCGCATCTTGCTGATATTTATTCCCGTTTAAATGAAATTAATATTTCACTCCAAGGAGCAAAAACACATATTTTCAAAGTTCACAGCAAAATTGAGGCAATAATTTCAAAGCTTGATCTTTGGAAAAATTATGAAAAGAGAAATGACGTGCAATGTTTTGAAAAGCTAAACGATGTTTTGGCTTCAAACGAGGTTAGTCTTAATGAAACTTTCCAAAAGTTCATTATCGAACATTTATCGAATTTGCAGGAAAGTTTCTGAGAATATTTTCCGACTCCCAAGCACTCATATAACTGGGTTCAAAATCCATTTCTACAAGTCGAAGATGCTGATCTACCGCCGATTAAAAGAGAACAATTGATTGATATATCCATGGATTCGACTTTAAAAATGCTATTTGAACAAGAAGAACTATTGGGTTTTTGGCTGAAAGTTTACGAAGAATACCCGGAAGTGTCTGAACGAGCAGTAAAAATTCTTATGCCCTTTGTTACTACCTATCCTTGCGAACGATCATTTTCGAGTTATGTTAGCACTAAAACTAAATACAGGAACAAATTAGATGCAGAATTTGAAATGCGTTTGCAAATAACAACAATTAAGCCTGATTTTCAAATGCTGTGTAGCAAGAAGCAAGTGCATTCAAGTCATTAAATTTAGTTACTTCTAGTAGTACTTCTGAATTAGATACAATTCCGAATTTTGTATTTTCTTGCATTTATGTCTACAAATATGCTTGTATGTTTCACTGCAGTGGCGGCTTTTTAGAGCCAGCAAATTCGCCTCAGCTGTATTCAATAAAAAAATCTGAATAACATGTTTTTAATAATTTATTTTTGTATTTAGTATTTGGTTTTATGATTATAATGGTCAAAATTAATTTACAGTCTTCGGTAGTTAATTTTTGTAAATGTAGCCTCAAAACTTTTTTGCGGGAGAGGGGCACCAAGATTTTCTGTTACCTCACTATGCTTATGGGGCATATTTTTTGTACTAGGGTTCCCAAAAAAAATTTTTTTAAGCGTAGGGTTCCGAAGACGTTAGAAGTTTGAAGACCACTGGTCTACACCAAGTGTTCTTCTGAGCAGGCCTCCCCTGTTCATATTCTTGCTTGCCTGGGGCTCTACACGTGGGACCTTGCTGCCAGTCCGTTGTTAGTGCTGGATTTCTTTAGGGTGTATAATGTCATGGACCAAATCCAGATCTGCTGGTCTTAGGGGATTTGCAACAACAACAACAACAGAAAGATCAATCATGCTTAAACCATTAATTAAGGACCACTTTCCAACTGCAATGCAATTTTATTTAATGTGGGACACAAATAAAAAAGGAACTTAAAGTTAAACTTTTAATATTAAATTCATTAAGATTGCCATGGCCGTTAAATCATACATAGTGAATTTATTATTGAAATCGTATATTGTTAGATGTGCCGCTATAAACCCTCCAATTATTTACCTTTCGTGTGAGTCCTGTAAAGGAATAATAAATTATTATAATACTCATTGACTGCACCATTTAAACTTTAACAATAAAACATTTATAAACAACATCAAATCTAAATTATTTAATTACACCAATTATCCATATTATTAATTATATGCTTAACAACAATTCTTCTCATTAATTATTGCTGAGGAAGAACATATGTGACCAGTACTATAAAAATTACTATCATGTGTCTATGACCTGTGATTATTAATGGGCACATACCTTCAAATCTGTCTTGGGCTTTGACCATATATCAAATGCTTGCATCAGTTATTTGCACCGCCATAACTCGCGGTGTTTGGCTCCTTCTCGTACATCTGATTGCATTCCACCTTATATAGATCTAGCCAGTATTTTTGGAACATTTGCACAAGTCTTTAAGTCATGCTGTACAAGCTATATGTTGTTGTTTTTGAAACCCAGACCGTCCGACCTACCAGAAAGGTGTAAGGTAACTGTGTGGACGGTCGGGAAGTGCCACCCAATTTAGACCGGAACCCAGTGGGGGAGGCATCCACAGGGACCGTGCCCTCCTTCCCCTACCACTAACCTCTCGGAAGGACTTTCGGATTCACATGTTTAACGTGATCGTACTCCGCATGAACACGGCGGCAGTTTTGGCAGTGGCTGGAATCGAACCCGGGCCTACCGAGTGCAACTCCAGCGCGCTAACCAATGGGGTACCGCGCCCAATATAAGCTATATGTGCACAAGTTGCACAAATCTGCTCACGTCCTTCTTAAGTCAAATCTTCATAAAATGTTTTATCTCGTTCTCGGGTCACCGGTGGTGGTTCCCTCAGAGGGGGGGGGATAACTCTCCCTTTTCTTCCATTTGGCGCATTGAGTTTGACGTAACAATCTTCTTTTTTTATTGGTTACTCTTTTAACCAATGGAACCATTCCACATTTCGTAAGGCCCAGCTCAGACCCTCTGTTATGACCCCTAAATTCATGGTCTTCTGACCTTTAGGTTCATGGGGTGATAAAACTCGGTGCCAGCCAGACTAGAAGTTTTGTTCGCCGCTTTGGCCACAATAAATATATACATAAAACTGTCTCATCAAATGTGAGATCTATTTCTGGTCTCACATTTAAACATCTCTAAAATGCGATACATTCAGGGGTAATATTTTTAAAATTTTCACAATAATACAATAATTTATTATATTTGAAAATTTAAAACTTCATCGAAAGAAATGAACTTTATTCAAATGACTTCACTGGAATATAAATCGCCTGGTTCACTATGAAAAAGTAGTAAATATTTCTTTTCCACACATTTTTCCATTCTGTTATTCATCACAATACTACAAAAATCTGATGAGGGCAGCACATGACTTTCCTTATATAATGCAATGTATTTACTACTTTTACAGTAAAAGCAAGACAGGGTATTCTTATAATAGATACTTATATTTTTGCCAGGATATTGAATTTTCGTCAAATAGTGGTTATTTTCAATGATTTAGCCTCATTTGGCAAGATTTTCTTTGATATGGAAATATTTAAAAAAATCGCCAACTTTGCGACATTCCGCCAAATTCGTTGCCAAAATCTCGCCAAGCGTTATGGACGGAAAAATAATTTATTCTTATAGTTGATAAATAAATATTGGCGTTCAAATACAAAAGTATTTATCTAGTAAGTATCCTTTTCATGAATGGAACGAGCTAGATCATCACGAGAATGATGTCACCAAATTTATCGCATGATATTACATATGGAAAGTGAACATGTTTCTCAATAGGAAATATTTTTTTTTTATTTTATAAAATTTTTTGATAATTTTTTGAAAAATGTGCAATATCTCGAGAACGATTCATTCTAGCGTCCTAAAATTTATGTTCATCGTTTTCTAATTAAAAATTACATAAGAAATGTCAATTTGCGTAACTTTATTAGAGGTTTTGATTTTTTGATGACTTTTTTAAAAATTTCACTAGAAAATTTAGAGGGGGGGGGGTTCTGAACACTCGATTGCATATAAAAACAATAGGCTCCCAGTGTTCATATATTGTTATTATAATTTTTGTACCAAATTTCGTTCGAATCGGTCCATTCGTTCATCAGTTATCGTCTTCAAATACTCACTGCCACACACACACACAGACATGACCTTATAAATGTTCGATTCGTGATCATGGATGCTTGGAACGTGCTTCCCCGTCGAAAACTCGAATACGAATTTTCGACCTCGTCACAATACCCTCCTTATACACTATTGTATATAAGGAAAGTAATAAATTATTTTACATAAAAACTTAAAACCATGGAGGTAAAAGTAATTTTACTCTATGTTTAAAACTTCATTGAAAAAGTCTGCGATAAAATCGTCTGCGTCTCTATGTAAAATCAATGAATGTTTCATTCATATCAGCTATATTGCAGACTCCAGAGCTCAATAATTTTGCATTGAAAAAATTCAGCAATTCTTATACAACTCATCTTACAGCTGCATGTGTGTATTCACAGCTGTACACAACAGCATGTACAGCTGTTGTGTATATTCTCCATAAGCGAAAATTAAGCTTCGTTGTAGAAATAATCAAAGTTTGATGATCATTTAAACTCAAATATATTCTAATTGTGTTGTTTCAGAATACAGATGCACAGAAATTAAGCAAAAATAATTACGATTTTGTCACAAGGTCGATGGCATTGATCGTTTAAACTGACATATATTGTAATTTCGCAATGTCAGAATATGGATCCACAGAAATTAAGTAAACATAAAGCGGTTTTAGGACGGATACAGCACTAAATGTAAATTAAAAAGAACTGAAAAAATCCCCATTTTGCACAAGATGGATGCCATATTGCATGGGTCACGTGATCTCTTCATATGATATGGATGTAATTTTATTATTTTCATTTTAAAAAAAAATTACCGAATTTTGATTGATGAAATATTTTTTATACTTTTTATGGGATAATTTGAATATTTTCTAAAACATCCGAAGCAATTTGTGAATTTTAATTTGAAAAATTATATCTCATGGGGTTCAATGTATTACATTCTTCAACCCGAGTTCAATCCAAAACTAATTGGTTGATATTATTCATTTATATTCCTATAGGTTCCACAGACCGTCTGAACAACATACTAAAATTTCATTTTGATAAAGTCATTTTTACGGCAGTTATCATGCGAACGAACAGACAGACAGAATGAACAAAGTCATAAACACTTTTCTATAGTTCAATCCAAAACTAATTGGTTGATATTATTTATTTATATTCCCATAGGTCCCACAGACCGTCTGAACAACATACTAAACTTTAATTTTGATAAAGTCATTTTTACGGCAGTTATCGTGCGAACGAACAGACAGGCAGACAGACAGACAGACAGAATGAACAAAGTCATAAACGCGTTTCTAATATGTTGTAAAGTATTAAAAATGAATTGTCTAAATTTATATTAATCATAAATGTATAAATTACGTGATTTTAAAATTTATTGAGAAAAATTGGAGGTTTTGACATAAAAATATTGATAACGTTAATTTAAAAATTTATATCTCAGAATATCCATAAATTTCTAGAAAATAAAATGTTTATATAAACATGTCCTGCACATAATTCATAGAAAAACTAATACATAATCAAATAAGCGATTTCGGAATGTAAATGCGGAAACGCTGAAATTTCCGTAGAGAACTTGATCTCTCTAATTTTACAAAAATTTAGTTTTAGATATTTTAATAAAAGTAAAAAAAAATCCTGCGTATTTTATACAATTCAAAGAGATATATTTGTGCCTGGGGAAAATGCGAGTTCGAATTTTTAGGGATTTAGATGTTTTGAGCAAACTCAAACCTCAATTTGAACATTACTGAAATGCTGACTGTGTGTTTTTTATCTGTATATGCATTTGATTCTCCATGGCCACGGTATCTAGAGAATGATTTGGGTATTTTGAATTTAGTCATCGATCTGTGTGTGCTAAGAAACTCAATTGATCTTGCTCAAGATAACGCCATGAATGAATCGGAATATTGAAAAACTTGAGGGCATGTTACCGGAGGTACGTCCGCAACGTAGAATACGGTTTCTTGCAAATTAAATAACGGCTTACATAAAAGTTCACTTATTTCTATAAACTACCAACAGTGGAGCGCGACAGCCCAGTGATTAGCTCGCGGGAATTGCACTCGGTCGGCCTGGGTTCGATTCCCGTCACTGCCAAAACTGCCGCCGTGTTCACGCGGAGTACGATCACGTTAAACATGTGGGTCCGCAAGTCCATCCAGGAGGTTGGTAATGGGGGAAGGAGGGTACGATCCCTGTGGATGCCTCGCCCACTGGTTTCCGATCTAAATTGGGTGGCACTTCCCGGCTTTCCGAACAGATACCTTATACCTTTCTGGTAGGTCGGACTGTCTGGCTCGAAGAAGAAACTACCAACAGTAATATGTGATAGGAGAAACAAGTTGCAAAGTTAATTATTTCAAAATGTTAATTACGTACCAACATTAAAAACAATAGCTTAGCAATTCCATCATTGTTTGGTAGTTTTTATGTTATCTCTCATTCTGCCGCATTCTTCCCTCGAATGCGTCACTACGACGAGTCACATTCATAGCTAGCGCGCATACTCTGCCAAACAATTGATACCACTGCTTCCCCCCACCGACTATTTACCGCCGTGCTACAATTTTACAAAGTATCGCCCTTTTTCATCAAACCAGATTTGCCGACAGGACCACATACCAGGTGCCTAGAAAGACGATGTCTTACGTCAAATGTTTTCTAAGATATATAATCTAAATATGCACTAAATCCGAATAAGACTATCCACATTTACTGCGATATGAACTGCGGAATTAGTAAAGTTTACGTTTTCCCTGTAAACTTCTAATACACGGAGATTGGTGCCATCCCTAACTCCAAGTAAGATCTTGCGTCGACCAGTTTAGAATCAATTTTATGTTAGCGATTAGCAAACAAATTCGCTGCTTGTTTTTGGTAAGGTCCATTTAAACGCTTAAAATATCAGTTATTAATATGTTTTTTGCATACATATCTCCCTCTAATGTGGAATATTGATTATTACGGGAGATTCATCTTCATACAGTAATATTATTGATTATTACTGTATGAAGATGAGTATGAGTCTCATTTTCTTATTTTCAAGATATGTTAAAATTATTTGAATTAAAGAAAACACATAAAAGTCTCCGACTAAATGGTTTAAATACATAAATCTGAAGTCCTTACAAATGCACTCTTAATGACAGAATTACAGAGTCAAGCAAATATTAATCAACGATAAATCCAACCACATGTCTGAAGATTTGAAGAAATTTTCTATTAGGAAAATTCGTTTTTATTTTCAAACATCTATAATCGAGAGGAAAACGTAGAAAAATATATAAAATAAACAAATTCAATAAAATATCTAAAGAAATGATTTAATTTTGTACGCCTTGGTTTATCAGCACTAACTAAGAAATATACTGAAAGGCGTAAATGGTATTGGACGTCTGGTACAATTTGATTAAACGCGTAATATTTCTGAAAATATTTTAATCGCTATTAAAGGTATTGGATTTATTGTTATTTTTTCCGTTTAAAACAATAACGCCATTTTGTGCATATAATTTGGCGTTTAAACCGGACCATGCATACACCATACAAGTTCATACACGTTCAAATAGCATAGGTAAACGACATTCACCAGAGTGTAGCTTAATTCACCTTTTCATACCAGAATCCAATAAGAAGCTTCTGATTTCTTTTCTTTTTGCAACTTTTACAAGAAAAAATGTGTAAAGTATGTATTATTGGTTCAAATGATAACAATTGCAGTGTGTTATTTTTTATCAGAAAGGTTTTGAAAAAGATAAACTTTCAATTGTAGACACGGTTGACAATGTATCCACACCCATCCCTGGGAGTAACTTTCACTTCATCCGAGAGGGACTAATAATATCAGAAGTAAAGAAATTGCATCGTGGTTATTACTTTCCTTATATACATAGTATAATGTATAAGGACAGTATTATGACGGGGTCGAAAATTCGAATTCGAGTTTTCGACGCGAGAGAACGTTTCAAGCATCCCTGATCACGAATCGAACATTTTTGAGGTGATGTCTGTCCGTGTGTGTATGAGTGTGTCAGTGAGTCTGTGGAGACAATATATCACGAGCGAATGGAGCGATTCGAATATAATTTGGTACAAGAATTACAATCCGTGAATGCATTGCAGCGCGGTTATTACTTTCCTTATATACATAGTATAATGTATAAGGAAAGTATTATGACGGGGTCGTAAATTCGAATTCGAGTTTTCGACGGGAGAGCACGTTTCAAACATCCCTGATCACGAATCGAACATTTTTGAGGTGATGTCTGTGTGTGTGTGTGTGTGTGTGTCAGTGAGTCTGTGGAGACGATATGTCATGAACGAATGGAGCGATTCGAATGAAATTTGGTACAAGAATTACAATTTACAATACTGGAAGCTTGTTGTTTTCTAACACAACCGAATGTTCAGAACCCCTCAAATTTTCAAATGAAATTTTGAAAAAATCATCAAAAGATCAGAACCTTTAATAAAGTTACGCAAACAGACATTTCCTACGTAATTTTTCCTTCGAAAACGATTAACATAAATTTTAGAACTCTAGCATGAACTGTTCTCGAGATATTACACATTTTTCAAACAAATTTATCAATAAATCACATAAATTAAAAAAAAATATTAACTGTTGAGAAACATGTTCACTTTTTATATGTAATATCATGCGATAAATTTATCATTTATCTGCTATAAGATCATTTATCTGCTATAAGAATAACTTATTTCTTCTTCCCTAACACTTGGCGAGCTCTTTGCGACGAATTTAGCGGAATGTTGCCAACTTGGCGACTTTTTTAAATGTTGTCAAATTAACGAAAATCTCGCCAAATGGATAAAAATGACGCTAAATCAATGGAAAGGGACGACTAATTGACGAAAATTCAATATTTTGGAAAGTATCTACGATAAGAATAATCTATTTTTTTTACTGTAAAAGTAGTATGTATATTCATTGCATTATATGAGGAGAGTCATGTGATGCCATCATCAGAATTTTTTCACTACAAATGAATAAATTTCTTGATCATTGCGCCATGAATAAATCCTCTTATGGATGATTATGCCACATTGTGCCCTATGCTGCCTCATCAAGAAAATATAAATTTCAAACAAATTCTGAAATGTTTGCCCGAATTTAGAATATATATTTAGTTATAGATTTTTTATTAACAAAACCGAATATAAACTTTCGTGAAAATCCATTGATGATTGAGGCAATTATCGCTTGCATAATAAATCGACCACAGTTCAGGAAGGCCTAAAGCATATATTGGCATCAAAATCTTGAAATCGAAAATTTTCGTGAGAACAATATTTCCTCTATACTGCATCCTATAGAATGAAATAGCAAAAACATATATCAGTTTGAAAGAAAGGTCCCCAAATCAGACACATTATACTCGGATTCACTCAACCATACAAAAGATAAATTCTATAACATTCACCTTCGCAAACGAGACAGGATGACGTTGTCAAAAATATGGCATGCAGTGATTAAATCTTGTTTCTTATGGCACCATAAAATGTCTTGAAACGGGCATGAAAGAGAATCCCCCAAGAGAAGTTTTTGCGATGCAATATAGTGTGACTTGGAACACGACGCTATTTAAGAGGGATACACAATTATATTTAGAGCGTTCAATGAGACAAGTTTGTCGGATAAAATTGCATGTTTAACCTCTCCACAATAAATATATAGAATATGAAAAGGGAAATTTCTGTGCGATATTTCTGTGCGATATCTGTGGTGAAAAAACTTTTAAGTGGGTTTACTTTTAAATGAATTTTGTGGATAAAATAATTGATCTTAATTAAAGTGGTCGTGAATCGTAACATTTGTAGTTGCTATCATGGCCGAAAAACCCACCATTACTTATTTGCACCAGTTCCTTAACATAATCATTAAATGAAAACACTACACATTAAAATCCACTTTTTAACCTGTAAAATAAAGTATCATTTATTCATACATGTATATTATTATGATTAACCATATATAAATTTATTAACAAACGCTTAAGGAAGAGAAAAGTGGGTTTACTTTTTAAATGAATTTTGAGGATTAAATAATTGATCTTAATTAAAGTGGTCGTGAATCGTAACATTTGTAGTTGCTATCATGGCCGCAAAACCCATCATTACTTATTTGCACCAGTTCCTTAACATATTCATTAAATGAAAACACTACACATTAAAATCCACTTTTTAACCTGCAAAATAAAGTATCATTTATTCATACATGTATATTATTATGATTAACCATATATAAATTTATTAACAAACGCTTAAGGAAGAGACAAGTACCGCGTGAGTCAAGGTCTTTTGAATCTTATTCCAAAGATCAAAAATTTACCTAACATACATGAAAACTGGCACACACCTCTGTATTTCGGGTCTATAGCTCCGCATGACTGTCACCTTTTCCGATTATTTTTCTGACATTTGAGTCAGACTTCATCTATTTCTATAACATTCTCAATAATCAAATGAATAACAACTAATTCTAAATAACTGTGCTTGAAATCATGACTCTCTCTCCATTCTTAAATATTATTCCATTCTATTTGTTTACTTTCCTCCTTGCAACCTCATCATTTGGTCTGGGACGCAGATACGCCCTCATTGGATGCTTGTCAGTGACTTGTGGTACCTTTGCATTATTGGCTCTATCAGTTTTCAATGAAGCCTGGTTTAAGTCTTTGTCATAGGAAATTTTGCCGCAACGATACCTGCAATTTGTGTGACGTTTATTTATTGCGGTCACGATCTTCCTGACCAAGACTGTCACAAAACGCTGACTAAAAGTCTGTAATAAAAAGAAAATGCCATCGAGAAAGTTTGTAATAAGAAGAAATTCACGGCACTGTTTGTAATAAGATGCAATTCACGGCACTGTTTGTAATAAGATGAAATTCACGGCACTGTTTGTAATAAGATGAAATTCACGGCACTGTTTGTAATAAGATGAAATGCCACCGATTTGTATAAGAATTGCAAACGACATTTATAATAGGATTGCACGACAAGCAACTGGTGCGCGATCGCTACGGGCGGTTTCTCACAGGCATCGGAGAAGATGGGAGATCCGCGCTGATGTGACAAGGGTATCAATACATTTTATACACTGATTGTTGATGGCGACGTGATGACAGTAGAAGATAAACAATGATGAATCGAATCCTTTATATTTACCTTTTTCTTTATTTGATGAGAAATTATCATGTTTCAAATCATATACATCAAGAAGTACTAGACATCGAATTTATTGACGAGGATACTCGAAGTTACACTTAGATTTCCAACATTACAGAGCAATATTCGTTGAATACAACGCCGGATCCGATAGTGGTTTACGCCGGTTAGACATCTCAGAATAATGAATCTATGATGAACAAATCTCGCGACTCTCCGAAATTACATTAAAACGCTACTTAAACAATTTACTTCATTATTAATTTAATTTTAGATACATCCTTTTAAAATACATTCTGTTCTTTGCCCCGCGAGCACGAACACGTCCGACTGCTTTGGAATTACATCGTCAACTGAGGCTAATCGCAAAAACCATGCCGAAGCATCTTAAATGTTATTACGCGTTCATGACGAAAGAAAAAGAGTTCCCTTGTTAAAAGATATGAAATGCAAATACGTGGTACACGTACAAACGCGCGGGAACAAAACCCTACGCCGAGGTTTACCAAACTGGCGGGAAATATTCAAAAGGCCGAAATACAGAAATGGCGCTTTATGAATTTAGAATAAATTTTCAAGAACAAGCTTTAGAATCGAAAGTAAATTAGAATTCGCCGAAAGTTAAAATTTGGAAAGGAAAAATTAATAAACAAGGGCATGCTTTTCATAACAAGTCTACGCTTTGTTTCGTCGTAAACATAACTGCAAACTACATGTGGTGCCTACTGGTCGCACGGAGACAAACTCCCGTCTTTAGGATTGGGATGGATCTTAGCATTTCGGGATTCACTACAATGTCTTATCAGAGGAAATCTTGAAAATATCTGGTAATGCATTGCTTCAAATACTTGAGGTATGCCAAGGTATATGTTGAAGTGATGTATCTGTGTATACCTATGCTAGTTTTTTTATATGGTAGTGTGTGTGTCCATAAGTATGTTGATGCGATATCTCACGAATGATTGGGGTCTTTCGAACGAAATTTAGTATGATTATTACAAACAGTAAATACTGGAACCCTATGGATGTTGAAAACCATCGAATGCTCTAAAGATCCTCATAATTTTCGAATACAATTTTTGAAAAATCATAAAGAAAATCAAAACCTTCAATACTTTTGCATAAAAAATGTTTTGTGGGTTTTTTAATGTCAAACTTTAGAACTCTAGCTAAAACCTTTGTCGGGATATTACACGTTTTTCTAAAAATTTTTAACAATAAAACATTACATAACATACTATAGATGCTAACCATCATGAAAACTGTTCCCTTTCCGTATGCAATATTATGTAACAAATTTGTTAACAACATTCTGGTTTATCTAGTTCGTTTCATTCACGAGAGAAAATACTTTTTGTAATAGGTTTGTATTTTGTCACTCAAAAATTCCCCATAAGTATTTTATTTGTTTATCTGTCTGTTTACAATGCTTGGTGATAAATACTACAATTTGACAAAATACCGCTACTTGGCGATTTTTTAAAAATGTCACCAAATTGAAGAAAATATTGTCAAATTGCGCAGAAATGGGACTTAATACAGTAAATGACACAAATGGATGAATACACAATATCTAATATATATAGTTCAATTTATTTTATAATTAATGAGTTTTAGAGAATTTCCTGATTCAAAATACAGTGATTATCAAGGTTTAAGTGGCAGGTAAGCTTTGTTAGGGTTCTACGGGGGTCTCAAAATAATTACGTTCTTAAGGGTTGATTATATCTGCAATTATACTGTAAATTTTTGTTGTTTTGCATTAGTATTCTCGTAAGTCTCCAATGGGTTAAACTTTATTTTAATACATTTTTGTTTTGTTTAAAATGTATATGTAAACTGCTGTTGGAGTGAAGTTTAATGATGCTATGTCATTTGATTCATACAGGTATGTAATTTAACTATAAATTGACTGTAGTTTTATGCTGTTATGTAATCGTTACTATACAGGTACATTATTCTTTAGTTTTATAATTGTTGTTTGTCTGCTTCTACATCTATGGATGACTGTGAGTAACATGTTTTGAGAAAACAGTGAGTGTTTTCATAAAGTGTTTGAAATAAATGTGTTTTAAATAAAGTGATTAGGGAGATCAGAGGATAAGAGGATGACCCTCAGAGGGGCAATGTGGTGGCTGTTATTTTTTTTTGGTTGGGAGGGGGTGTTATTTTTGGGTTTTGTTTCTCTTGCCGTCACATTCCCGGACGATGTTGCTACGACTGCTTCTACGACGACTTGTGTGGTGTCGCAATCTGTGAAAGTGTATATTTCTGTTTTAAGTGTTCTTTTAAATCATATAAATGTAAAGATTCTTCGTCCGATAATCTGCGGCGAAGTGAATCTGATGAAATGCCCGTGGCCTTGGCGCCTTCGCTTTGAGACCGTTGGGATGTGTTAATTTTGTTTGCTTTTTGAATGGCTCTGTTTTCTGCGCGTTTATTGCGAATGCTCATGTATATGTGTTTTGTGACGTCAGATTTTGAAACTGTCGGTCGTGTTTAAAGAAGCTCTACATTTCCTAAGAATGAAAAAGGTAAAATTTAAAATAAAATTTAATTACTCTCATATGTTTACGACCGACAGGGTCCTTTTGAGCCACACCTATGATTCGTAAGTATTTATATCTTTTTTTGGGAGAATCTTAATAGATTCTGGCTAAAGATCTAACGGAATTCAAAATATTCTATTGAGCCACCTCAGCTTTAAAACTCTGAATTTAAATTTCCCTCCATGTAAAATACAGTGTGAAAGCCCCAGGCCGTCCGGCTCGTCCAGAGGACTTGGAGCAACAAAATGGACGACCGACCGATGTAAAATACAGTGTTGAAGACCCAGACCGTACGACTCGTCCAAAGGACTAAGAGCAGCTATTTGGACGGCCGGGTAAATGCTTTCGCTTTGAGACCGTTGAGATGTGTCAATTTTGTTTGCTTTTTGAATGGCTCTGTTTTCTGCGCGTTTATTGCGAATGCTCATGTATATGTGTTTTGTGACGTCAGAGTTTGAAAGTAGTGGTACGAGGAGACGCTATTTGGGTTCGAGAGAGCAGACAAAGGTTTTGAATCTGTCGGTCGTGTTTAAAGAAGCTCTAAATTTCCTAACAATACAAAAATTAAAATTTAAAATAAAATTTAATTACTCTCATATTTTTACAACCGACCGGGTCCTTTTGAGCCACACCTATGGTTCTTAAGTATTTATATCTCTTTTTGGGAGAATCTTAATAGTTTCTGGCTAAAGATCTAACGGAATTCAAAATATTCTATTGAGCCACCTAAGCTTTAAAACTCTGAATTTAAATCTCACTGCATGTATAATACAGCGTGAAATAATTCTGTATAAATTAGTATTAATTAAAGATTTGCAAAGTACGCCATATTATTTAAAGATTTATAAAGTTGCCATCGAATGCCATCGAGCTGAAATATGATGCCATTAAAAATGTCTATGTGTGAATTTCAGTTAATTAAATAATTTGTTTAACTTCAAAAATGGAATTATTATTTCCTGTATGGTTTCACTTGCCATATACTTATGTTTCCAGACATTGTGGAGTATGTTCGCTTCACATCAGGGAAAGGATCGCATCTGGTGTTTGGTATTACCACTAACTTTTACGATCACCCATTTGGCCAATTGAAGATGAACATTTATTTTTGTTCATTTAACTTTCCTACATTTTTCTGAATGTGTGTTTGTAACACGATTCCCACGTTACAAGTTGGTGCCGATCCCCCTTTGTTTCCCTGAGTACTGGAACATTTTCGATTTCAAAATTTTGAATGTTATTTTTGGTTTCGAAAAAATGTTACTTGAATGGCAAGATTGTTACTTGAATTAAAAGGTGTATTTATTGGAATGAGTGATGAATGTGGTCCTTGAGATCACCGAAGTAAGTCAGTATTTGCTATTATATTTTCAATGAAATTGATTTCTGCATTTATATGAAATAAAGAAAGTGAAATACAAACATTTTGACAACACAAGAACACCTTTTACACTGACATTTTCTACTTGACTAAAATAAACATTTGTTAAAAACATTATTAGAAAAAGTAAGCAAAACAGAATTAAAAATGTCAGGCAGACAAAGTAGGAGGAAGCGAAACTTGAGGAGTAATTCGCAACAAGATCAGAGGAACGTAAATAATGTTAGGCACACTTCGCCCTCGCCGTTACGATCGCCTCCACAGCCTCAATATCTTTTAGTCAGCTACACTGGGGCGGCTAAGTCAAACGTAGGAAAATCGCAGTTTTGGAACTCGGTTCCAGAGTTCTCCGGAGCGGAGGGTGATAGTTCCCTTCAATCGTTTTTAGACAGGATCGACCTGGTGTCAGAAAATGCGGGATGGACGTCCCAGGAAAAAGTATTTTGCTTGAAAATGAAACTGTCTGGCCCAGCTGGTCGATTGGTCAGCGGCATTCCGAAACTAAAGAATTCAAAAAGTTTATCAGAATTAGTGACTGCTCTAAAAGAAAATTTCGAAAACAAAGAAGATATGGCAAAAGGCATTGTTGCATTAGTTAATCTCAAACAGAAATCTGGCGAAACGTACGGCAGTTTGCTGTACGTATCGAATCAGCTTCATACGTAGCGGTACCTGAAGAGTTAGAAAAAGATAATGGGTATTCAATTAGGAAAGCGCTTTTGAAAAATGCGTTCATCAAAGGGTTAAATCCCGATTTCAGAAGACTAGTTTTGGCTCAGAACCCGAAGACATTTGAATCAGCCAGAGAATTAGCGGTGTTAGAAGAGCAATGTAAAAACGAAAATGAAGAACATATGGAAGTAAATACCGTTTCGAAGCAAAATACAGACGACGGAAAAATAACAAAGTTAGAAAAACAATTTGAAATTCAAAGTAAGCAGATCGATGTACTTAAAAATGAACTAGAAAGAAGAGACAGACAAGAAGAAATGTGGGAAGAAAATGACAGAAGAATAACACAGAAATTCCCTAGAACACCAAAATTAATGAATTATCGGTCAACTATGAAGACGTACATATCCCTGGGAAGCAGAAATAGAAGAAAATTTGAAAGAAGAATTCCGGCTACTCCGAGGAGTGAAGAAAGCAGAAATAACTACCGTAGAGAAGTAAATCAACAGAGAGGATTTCGTTGCTACAGGAAACCCGGTTAAAGAACAAATTTTATTCCGGCTACACCAAGAGCTAGAGGAAATATCAACAATAGAAGAAATACTTTCGACATTTACAAGAGTACTGGAAACTTTAGAGGAAATAATAACACTTTCGGCTACAGAAACAACTTTAATAGCTGAAATTTTAGGGAAGACAGATCAGCCAATCAAGTACATTTTGAAAATTTGAATCAAAATTCAAGAAATAACTTTGGAAATTTTGGAAACACTTACGAAATCAGCACAATTGTGCAGAATGCTTCACATGAAAATGGGTTTGTACACCCTATTTCCTATGCCAGCAGGAAGTTAAATGATGCGGAAACCAGATACAGTGTTGTTAAGCGTGAAGCTTTGGCTGTAGTCTGGGCGACAAATTTTTTTAAACACTACCCCTAATTGGTGCTCACTTCACAATTTATTGTGACCAGCACTCCCTTTCCTTTATTTTCAAGTCCAAGGACCCAACCTCCAGACTTTCACGTTGGATAGCTTCTCTTTCTCAGTATGATTATGAAATCATCCACAAGCCTGGGAAAGCTAATATTGTTGCTGACTACCTGTCAAGATGTGTTGGTGAGGAAAAAAATCCATTATCGAAAAATTCTACAAATACGAGAAATTCGGCTAATACCCAGAAACCAAAGAAAGTCAGTAATGTACAAAATCAGAAATCTTCCAACAATTCAGAAATTCAACCAGTAAATGCAATTAATGCAAATTTAAATGATGAAGAAAATATTCAAAATCAAAATTTAGACAATTGACAGTGGAACCAACTTTGTTTACAAGAACAATAAATGCTCAGGAAACTGATAGCAGATGTAACAAAATTAGGAATTTCTTAGAAAAAATATAGCTCCATATCCACAGAGATTAACCTTTTCGAGAAAGAAAATGCATTATGGTGCACTCATAAACATCCAAAAAGAAGACACGAATACAATGAAAGATTAGTAGTACCTTAGTCGTTGGTGTCTGAAATTTTGTGGTTGCTCCACGACTGCCCTGCATTTGCCCACTGTGGGTTTCGCAGAACTCTGTCTAGTATTATTGGCAAGACATTATTGGCAAGACATGTACACCCAAACACAAAATTATGTCAGTTCTTGTGTGATTTGTGTCATGAATCATAGGTACAGAAAACTTAAAGCACCAGTACAGAAATTTGACGCATCTGATTTTCCTTTTCAAAGAGTTGCAATGGATTGTATAGTTCCTTTTCCAATTTCAAATTCTGGAAAAAATACATTTTAGTCATCACAGATTACTTTACAAGGTGGGCAGAAGCTTACCCATTGTCATCTATTACTTCAGAGAGAATTTTGGAGTGTTTTGAGAGATTCATAGCGTCCCACGGGATTCCCCACCACCTAGTTACAGACCGAGGGTCAAATTTTATCTCAAATGCTACTCAGAGCCTATACAAGAAGTTGGGAGTCATTAAACACAGTACAACTAGCTCCCATCCCCAATCAGATGGCCTATGCGATCCAACAAATAAATCTTTGCTTAGAAGTTTAAAGAACCTTGCATTTAAAGAAAAAGAAGATTGGGACCGTTCGGTTCCCTTTGCCCTTCTGGCCCACAGAAATGCTGTTCATGCATCAACTGGAAAAACACCTGCATACCTCATGTATGGCAGAGATTTAACAGTACCTAATACTATTTTAACAGGGTTTAAAAACACAAAGTATGATTCCATTCATGACTATGGTCAAGATTTAGAGTACAGTCTTAAGAAAATTTATGAAATTGTAAAAGTCAATTTGGATAAAGCACAACAGAGTCAACAGAGTCAACAACAACATAAAGAAGCGAAACAACCTGTGATCAAAGAAAATGATCTTTTGTATCTGTACACTCCATTTTTACCACGCGACCAGACCAAGAAACGTTCTTCATATAATAGAGGTCCATTTAAGGTTATTAAGAAAATCTCTCCAGTCAACTTTATTATCCAACATGTCTTAAATCCGATAAATGAGCAGAAAGTCCATGTCAACAGACTTACCATGTTACCACCTAGAAGAATTGAGCTTCAAACTCTTTCAAAAGATGGTTCCAAGTTCCATTTGGTCGTGATAAACAAACTGTATCTTCATCAACCTCGAATACCTTCAAGCAACCAAATTTCAGTTCTTAAAGCCATGCAAACAAACAACTTGTCTCACGTGCTCCAATTTCCAGGGCTCCAAATAGTGTAAACAAATGACTTTCTTCCAGTCACACAAACTGTGATAGCCGTCATACCAGAGTGGTCTACAATAGAGCTTTAAACCAGCAGCGTCCTAGAGTGAACAGTCGATATTCTTTCTCTCAGACAATTTAATTAATTCAGTTTTATATCTGTACACAATAATGTTCAAAATCTCCTTCTTCTGTGATGCAAAATTCCAGTGTTTACAAAATTTGTTTAAGAAATAGTAATACAGTAACTGCAGTTTGTCAAATTTTAAAATCTTGAAATTTAAGCTTAATTGATTGTTGTGTATAATTTTTCTGAAATTACTGATATTGATTATTGAAATTTATTATTGTTTATTTTAAATATTTTATTTACACACATTTCTGATCAATTGTAAATGAAAGATGATTTCATCTGTGAAACATGCTTCATCTGTGAAAATACAAATTTTTTTTTAATTTTATCCCTTTTGAATTTGTATACAATTTTAATCTTGTGATTTTTTTGTCGACTGAAACTCTCATTCTACAAAAACTTTTGATTATCTTTAAAACTTTTGAATCTGGAATTGGAAACTTTCGTGAATTCTGAACTGTGAATTTTTGTTGATTTGTTTTGGCATCCTTCGAAAAACTTTCCTGATTGATGATGTGACTGTATTTTGATCAAGCTCACCTGGTTGAGGTTGTGATGGAACCTCTTCCTCAATAATTTAAATAATTTACAATAATTTCAAATAATTTAATATCCTGTGATGATGAAAGTTTTAATTTCAAATAAGCAAAAATTTTGAATACCTGATTTCAAATAATGTTGACAACCTACTTGTTATGACAAACTGTTGTGAAATGCCTGATTTGTTGACACTTCTGACAACTTACCTGATTTGACAAATTTTTAAGTATTTGAATTTTTGAAAATTTATTTCATGTGTTTTTCTGTTCCTGCTTTACACATATTTTTATTTTGATCGGCAATTTAATTTTTCACATATTCAAGTTCACCTCCCTACTGGTACAATGAGTGCAGTCAGTTTAGTCAGTCACCATTGTCCCTTGAGTTCAATGTTGCAAATGAAAATGTTTTCTTTTCTTTTTAAGTGAATTGCAGGTGTTTACACAAACAAGTTACACTCTGTGTTTCGAGAAGGATGTAGATGAAGCAATTTAAAATCCCGGCTTTTTGCTGCCCCTGGTCGAGCTGGACAGATTTCGCCGTCGTCTTCCAGAGCGTAGGCGGAAAGCGTACCGTTTGGAACCCTTGTATGTTGGAGGAATGATGCCGTGATAGAAGACACTTCGGAGTTGGGTTTCTCATCTTTGCTGAATTTGACAAGTGCTTTGAACCGTGGCTGTCCTGTTTTCGTCTGGGTGCATCGGAAGCTCTGCACGCGGATTATTTTTTTTATTTTCCTACACTCCCTTTTTTCTTGTGATTGGCAGCCCGTCTAGATTCCCGCTGACTTTCACACCTTCAAAAACATGTTTTCCGTATAGTTACACAGCAGGAACTTCTGTGTATTTTACATGTGTATTTTTAAGTGAATTTAGAAATTTGATATGAGTGTATTACATGTATTTCAGTATATTTGAATATGTTTTAACTTTGTGTTTTCTTTTGAAAGGATCCTATAGCAGTTCTGGGACAGCATTGTGTCCTCCTTTTTGGCCATGTTTTGATGTTTTGAATCTTGGATGACGGGGACCCTGATCAAGTCTCTGGACTCTTTGAGTGTGGTGGTAGTGTAGACGTACATTGCTCACCCTGCAAAATTTTGTTTCAAAATTGCCTGCGGCAGTTGCTACTTCAGCGATTCGCCCTGCTGGAGGTGATGCTCCTACAGGATTCTCTTGGAGGAAATTTTCCTGCCCTGCGGTTGAAAAATTTTTAGCCGAAGGAGGGGAGAAGATATTTGTGGTGTCACAATCTGTGAAAGTGTATATTTCTGTTTTAAATGTTCTTTCAAATCATGTGAATGTAAATATTCTTCGTCCGATAATCTGCGTCGAAGTGAATCTGATGAAATGTGCGTGGCCTTGGCGCTTTCGCTTTGAGACCGCTGAGATGTGTTCATTTTGTTTGCTTTTTGAATGGCTCTGTTTTCTGCGCGTTTATTGCGAATGCTCATGTATATGTGTTTTGTGACGTCAGAGTTTGAAAGTAAGTAGTGGTACGAGGAGACGCTACTTGGGTTCGAGAGAGCAGACAAAGGTTTTGAAACTGTCGGTCGTGTTTAAAGAAACTCTAAATTTCCTAACAATGGAAAAGGTAAAATTTAAAATAAAATTTAATTACTCTCATATTTTTACGACCGACAGGATCCTTTTGAGCCACACCTATGGTTCGTAAGTATTTATATCTTTTTTTGGGAGAATCTTAATAGTTTCTGGCTAAAGATCTAACGGAATTCAAAATATTCTATTGAGCCACCTAAGCTTTAAAACTCTGAATTTAAATCTCACTCCATGTATAATACAGCGTGAAATAATTCTGTATGAATTAGTATTAATTAAAGATTTACAAAGTATGCCATATGATTTAAAGATTTATATAGTTGCCATCGAATGCCATCGAGCTGAAATATGATGCCATTAAAAATGTCTATGTGTGATTTTCAGTTAATTAAAGAATTTGTTTAACTTCAAAAATGGAATTATTATTTCCTGTATTGTTTCACTTGCCATATACTTATGTTTCCAGACATTGTAGAGTATGTTCGCTTCACATCAAGGAAATGATCGCATCTGGTGTTTGGTACTACCACTAACTTTTACGATCACCCATTTGGCCAATTGAAGATGAACATTTATTTTTGTTCATTTAACTTTCCTGCATTTTTCTGAATGCGTGTTTGTAACACGATTCCCACGTTACACTTGAATGCTGAGCTGTAGTTCGGTGATGTGGGTTTGAATACTTCTGCTGGAGAGGATGTCCAAAGATTACGATTGCAATAGTGAATCGTCTTCATATACCTTCGGATAGATCGGTGAATATTTCGTATAACTTTAAAAGTTCTGTGTCAGGAAAGAACATTTGTTAATGGGGAAAAAATACGATCCACGTACATTGCTTTAGGTCTTCGTTATAATGATATAGGATTCCCCCAGGTTTCTGTCAATTAACTAGTGGTCATCCGTTGCTAGGGGTAAAGCTGCAATAACAAATAAGATAAAAGATAAATATGCACCTTAAAAAGTAGAGATGATACCATTGTAAATATATGGTATACGGTGATTAAATATTGTTTTTATGGCATCATAAAATGTCTTGAGTGAAGGACGAAATATAATCACTAAAATGCATCCCATGTAATATAATCTAGTATGACATGAAAAACGACGCTTTCAGAAAGGTATGCAAAATTTTATTTAATGCACTCAACGCAGTTTTATTTTATAAGATATAGTTACGATTTTATTTCCACTGCGATAATACATGGGGTTTTACACACACACACAGATATATATATTTAGAATTTAATTTAATTGTATTATAAATACCAGTGACTTATTTTATTAAACATGGTCTGTAAAGCCTGTGTGAAAAGAAAATAGTTTGAAGAGCATATTTGAAATACATATTTAAATTTTATATTTAAACCCTTTTATTATATATATATAATCAAAATATATTTATATATATATATATATATATATATATATATATATATATATATATATATATATATATATATATATATATATACACAGAGAGAGAGAGAGAGATAGTAATAGAGATAGAGACCAATCTGAAACAGGACTTTGTTTGGACTAATTAGAATAAAATACTCAGACCTGAAGATGAATTTAATTCTGTTTAATCTTCAAATTTGGGCCGGTGCTGATCTTAGGATCTTTTATATTATTGGTATTATGGCTGTGATTTTGCTTCTATGGTGATGTTAATATTTCAAAATTACATGGATTAATAATTTTTATTATTACTGCTTTCTAATATATATATATATATATATATATATATATATTTATATACCTAAATATATCACCTATTAAAATCTTTAATACAATACATACTGTCTTCAATTTCCTCACAAAGTGTCTATCTAAGTATCTGTGAGTATGCTATCTATCGAACACGTTTATTTTATCAATAAACTTGTTCTTTAATTTTATCAAATGTTAAAAGTAAGAGACTTAATCATTTTCACAAAAGTAAAAAAAAAGAAAGGCTGCTGCTCGAAAGTAAAACAAAACTTCAAATTAAAAATGCTTAAACAGTCTCATATGAAATTCTCCTCAACTTATAATTTATCATCATTAGAAATTCTTAAATTAATGTTTTATATATATTTATTTTCAAAGCAAATAACAATGGAACTATTTATAAAATAGCAGTATGAAACAGCAGTTGTTGACATGTTGAGCATTTTTATTTATTTGGAAAAAAATAATTTTAAAAACTAGAATGCCATAATTGGTACTTAATGTGCTGAGAACCTTGAAGAAATTTTTTTAAAAAAGAAATTAAAATTAAATTATTTTTTAAAGTTAATACATGGAGTTTTTGACATATTAAAAGTTTTAATTTTTTCACAAATAGCATTTTGTTAAATCAAATATTTCCTTAAAATGTGATATGCTTATTACTCTTCTTATATACAATAATGTATAAGGAAAGCATTGTGACCGGGTCGAAAATTCGAATTCGAGTTTTCGACAGGAGAGCAGGTTTCAAGCATCCCTGATCACTAATATAACATTTTTGAGGTGATGCCTGTGTGTGTGTGTGTGTGTGTGCGTGTGTGCGCCTGTGTGAGTGTTTGCGTAAAAGTATGTGCGTGTGTATATGTGAAAGTATGTGTGTGTGCTTGTGTGTGTGTGTGTGTGTGTGTGTGTGTGTGTCATTGAGTCTGTGGATAACTGACGTATAACGATAATTGACAAACGAATGGGCCAATTCGAACGAAATTTGATACAAAAATTACAATCCGTGAATACTGGAATCCTATTCTTTTTATACGAAATTGAATGTTCAGAACTCCCATAAATTTTCGAATGGAATTTTGAAAAAATCATCAAAAAATCAAATTCTCTAATAAAGTTATGCAAATATGCATTTCTTATGTAATTTTTCATTAGAAAACGATTAATATAAATTTTAGAACGCTAGCATAAACCGTTCTCGAGGTATTGCACATTCAAAAAAATATAAAAAAATATATAACATAAAAAAAAGTATTTCCTATTGAGAAACATGCTCACTTTTCGTATGTAATATCATGCGGTAAATTTGGTGACATCATTCTCGTGGATCCTAGCACGTTTCATTTATGAAAAAAGATACTTTGAATAATACATTTGTATTTGAAACCAATAGTCATTTATCTGCTATAAGGATAAATTATTTCTCCGTCTATAACGCTTGGCGAGATTTTGGCGACGAATGTGGCGGAATGTCGCCAACTTGGCGACTTTTTTAAATGTCACGAAATAAAAGAAAATCTCGCTAAATGGATAAAAATGACGCTAAATCAATGAAAATAACGACTATTTGACAAAAATTCAATATCTTGGAAAATATATAACTATCTACTATAAGAATAACCTACTTTGCTTTTACTGTAAAGGTAGTAAATAGATTGCATTATATAAGGAAAGTCATGTGCTGCCCACATCAGATGTTTTTTTATTGGTAACGATGCACAACTTACTGTATAAGTAAAACGAGTTTAAATAATATTTCGCAGATATAGAAAATTCAAACTGGTATTTTATATTATTTTTGACAATATCGAAATTTTTTACAACCAATTTGCGCAAAAATAATTTATTAGACCCATTAGATTTTATTCACTTACTAGTTGTGTTGCAACAAATGTAGGATAAACCCAATAATGTTCACATTGAAAGCGAGATAGGATAACGCTGTCAGATAATATGACATGCAGTAATTAAAATCTGTATTTTATGACGTCCGAAATTGTTTTTAGACCGAGATGAAAAATAATCGCACACTATATTTATCCCATTAAATGTAATATGGTGTGACGTGAAACACAACATTTTATAACAGGTACGTAAAACTATATTTACGTACTTAATTCAGAATGCTGTTCTTTAGATACAAATACATTATTACTTTCGAATCAAAAATTGTTTAGAATGGATTTTGTTTAAAATTCACATTTTGGATGTCTTTCCACGACAAAATTACAAAGACTGTGCAAGTGACAATTTTCCTGGTTATAATATTTGCAGCTGCCGACGCGGTGGCCGAACGGTCAAGGGAAGCCATCGTTCGGCTGCCGGGTTGTGGGTTCGAGTCCCACCTTTAGGCATAGATGTTGCGTCGTTGGACGCGGTGTGTTCCGACCCCCTCTGGTGCGCTGGGGCAACGTCATGTGACGGCTAACAGGTTCACGTTTCTGGCCGGAGTTTAGACGAATGATGAAATATCAAATGCCTGGCCTTTAGAAATATATATATATATATATATATATATATATATATATATATATTTACAGCTGCCTCAAAATATTTTTAAAAACTATTATTGCAATAAATTATCTTTTGATTTATGATAATTTAAAACATGAGAGTAAAAACTCTCAAAATAGTTTTACGTATTTAAGTATTATCAACATGATTTTTTTATCTTCTGTTTTAAGTATGGAGGAAAAATTGTTATAAGTTTCAAATTACCCATCTCCAGTGTTGAAGGCCCAGACCACACAGCCAGCCCTAAGGTTAACGGCAGTTTGATGTGTGGCCGGCGCATCTCAAGTGTGAAAGAATTTGCGAGCTTTGAATATTTTCTTATATAAATTAAGCATTATTATTATTATGATGGTGACGTCCATGGCTGTAGGCAGGGCAGGCTCCAGCGCCGGTATAACCGGTGTGGTAGCACCGTCGGCAAAAGTATGGGTTTTTCATAAGGCACAGTTAACAAACGATATTTTTTCATTATATGCAATGTTTAATTTTGCTACCTTATAACTTACTAACTACTAGCTTATAGTATACTAACTTTGAGATCTTAACTTACAGTTAAGTTCTCAAAATATTTGAAATCTTAACTGTAAAAGAGAATAAAAACGCCAAATAAAACGTTCACACGCCAAACCTGTCGATTACAATAAGAGGTCCAAATCATTTTATTATTTATGATTTTCTTTAAAATATTTTTTTATCATTTCGTGTATGTATTTAAAGTGAAATATTTTAAAGTTTCGAATCAAAATAAATTTTGATTCAATATTTAATAGATTTAAAAATAGAAAGTTGAACTTGAAATAAAAAAAAAGCATTCTCAAACTTCATAAAAAACACTGGCGTCCCTTGAATAGATTTTCCACAATTTCTCACGAAGATCAAATCAGCGCTCGAATACAAAATTTGCATTTCAATTCACTTGATATTCGTATGTACAAAATAAGAAAACATCACTTTAAATATTTTTTATTTAAACTCATTACTTGTTCTGAAATTAAAATACTTTATTACATTTCTGTAGCAATTTTGATTACATTTCTTTATTATATTTAAATCCACGTACACCTACAAACTGTAGCTGTGAGTAGATGAATGTATCAATATGTGAGTCTGGGTGAAAGATATTTTTTGAACAAATCCAAAAATCCTGATGAAACTTAATACAATTATTTCAATCGATACTCTAAAAACTTGTGTCAAAGAAAGACTCTTCATTTTTGAAATAGAAAGCGAATAGTGCTGTTTAAAATTAATGTAGAAGTGGCAAATGGTATAATTTACAGAATATTATTCGCTCAATCCGTTCTTAAGATATTGTACTTTAGTTTATGCAATATAAAATGGGGAAAATGATAAATGAAATACATTCACTAAAATCAGATGTGATGCGAAGAATAGTTAGTGATGCTTCGTCGTAATAATTTAATCATAAATAAATATATATTATTGCTTAGAGGTTACACGAACCGTTCTCGATATGTACGTTTATCTGATGTGGCCAATGTATGACTTTCCCTATATAATGCAATGCGTTTACTTATTCCTTAGTGAGATAATGATATATAATATCCACGACACAATGTTTTTAATGCTGAATTGCACATTCGACGTCTTTTTGGATGGCAACATCTAAAAGTATTATGTCAAAGTACACCGACAACTTATACTTCGCGCAACGCTACAGACAGTGACAATTGTCTATATTGATAGAATTTGCAACAAGCAACGCAGTCCATGTATTTTTAAAAATATTTTAATAATTATTTCATCCCATGTGGCATAATTTTCTTTAATTTACCATATTTTTGTAATATTGACTATACTTCCATCAATCTGGGGCGACACATCGCCAGATTCGCTATATTTGGCAAAAGTGGACACACACAGTAACGTAGCCAGATGGGGTGCAAGGGGGGCGCCGGTCACCCTGGAAGAATTTTGCGAAAGTTAGTGCCCATTTTAAATTATTTAAATTAGGGCCTATTTTAAATTTCAAATTAGGGTCTATTAGAAATTTCACATTAGGGCCTATTTTAAATTTTAAATTAGAACCTATTCGAATTTTAAAATTAGGGACTATTTGAAATTTTAAATTAAGCCCTATTTGAAATTTCAAATTTAAAAAATTAAACGTAAGGAGATGAGTTGATTTGCAAAAATGACTTGCCCACAAGACAAAACAGATAGAATCCTCCCTCCTCCCCAGTTACATCAATGTATCGGACAATTCCATTACCTTACTTTTGGTAAAGCACGTATATGGTGTATGCATTGATGTCAGGGCCCAGGCCCTGGGCCCTGACACCAGTAAAGTATATCCTTAAACCCCAGGAGTATACTTTTATATATATCAGGGGTATACTTTTATATACAAAATACTTTTATATACTTTAGTTCAGTAGTCCAGTATTATTGTAATACTTAAATATGTTGTTTTTTTATGATTTTAAAAAAAAGTAACATTTGAGTGTTATTTTTACATTTAATTGAATATGGGATAATGATAAAATAAATAAACTTGAAAAATGACTGGGACAGATTTAGACGATAAGCAGATTTAGACGATAAGGGGTATGAATATGACTCCAGTTTCGTGGGCACCGCGAATATCGAGGTTTAGATACTCCCAGCGCAAATGAAGGTACTTTTTTGGAACTCATTAAATTGTTGGCGAAAAAAGATGCAATAATAGAACAACATTTGTCCTTAAGTGATCAAAATGCGACGTGTCTCAGCCCGAATATACAGAATGATCTGATACAGGCGTTATCAGACCTGTTACGTTCAACGATAGTAAATGAAGTCAAATTAGCTAAGTACTATTCAGTGATTGTGGACTCTACTATTGACATCAGCAGGATGGATCAATTTTCTTTGTCATTGCGCTATATAACCGAAAATGGTGACGCAGTTGAACGTTTTATACAATTCAGCGAACGTTCCTGGCGCAAGAGCAGAAAACGTTTTTAACGTTCTTGTTTCATCGCTCAATAACTTAAATCTACCAATAAACATGTGTTACGGTCAGGCTTATGATGGAGCGAGCACTATGTCTGGTGAAATATCAGGTGTTCAAAGTCGAGTCAGAGAAGTTGCCCCAAATGCACTATTCATACATTGCTGTGCGCATAATTTAAATTTAATTTTAATTGACGCGGTAAGTTCTAATACTCAAAGTCTTTTGTTCTTCGGCACTCTTCAAGGACTTTTTACATTCTTTACTGGTAGCTTGCTGCGTCTTTCAGTGTTAAAAGAAGAACAAAGGAACCATATTAATTCATTCACTCTGACATTAAAAAAACTTTCTGATACCAGGTGGGCGTCGAGAAAATCGGCAATCGAAGCAGTGATATAAAATTTACCTGCATTAGTGACTGCGCTGCAGAGAACTGTAAATGGCGAGTTGAGAAGTTGCACAGCTAAACAGATTGCTGAAGCAAACGGTATCCTGATGACTGTTAGTACAATCGAATTTTTAATTCTCCTTATATTTTGGAATAAAATATTGGCGAAAGCTTTTTATTTGTCTACGTATTTGCAAAAAATCGCTTTATATCTAGCAGTTGGCTGCCATTTGATTGAAGTGTTTGAAAGTGACATGCAGAAAATGCGCAAGGAATACGAAAACAACTTTAAAGAAATTGAGAAAGCAGCAACTGAGATAGCTAAAAATTCTGATATTACAACAGAATTTAAAGAAAACAGAATGAGAAAAATATTCCTCGAAGAAAAATCAGAAGATGTAGCCTGTAAAGCTCGAGAGAAATGTATTATAGAGACTTATTTAGTTTCACTTGATTCCATTAATCAAAACACCAGTACAAGTTTCGAGAACTTGAAGAATGTTAGTTCCAAATTTACCTGTTTGTATCCTAAACATTTTAATGATAAATATTTAGAGAAAAATATTGAATCTTTGGCGGAAATGTATCCAAGTGTTGTTGACAATAAAGCCGAAACTGTGCAGGAGCTCCTTTCGTTTAAAAAGTTGTGTCACTAGATTGTAAGTACCAATATCGAACCGAACTCAGATGTCGAGATTAACATAAGAAATCTTAATTGTGTGCTACAATTTATGATTGCTAATGACTTGTGCTCAATTTACTCTAATGCGTCTACCCTATACGTCTACTTTACGCGTCTACTTTATGCGTCTACTTAATAAAATCATATCTCAATTCAACAATGGACGAAGACAGATTATCCGCTTTAGCCTTATTATTTATTGAGAGACAGTTAGCTTCAGAAGTAGACTTTAATAAAGTTATGGACTATTTTTCGAAATTGAAACCAAGGAGATTAAAATTATTGTAATTTGTGCTTTTGTAAAGTTAAAAATTTTGAAAAAAAAACAAATTTTTAAACAAAAATTCTTGGGGTATGGCATAGTACATCAACAAATATTATCACTATCGAATTTTACTCTTTTATAGTGTCCTTTTGTATTCGTCTTGGGTAGGGCCTATTTTTATATTCCCGCCATCCCCCCTGTCTAGAAAATCTGGCTACGCCACTGGACACACAGTTCGCCAAAATTTATTGCTAAGCGTTACATACAGATGAAAAGAATAGCTTTTCTTACACATAAATGACTATTGGCGAATTATTGGTCTTCCAAATACTAAACTATTCCACAAGTATCTTCTCTAGTGACTGGAACAAACTAAATACACAAGAATTATGTTAATAAATTTGTCGGATGATATTACATGAACGGTGAAAGTATTTCACGACAGTTAATACCTATTTTTTTAAATTTTAAGTATTATGTTGGATAAATTTATTAGAAAAAGTGCAATATAATGAGAAAGTTCAGGCTAGCTTTTAAATAAAATTGTATGAAAACACGTTAAAATAATCAATACCTTAAAAATAAATACAACCGAAAATTTGGCCTATTCCCGCTAACTCCTCTCATCCAAATTCATACAAAAGCCTATTTTAATGCTTATTTCAAACGCGCTTTTAACGTGTGTTAAGTATTATGTTGGATAAATTTATTAGAAAAAGTGCAATATAATGAGAAAGTTCAGGCTAGCTTTTAAATAAAATTGTTTGAAAACACGTTAAAATAATCAATACCTTAAAAATAAATACAACCGAAAATTTGGCCTATTCCCGCTAACTCCTCTCATCCAAATTCATACAAAAGCCTATTTTAATGCTTATTTCAAACGCGCTTTTAACGTGTGCTCATCTATTTCGACTTTAGTTACTGAAATTGACTTTATCTTTAACCTTGGCCATGTTGTCACTTACACTTTTGAGTTCATTTATAAAATATTTTACCCTAATTGCTATAATTGTATTTATCCTAATACTAAGCTTGTTTCTTTTTCTGATATTATGACGTAAATATAGTCTTCTTTTTCACCCGGTGATTTTTCGTCCTCTCATTCATTTTTGCTATGAATTTAAGTCCATCCATTCTACCTTTACTAGGTTATTTAATCGTATTCGTTCAGACAAATTTAAGGATAAAAATAACTATATGTGTCATTCTGGGGTGTACGTTGCCCCCCTTTTATCTACCGAAAATAACTGTAAGTTCTACATTGGTAGTAAAAAACGTACAGTGAGTACTCGTTTACTTGAATATGTTCGCGATATTAGAAATTGTAAACTTTCCCCAGCTCTAGCCCTGTTTGTTATTAACGATAATGTCCATCCTATGTTTGATAAAACTTTTCTGCAATAATTATTAGCTGCAATAATTTTACTTTATGAATCCATTATTATTTATCTTTAAAAGGATTTTATTTATAATGTCGATCCTGTTCAGACCCTTAGTCATGCTTGACGTCTCGTTCTCAGCTCACTACATGTTAAACAATTATATGCTATTCTGAATATTTAGTAAATGCTTTATTTTGATTTTTGACGGCATTTCTATTGCTTATCATTTAATTTATGAACCTTTTTCCTTTTTGTATTTTATAATTAAATTATATTTTAAATGCCTCATATTTAAAAATGTAAAAACTATTAATATGGAAATTTTGTTTGGCGGTTATGGCTTGTTTTTAAGCTCATGCTCTTCATTTATTTTCACTTTGCCACTTGTGAAAGGCATGGCTATGCTCGAAAGCGCTATGGATGTATAATTTTAGTACGTCGTTAAAGGAGATTTTAATACAATGCTTTTAATTATGGCTTTCTTTTTATGGTTGTCTTTATTTTTTAATGTATAGCCTTCTAAATTTTATGTCATTCGTTTTCTAATAAAAAATCACATATGATATGATAAGTTACGTTACATTATTAAAGGTTCTGATTTTTTAATAATCTTAAAATTTTATTCCGAAATTAATAGGTCCTGATAACATTCGATTGTGTTCAAAATCAATAAACTTCCAGTATTAACCCATTGTAATATTTATACTAAATTTCATTTGAAACGCTTTGCGTGATATCGTTTACACACACATACACAACCTTTAGAACGTTCCATTCGAGTTCAATTTAACTTTGCTTTTCCGTCGAAAACTTGAATTCGAAATTTCGAGCCAGTTATAGAACGTTTCTTTTACATTATATAAAGTAAAAATTGAATTTACCACAGGGAGTGTTGTTAGATCGCTGGAAATTATAAGATATTTTCATAAAATTCGGTCAGCTTATTTTAATCGCTTACAAAACTGTATAGATTTTCAGTGAGTTTGATTAATAAGAAATATCCAATTTGTCTTATTTAATCTCAAAGTATCGAAGTTATTTTTCTTCTTTTCAACTTGAGTCACAAGCTCTTCCTTTCTGCTTCGCCTCCATTTTTTAATTTCCCTATGTACGTAAATGTATGAGAACATTTTTGTGATAGGATAAAAAATTATAATTCGAATGTTTGAACGAAGAGCACGTCTCAAGCATACCGGAAATCGAATTGAACGTCTTGGGGGTGATGTCTTTGCGTATGTTTGTACATGTATGCGTGCGTGTGCAAGTGTGTATAGATGAGTTTGTGAATGCGATATCTCACAAACAATTAGATCGTTTCGAATCACCATAGGTGCAGATGTTATAATCGGTGAATCTAGAAGCCTTTTGATTTTATACTCTCAAATGTTTAAAAAAACCCAATTTTTCAAATGAAATTTTGAAAAAAATATTTAAAAATCAGTAATTCAATAATGGTATGTAAATGATTATTTCTTCTGTAATTTTTCACCATAAAACGAATGCACTTTAGAACACTAGCACGAACCGTTGACGCGATATTATATAGATTTCAAATAAATGCATCACTCAAAGTCCCATAAAATTATAAAAGTATAAACTATTGTGAACTATGTTCACTTTTCATTTAGACACCTAAAAATTCCCTAATAATAATTTATATATAAGAAAGACTCTTCTATCTGCCTGTATGTAACATTTGGCGAACTCGGCAACTCATTTAGCGAAATACCTCCAACTTAGGGATATTTCGCACTAAATTGACGGAAACATCGTCAAAATATCAAAGATGATGTTCAAATAATGAAATTGACTGAAAACTGAAGAATGAATCATTGCATTTCTTTTGATATGTGAACTATATTGCGTATTGCGGATAGTATGGACATTGATATTTGTCAATTTAGAGATTGGGGAAATAAAAGTTAATTGGGTACGACAAAGTTTTACATGTTGTAATCCGAAGCAGTGCCAAATGTACAATTCAACTTTTAATACTGCCGTGGTTCATAATTTTTTTCGTTGTGAAAGAATAAAATGTATTGCATTACATAGGAAAACTAATGTGCTGCCCACATCAGATTTGTTTCATTGTTGTTATTGATCAAAACAAGCATTTCGAAGTATGATTTAACAACTGTTATATAAACTCTATAGCGCTTCTCTCATAAAACGAAACAAGTTGACAATGTCAAAAATATGCATACGGTTATTAAAAACTGTTTTTCATGACATCACGAAATTTTCATGAGATGAGGATTTAAGAGTATCCAACGGGAGAATTCCATATAATGCAATACAATGGGACCTGAGACACCGTTTTTTGAAATGCACTTAATGAATAATATTTTGTTAGATAAAGTGCATTGCCTTTTTTTTACAATAAATACATAAAATTTGTTCAGACGCATTTCTGTGCGATAGCGGTTAATATTTCGTTTCTGATGAATTTTTAAGTTAGAGGAATCACTACTGTCGTTAACTTCCGGGAGAGTATGAGAGTAAGCTGTCTTACCCTGGTCGTGGTGTTTCATTTCGAGGAGTTCCTAGCAGGAATTGCTTTAACCTCTGATCTGTGTCAATATCTGAAACCATGATCTTATTTGTGAAGAACAGATTAAGTTGTCTTTTATTTTCAAACTTTCAGAAGTCACAAAAAAATTAAATATTATTTCTGGTAGACATTTTCGAAGAAAATAAGATTAGAACATTGCCGTACACTCTTTGGCAAAAACAAAAAAACGAAGCACGATGAAGAAAGTGACTGTTTTAATTGAAATTAAATATGCGCACAGCTCATACACAGGTAATGAAATGAATACAAAATCAAGGCCGCAAGACCCAACAATGGTTAGCAATTGCATATTGAATCTTCAAATCAGTAATTGGTGAAACCCCCTTTGGCGACAATGCATGCTTCTTTACGTCTAGGTAAGGAGTGATGAAGTTTTCTATTGTCATTCTGCGATACATTCTGCCAGGCATTCCTCAATTGTTGCTCCAGATCTGCTACATTTTAGGATGCCCGAATTTGGCGGCCTAGCATGTCCCATACATGCGCGATTGGCGAAAGGTCTAATGAACTTGCTGTTCAAGGAACAGAATCAACAGCACTGAGACAATCCACAGATAAACAAGCCGTATGTGGCGTGGCAATATCTTGTTGTAAAATGACCCCAGAATGACGTGCCATGAAGGGTAGCACAAACGGCTGCAGAATTTGATCAACATATCGTTGAGATCCTAAAGTTGTACTCAGGATGACTAGAGGCGATCTGCTGTAGTAAGAGATAGCATCCCACACCATCATACCAGGGGTAATGGCTGTGTGCCTGTGAAAAATAGAGGCTGATTAGGGACCGCTGGAACTGGCGCCTTCACACACGTACCAGATGGTCATCTGCTGAAAGAATGAAGCGTGATTCATCACTGAACACTGTGCGATGCGAGTCTGCTTGCAGACATGATGTCCGGCTACGACACCACTCCAAACGACTCTTTCGGTGTTGTGGGGTTATGGACAGACGTTTTAAAGACCGCTGTGAGTGTACACCCACAACAGTCAAGCGCCGTTATATTGTGGAAGGTACCACGGATGGTATGGAAGAGGCTTTAGCACTATGGATTACGGACTATTATGTCATTTTGCCAGTTTGATTCTGTCGCAGAATCACCCGATCTTACCTCGCATTCGTGCACCTTGGTCTTCCAGAGCCTTCATTCCGCCGATGAGTTCCTTGCTGCAACCATTGCTGCCAGAACCTTTGCACAGCAGTGCTGGTCGGTGCAGTTGTGGCCAGTTCTGTTCGGAATGATCTGCCAGTTTCACGCAGCCCGACTATACGACCAAGTTCGAACTCGTCTAATTGTTTATAAGGTCTTCGACACTATCGTAACGGCATTATTGATTGTGTCTCCACAGAAATGCAACGCCGATAAAGAGCAAAGATAAACCGTCTACATTTTTAACCTGTTTGATAGGATGCTACTTGCACAGTAGAAACGCACGCTATGGCCAAAGTTAACACTCATTGGTCTTCCAAATTTATTTCTGTTTTTTTTTACTTTCCTACATATATACTATAATGTATTGTGACGGAGTCGAAAATTCGAATTCGAGTTTTCGACGTAAGGACAAAAGTTTAAAGCATCCCTGAACTCAAATGGAACAATTTTGAGAGGACGTCTATTTGTGTGTGTGAGTGTGTTCATCGGTGAATATGTAGGTGCGATATCTCATGAAATTATTTGAACGCAACTTGGCACGATTATTACTATCTGTGAATACTGTAACCTAATTCATTTTAATCGCCATCGAATATTCAGAAGACTCTCAAATTTGGAAATAAATTTTTGAAAAAATCATAAAATCAGGATATTCAATAATGTTAAATATATATTCATTTTGTACGTATTTTTGTATTTTAAAACGAGTGGCATAAATTTTAGAACGCTGGCTTGGTCCGTTTACGATTCATTACATGTTTTTTTTTAAATGTACTGCTAGGCAATAAGTATTATTAAACATGTAACTCATGGCGAAATATTTGGATACATTGGTGAACGCAACAGTGGTCAAATTGAGATTTATCGCCAATTTGACCACTTTTGTGCCTGCGTACATATCTAGATAATAAATGTAGCATACCACTCAAACTTCGTCCAAATCGTTTCAGCGGCTTTCAAGATTACGAAGATCCAACTATTTTCACAATATCTCGCTTTATACCTAAATTTTAAATATTTTTCACATTTTTCTACATTCACATGTACATAGCACATATAATATTATAAACATCTTGATTTATCTGTCTGTTTCTCTATCTATCTTTGAGTAACGCTTGACGAAATTTTGATGTCGAAACTGGCGGAATAACGCCAACTTGGCGAGATTTTTTAAATGTTAACAAAATGAAGAAAATATCCCTAATTCATAAAAAAATGTCGCCAAATTGATAAAAATGTAGCCAAATTGGTAAATCTGACGACTAATGAATTAAAACGGCATTATCTTGGAAAATAATATAAAAATCTACTATACGAATAACCTATTTCTCGGGCTGTAATGTTTGGCGAAATTCTGGCAACAAGTTTTAAAGACATATCGCCAACATAACGACTCCTTTAAATGCTTCTAAATTGACGAAAATGGCTTTAAATTGATAAAATTGACGCTAAATCATTGAAAACGACGACTAATTGATGAAAATTCAATATCTCGGAAATAACATAACAAATGACTATATAAATAACCCCTTTTTTCGCCCGTCCGTAATGTTAGGCAAAAGATTTGTCGTTTTGTCGCAAACTTTACGACTTTTTAAATATCGCCAAATAGACGAAAATGTCGCCAAATTGATAAAAATGTCACCGAATTGATAACAATTACTCTAAATGGGAAGGAATGATTTGTAAATTTTATATATATATATATATATATATTAAAGTTTTTAATTTATAAAATCGCTTAATGCATGCGGTATAATTATGTCGTTTAAACCACATTTGCAATTTTACCTATACATCTATTTTATCAAAATGTGCGAATTAAATATTAATTTTAATATTTCTATATTATACTCAATGACTTCGTCAACTAAAGAATCAAATTTTAATTTACAATTAGATCTATAAATTTCACAAATGAATATGCGGCTGTGAAAAATTCAATCATTTACATATTCAAGGATAATTTTTAATGGATAAAATAAACATTTTACGAAAATGAAATCGATCATATATGTAATTATAATTTCAATAGATATGCCATAATCATATATCTCAAGACATTTATTAAACGGAATTTCTAACGTCTATTTGAAATGCCGTCATTAAAGTAATTTAACAGAACACGTTCTTTAATAAGTGAAATTTGAATGGAAAATGTAGAACGGTAACTGTTCGGCTGACGTGTGTTGTCGAAGACTAAAGAGTCAAGCGAGTGAAAACGAACGCTTTTAGAAATATGCAGAAAGTTTTAATTTAGTGAGAAGATTAAAGTACATGTAAATGAAATTTCAAAAGCTTTTATGTCATGAAGAGGCATACGTTCTAAGAAGGCAATATATTTTGATAAAAGTGAGTATTCAAAAAGACTCCATTAGTGAGTTTATGGATTGTTTGGAAATAAGATCATTTTCTAAGCTACTGATTTTTCTGATTATTCCAAAATAAGAGCGATTATCTAGTTTATGATTTGCCGGATTCATCCAAATTAAGATCCATATTACAGCTACTGATTTTTCGTATTATCTCAAAATAAGATCAATTACCCAGATATTGATTTCAGTGATTACTCCAAAAAATGGTCAGTGACTCAGATTTTGATTGTCTGATTATTCCAAAATAAAACCAGTTACTCAGATATTGATTTTCCTGATTATTCCAAAATAAGATCAGAATTACCCAGATATTGATTTTTCTGATTATTTCAAAATAAGGTCAGTTACCCAGATATAGATTTTTCTTATTGTTCCCAAAGTGGTCAGTTACCCAGAGATTGATTTTTCTGATTATTCCAAAATGAGGAAAACCATCTTGCTTATTATTTTCCGGATTGTTTTAAGTTAAAATCCATTACACAGTTATTGATGTATCGGATTACCTCAAAATAAGATCATTTACCTAGTAATTGATTACCTTCAATGTCTGAAAATAATATCATTTACACAGCTATTGCTTTACTATAATATTCTAATAATGGACAAATTATACAGCTGTTAATTTTTCTGACTATTCCACAATAAGACCAATATTCAGGTGTGATTTTTCTGATTATATTAAAAAAAGCTGATGTTAGCAGCACATGACTTTCCCTGCAGACTCATATTCACTTTCTCTTTATTTCTTTAATAATTCATTATGGTGATTTTAATTGCACAAAATAATACCAATTCTTATGTATATTTAACCGAATTTGCACTTTTAGTTCAATTTTCGTTCTCATTTGGTAACTGGACTTATTTTCAAAGGTGGCTAAGAGAAAATGCGATAAAGCTAAAACATCTCAAGAACGTCTACACCTAGTGTAATGAGGTTGGCCTTATTTCTTTCTTTGTAAAAAATTACGTATACAACAAGCATTTAATTAATATATATGAGCATACATAGTTTTTTATTTGAGATCTTGATGATTTTTGCTGGCCATTTCGCCAAAAACGGCAGGTTATTTTTTTCCGAATCGTACCAAAATCCAATCAGCACCAGAGTAACCCACAAGTGAATTATCTACCAAATTTTGTAACATTTAATCAGTTAGTTTTTCAGCTAGAGTGGATACATGCAATTTTTGCGGGCCATTTCGCAAGGAAAGGCTTGGTCTTTTATCCCGAATCATACCAAAAACTAATCTGCACCACGGTCATACACAAGAGATTTACCTTCCAATTTTTTTGAAATTTGGTCTGTTAGTTTTCGAGTTAGAGTGGATACATACATTGCACAGACAGACACACAGACACACTGATGGACAGATAGACAGACACACGGCCACACGGAATACGTCACGCTAAAAATATATTTTTCGTATTCTAGAGGTTCCAAAACGTGTAGATCCGTCGAAAACTCGAGTTGCGATTTTCGATATGATTCCAATACTTTCCCTATACATTGCTATGTGTTGCAGGAAAAGTAATAAGACCAAACATCCAGGTTCTTATTTACCGGATTGTTGCAAATTCAGATCAATTATCCAGTTATTTATTTAGAGATTGTACTAAAATAAAAGTAACCACCCACCTATTTAATTTTTCGGTGTTTTCGAACATAAATTATCAAGCTGAATATGAATCATTCAGGATATAAACCAATTATCCGAATTATTCCAAAATTAGATCAATTGCCCATCCACGATTTTTCTGAATAACCAGAAATAAGATCAATTAAATATTGATTCCACCTACCGATTCTTCCAATTGATTGTGAATAAGACCTATTTTGCAGATATAAGTTTTCTAAATTTAGACCAAACACCATTCTGTGATCTTCTCGTTATCAAAGAATTAAATACCCCCCACCCTCTGTTTATATTCTTAATTATTCTAAAATAAAATCGATTACCCATCTATCGATTTTTCTGATTATTAATTTTCCATTGTTATGTGTTTCCTATAATACATAGGCCTTTAACAAAGGAGGTATTGAGACTGGGGTCAAAAGTTTAACTATCAGAGTTTATTAAATTTGTAACTTTTAATCATTTCTAAATAACTTTTAATCATTTCTAAATAACTTTTAATCATTTCTAAATAACTTTTAATCTTTTCTAAATAACTTTTAATCATTTCTTTATAACTGTTTTGCAATAAAGGCTATGTATAAGATAACTCATGAGCAATCTGAAGGTTTGAAAGGGAATTTTGATGGACTTTTACTTTCCCTGAAATATATGGTAATGTATAGGGAAAATGTTGGGATCATGTCGAAAATCGCAACTCGAGTTTTCGATGGGATCTACGCGTTTCGAGACCTCTAGAATACGAAAAAACTATTTTTAGCGTGACGTCTGTCTGTGTGTCGGTCTGTGTGTCTGTCTGTGCAATGTATGTATCTACTCTAACTCAAAAATTAATAGATCGGATGCCATAACATTTAGTAGGTAAGACCCTTGGGTGTGACCCTGGTGCTGATTAGTTTTTGGTACAATTCGGAAAAAAAGAACCCGCCTTTTTTTCGAAATGTCTCGTTAAAATCTCATGTATCCACTCTAGCTGAAATATTAAATGACCAAATTTCACAAAATTTGGTAAATAAATCCCTTGTGACATACTCTGCTGCTGATTAGATTTTCGTACGAATCCTGGAACAACCTGCCTTTTTTTACGAAATAACCCGCAAAAATCACCAATATCTAAAAAAAGACTACGTATGTTCAAATGTATCAATTAAATGCTTGTTTTACACGTAATTTTTGACGAGGAAAAGGATAAGAGCAACTCTATTACTCTAAGCAACTCTAAGACTAACCGTTCTCGAGATATTTGAGATTTTTTGCATTTTTTTTATGCCGCTTTTGGGGAAATGTCCAATTACCAAATAAAAGTACCAATTGAATTGAAAATACAAATTTAGTGTTACTTTTTGCAATTAACTAAATTTAGTGTGTTCTTTAAAAAATAAAGTAAAAATGAATTTGAGTCTGCAAGGAAATTCATGTGCTGCCCACATCAGATTTTTTTAATTGGTAACCAGATAAGTTCGTGTTTGAGACATAACAGGAGGTTTGGGTTTTCATTTTAGGAAATTAATTTTCAGATATCTCGGAACTGAAAGCCTTCATTTTTCGAACATGTTTTATCAAAAATAAATAAAACATGATAAATAAATTCATTGAAAAAGTAAAACAATAAATTTATAAAGAGACTGCATATAGTGGTAAAACGTGTGTACATTTTTGAAAGCATTAAACATTTTACGTTATATTCTTTTGCACTCTTATTTTGTACAGTTATATGAATTTTCGAAAAACCGGAAGTGGCATTTCCAGAACCTGAAAAGAATATCTTTAGTGAGTCCCAAACCCTTTCTGAAATTCGATATTGAATCGCTGCCAATCATCCCCTGAGCTCTATCTATATCGAAAACTGAGAAACAGATGTTGAAATAAAAATGTTTTATACCTTGACTTCTTTTCAAAGGTGGCGTAAATACGAAAAAACTAAAATATCTCGAGAACGGCTACTCCTAGTGCAATGGGATTGGTCTTATTCTTTTTTTCGTTAAAAATTACGTATTAAACAAGCATTTCCGGGATATATTTGAGCATACATAGAGTTGTATTTTAGATTTTGGAGATTTTTGCGGGCCATTTTGCAAACAAGGCAGATCATTTTTTTCCGAATCATACCAAAATTTAATCAGCGCCAGGATGTCCCACAAATGACTTATCTACCAAATTTTGTTTAATTTGGTCCATTAGTCTGTTAGCTAGAGTTGATACAAGATTTTGCGGGTCATTTCGCAAAAAAAAATACGGGTTCTTTTATCCCAAGTCGTACCCAAAACTAGTCAACACCAGATTCGCCCACAAGTGACTTACTTACCTTCCAAATTTTATGAAATTCGGTCCATTACTTTTTTAGTTAGAGTGGATACAAAATCTGCACAGACAGACAGACACATATACAGACACCCAGACACACACACAGACGCAATGCAAAAAATAGTTTTATCGTATTTTAGAGGTCTCGAAGCGTGTAGATTCCTCGAAAATTCGAGTTGCGATTTTCGGCATGATCCCAATACTTTCCCTATACATTACCATGTATTGCAGGGAAAGTAAAAGGGGCTCCCGAAATAGAAATTCTTAGTGACCCACACTACTTCCTATAGAATTTGATGTTGCATCCGAATCAGTTTTCAAGCTCTATAACCATCTTGAAAGATAGACGTTTTTTTGAAATAATGGAAAAACAAAACACAAGTGGAAATCCTTAACGAACTTCTACTTTCTCGAGAAAGTTATGCTGGTTTGATATCACTCATATTCTAAGGTTTCGGGATATTGGGGATATATATATGCTTCAGAAAATATTTTAATAAATATAATAGAAAACAATTTTTTGCTTTGCAAAGTTATATATAAAAAATATAATCTAGTTATAAAAATATGTATTATCTGATGCTTTGCTATAGTAACAGCATATATTTATGCAAACATATGCTATCTCCTCATTATGTTTAAAAACAACTCTTAAATTGCAATTTAACACCTTTTCTCTTTCGGAAATGAGACACTTAGAACAAATATTTTAAGGGAAATTTATACCCCCTCAAAGTGGGATTATAATTGATTTTCAAGAACGAGTGTTTGTCAAGTGCTATAAATATTTATCTGGAGCATGCGATCTCCGATGGCTCGTGAAACATTTTCCAGATTTAAAGAATCTATAAACGACGTTTCGAGTGTTATTATAAATTTGAGACGACGAATTCATTATTAATCTCAGAATATAAACGTAAGAGTCTACTATTAAAGCAACGCGTATGTACGTAATTATCATAAACGATAGTATGTTTATATTTCACAAAAATTAACTCACTCTGTGGTTGAAGTACATATCGATAATAATATTCCTTAACAAACAACATAAATATTACAGAGTATCAACTGATTCTATAGTTGAATCAATGCTCCTTTAAATTAAGATATGTATAGTAAAAACAACACCCTCACTGTAAACAAACAGTGTACATTACATCAATGGAAAAACATTTAGAAAGAGAAAAACGGCATCTACTTATGTAAGTATACACGATTCCTAGGAGAGTGACTAAGGACGTCGAAACACAGCACATCTACTGTAAACAAATTGTGCGCATTATATCAAATGCAGACCATTTAGAAAATCAAAGGAGTATATACAGATCTGCAGTAGCTTTAAATGGTTTCTAGGAGAGTAATAAGGATCCCGAAATACAACACACCCGCTGTAAACAAATTGTGAACATTATATGAAAATCAGAACGTTTAGCAAGTCAAATGTGAAATATACTTTTCTGCAGTAGTTATACATGGTTTCTGGGAAAGTGATTAATGACCCTGAAATGCAACACACCCTCTGTAGACTGGTAAATAGATTAAGGACCCCAAAACACAACACACCCACTGTAAACAAATTGTGAACATTATATCAAAATCAGAATGTTTAGCAAGTCGAAGGTGAAATATACTTTTCTGCAGTAGTTATACATGGCTTCTGGGAAAGTGATTAATGACCCTGAAATGCAACACACCCTCTGTAGACTGGTAAATAGATTAAGGACCCCAAAACACAACACACCCACTGTAAACAAATTGTGAACATTATATCAAAATCAGAATGTTTAGCAAGTCGAAGGTGAAATATACTTTTCTGCAGTAGTTATACATGGCTTCTGGGAAAGTGATTAATGACCCTGAAATGCAACACACACCCTGTAGACTGGTAAAAAGATAAGGACCCCAAAACACAACACACCCACTGTAAACAAATTGTGAACATTATATCAAAATCAGAATGTTTAGCAAGTCGAAGGTGAAATATACTTTTCTGCAGTAGTTACACATGGTTTCTGGGAAAATGATTAATATCACCAAAATGGAACACACCCTCTGTAGACAAATTCTAAATATATCAAAATCGGAACGTATAACACGTCAAAGGTAGAATATACTTTTCTGCAAGACTTAAACAATGTTTCTGGGAAAGTGATTAAGGACCCCGAAACACAGCACACCCACTATAAACAAATTGTGAACATTATATCGAAATCAGAACGTTTAGCAAATCAAAGTTAGAATATACTTTCCTGCAGTAGTTATACAGGGTTTCTGGAAGTGTGAACATCATACCAAAAGTAGAACATTTAATAAGTCAATAATGGGTTTCTAGAAAAGTTATAATGCACCCCAATGACTTTGTTATAACAAGTGAGTGTACACGCTATGTTTATTTATAGTAAAGTGACTATACCCGATCGAATAAAAGTGATTGCAGTGACCCTAGCGAGTAATTAACAAATTAGAAGCAGGATCTTGGCAACTAAACTAGGTAGATAAAGAAGCCAATTATAATACTATAGAATAATGTCTACTTAGTGGGGATCGACACCAAGATCGAACGCAACGCATATACGGAATACAATAAATATTTGTCATAAGTTCATATCATTAGCATTCTTTTTATTAGCTTTTAACACTGTGAGACTTATAATACCTGTGAATATATGATGATTTCTTGTAGAACGGTTATTGTTGCTGACTGATAACACGCTTATATAAGGTTCCTGTGTCAGTAATGCTTATTTTATCCTTCTTGAATATGACAATAATTTCTCAAAAGTCATACTGTGCATAAAACTGCCTTCCAAAACACAATTTCGTTGTTCATATTTATTCATTAGGTAATGCTACACAAACTTGTAATTTGTTTCCCCCTTTCCCTCCTCGCTTTGTTACCCTAATAGCATTTTTTTCACAGTGACGTGATATTTACGTCACACTGTGACTTTGCGACGTCACAGGACGTCGCAGTACGTCTCAGCAATGTCATATTGAGGTCACAGCGAAGTCATTTCAGTCATTTTCATGGTCGTTTGTGATGTCGCATATTAACATGTTTGTGACGTCACATTGTAATTGCAATTGTAATGCCGTCACATTGTTACGCGTTAATTAAAATGTGGAAACCTCACACAGAATATAGTCACTATGAAGTTACTAATGCGTAACGTCGAATAGAAGTCACAAATATGATATCACATTGTGATCCAGGTGTCACGTGACTACAACGTCACTGTCACACATGTGACGATTTTTGCTATGAGGGTAGCGACTTTTTACCCTAACTTTTTATATTCTCTACTAGGGCGCTGTTATTACTTTTATTCGATTGAGCATGGTTATTTTACCATCAAAAGCACTAAAGTGTACGTTCACGAACCTTTCCTTACAAAGTTAAGGAAGGAACTGAGTAGACAATCCAAGGAATCTAGTATACAATATTTGAACAATGATTTTTTTCAGTATGATAGATATGTTGTTGTAGCTAAGTCCTTTGACCAAGAAAATACTAGGTCAAGTCCAGAAAATCACGCCGCCTATAAACCAATGAGGCTACCCTCTGGCGTTCTTCTAGAAGATGTAAAGATACTCCCGTTTAGTCGAGAAGATGACAAGAAATAGTCAATGAGGAAGAAAAGGTAAAAGGAGGGAAAACTCTGTCTCCTTGTTCAAACTTCACATCCTGACTATGGCCGCTTCTTAATTTGGTCAACGCTGTTTAATTAGATATGGGTTTATCATATAGAAGCGATTATCCAGAGATTTAGCCGATGATATACGAGGTAGGATTCAAAAGTACCCGGACTGAGTCTATAACTTAAAAAATATTTGCAGCAGAGCGACTAGGTTAATGTTTTTGTGTTACTACGTTCTCCCGCTCTTCTAAAAGTGGTTTGACCCAAATCACGTGGTTGTTTGGCTCGCCACGGCGTCGTATTTTGTAGACGGGTGTACTTAGTAACCGCCGATTGAAAGAAATGGCGTTTATTGAGCAGAGGATTATTATAAAATGTTGTGTTCGCTTGGGAAAGAGTGCTACGGAGGTTTACGAAATCTTGAAGCATGTGTACAAGCTTTTGAGTGGTATTGACGTTTCATAGAAGGCAGGGAAACTGCCGAAGACGACGAACGCATTGGCCGTCCGCAGACTTCCCTCACTGCTGAAAACAGGTTTATGCGACGGTACGTTTGAACAGTCAGCAAACAATAGTGGAAATAGCAGAATCAGTTGGGATATCCGAGGCCACATGTCAACGGATACTGACTAAGAATTTTAACATGCATAGGGTGTGTCAACACATCGTTCCCAGCATGTTAACCGAAGACCAAAAGGGATCAGATCATATGTGCTTTTGCATGATAACGTTCCTGCACACCGATCCCTCCTCGTCGCTGATTTTCTTGCGAAAACGCAAGCAACTGTTTTGCCACATCCTTCTTACTCCCCTGATCTCACCCCCTGCGACTTCAGCCTATTTCCTGAACTGGCAAATCGCTTGCAGAGTCGTCGATTTCAATCCGCATCTGAAGTTAAAAGTGCATCGCAGGCTGGAGTAAAGGACATGGATAAAAATGGATACCAGAAGTGTTTCGATGACCTTCACCAGCGATGGCAAAAGTGTGTTGTTGAGCAAGAGTCTTATTTAGACGGAGGATATGTTTCAGCATTTTAATTGATAATATTTTTTTAAGGTATAGACTCAGTCCGGAAACTTTTGAATCCTACTCCGTATTTAAAGCGGAGGAATGAAATTGAAAATTTTCAAACCAAAATGCCTATGGTTTTGGAAGTTACCATTTGGGTTAAGACTAGCGTGCTTAGAATTTTAGATAAAAAATAAATTTACATACTGCACATGAAAAATGACGTCATCGCACAGAAACGTGGTGTGCAGTATGAAAAAACTATGTACATTGCAATTTTTCATTTGTCATTTTCTCGAAGTATTTTAACAATATATATTTACTGATAGAAATATAATTGATTATAATTAAATTTAAAAACAAATGTTTTTTTTCTTTTTGAAAAATTAAAAATATGTGTATATCTTTGGAAATCCTTGTTTGTCTTAATCTACAAAAGTGGCTTATATAATAAAATATATTAAATAAAATCCACGAGAATATTTTTGTCATTTTTAACACTTTACAACAAAGTTGAAAAGTGTTTATGACTTTGTTCATTCATTCTGTCTGTCTGTCTGTCTGTCTGTCTGTCTGTCTGTCTGTCTGTCTGTCTGTCTGTCTGTCCGTTAGCACGATAACTGCCGTAAAAATGAGTTTATCAAAATGAAATTTTAGTATGTTGTTCAGACGGTCTGTAGGACCTATGGGAATATAAATAAATAATATCACCCAATTAGTTTTTTATTGAACCCGGGTTGAAAAAATGAAATACATTGAACCCTATGGGACCTAATTTTTCAAACATTTTTTAAGTAAATTTAAAATTCACGAATTGCTTCGAAATTTTTAGGAAATATTCACATTATCCCATAGAATATATAAAAAAAAATTCAGTAAAATATGTTAAGTAGTTTTTTAATTAAAAAAATTATTTAATGTAGGGAAAAAAACAAATTCAATTAAATTCTGACTTTGGGATATCTTCCAGAAAGAAAAGAGAGAGATATTATATAATAAATATCTCTCCATTTGTTTAAACGTTTTGCATATGGGAGTGGCTTCATATTTTAAAATAAATTTGGTAGATAACAATTTTTCATTTTTTTTTAATTTTATATAACTCTTTATGATAAATTTAATTAATGGCATTTTAAATGCACTTTCCTACGTCCTAGAGAGTTAAAATTTGGTACACAGCTTAAATTTGTTGAACATTTTATTCGACAAAAATTTGATGAATCTTTAAATATAGATCATATATTTTTTTCTAAATGGCCTGAAAATAATCCCCGTTCACTTCTATAAATCATTGGTGTAATATTGTTAAAAATTCTGATGTGGACAGCACATGTTTTTCACTGCAGACTCATATTCGTTCTCTTTATTTATTCAATGATAATTTGAGTTTATCTGCACAAGATAAGTATTTTAAATGACATTGAATTTACACGTTAAACTTAAATTTGGTTCTCATTTGATAGCTGGACTTATTGTCAAAGGTGGTGTAGCGAAAACGCGAAAAAACTAGAATATCTCAAGAACGGCTAGTCCTAGAGTAATGGGGTTAGTCTTATTCTTTTTGTTGTCAAAAATCACATATAAAATAGGAATTTAATTGATATAATTGAGCACACGTAATCTTTTATTTTTATATATAACGATTTTTGCTGGCCATTTCGCAAAAATAGCCCGTTCCTTTTTCCCGAATCGTAGTAGAATAACCTACAAATGATTTATATACAAAATTTTGTTAAATTTGGTATATAAATCACTTGTAGGTTATTGAAATATTATACTCCAAATTTTGTTAAATTTGGTTCATTAGTTTTTAGCTAGAGTGGATAAAGGCAATTTCTGCGGCCATTTCGCAAAGAAGGCAGATTCTTTTATTACGAATCGTACTATAATCTAATGAACATCAGGATTTCCCACAAAAAACATACCTACCAAATTGTATGAAATTCGGTCCATTAGTTTTTCAATTAGAGTGGATGTAATATCCACACAGACACACAGAAACATACACAGATACACCCTTACACACACAGACGTCTTCCTAAAAGTAGTTTTTTCGTGTTCTAGAAGTCTCAAAACGTGTAGATCCTTTGAAAATTCGAGTTCCGATCTTCGGCACGATTCCAATACTTTGAGTACATACACATACACATATATATTATCTGTGTATTATCTGTGTATCTAAATTCCGTGCCTATGCAATTACAATATTTGTGATTTTAAATGATCCCTAAACTTTTATTATTTCTTCAAGGAAGCCTAATTTTAACATATGCAGAATGCAAATATCTCAAGCGATTGTAAGATGAATTACATAAGAATTGCTGAATTTTTTTCACACAAAATTATTTAGCTCTGGAGTCTGGAATACAAGTTATATGAATGAAATATTCATTGATTTTGCATAAAGAATCAGATGATTTATATTTCGATACAGTTTTAAATATTTAAGTATAATAAATTACTGTAGTACTGTGATAATGTAAAAGATATTACCACTGAATGAATCACATTTTAGAAATTTTTAAATGAAATTACATTTCAGTTGGAAAGTGTTTCATAATCAATGCTTATGCATGATTGATCTTTCTTGTTCATTATATGAAACTGTTAAATAAATGCGAATGCTCAACATGAAGGTACAATACAAATTCACTATCTAACTTTTTACTGTGTATCTAATAATCTCCATTATTTGTGTTTCATAATTCAGTAACGTTTGTACCACCAGATGATATCTAATTTCGGAAGACAATTTTGACTATATTTTGAATTAGGGTGCAATGTTAACATGTGCATGTGTTACATAAAAATATAACTTGTTTGATAGTTATCGGCTTCTACTACTTTCTCATCATTCAGCCATTTTGGTCGTCCCAGACTTTCTTAAATAAGAAATAAAATTTTGCTTAATGAAATGTGTCGCCCTATTATACAGTTATGAAATATTAATAAGTGGAGAAATACATTCAACGGGAATACAATGACTTTGCACGTCATTAAAGATATTTTAAATTTGTCATAACTATAGAATGCGGTAATGTACTAGTAGTAGAGGGTGATTATAACTAAAGTTCGCGGTTTGAAAATGGTCTAAAATAAAAAGCACTGTTCAGAATGATTTGAAATTTTGCGTGAACACTCGTGGAGCAATGGAATTTTGTTTGGTGAAGAAAAAAACAGTAGTTAAAAACATAGCCGCTAGGAGAATAATCGTCGCTTTACTACACTAGAATGCAATACAAAAGTAATAAACGTTGACTTACTCATTGGCTAATGACTTAATAAATGTTCAATATGCTGTCCTTCGCATTCTGAAACAAGCTGAAAGTGCAAAATAGCGTGTTCAACAACAGATTTGAGTGTTTCGGTAGAGATGTTGTAGATGTGATGGTAGCTTTAAGTTCCGCTAAATTGGCAATGTGCCCATTACATACCATATTCTTCAGATGCCCCCAAAGTCAAAAATTACACGGATTGAGGTCAGGGGAACGTGCTGGCCATCTTACAGGAAAATGACGGCTGATGATTCTGTCATCTCCAAAATGACTGCGAAATAGCCGCTTGACTTGTTTTGCGATATGTGGTGGAGCCCCATACTGCATTAAAATAGTGTTAACGATCCACTGACGCTCTTGCATTGTGGGTATAACATGACTTATCAAAATACGCTCATATCGATGGCCATTGACAGAACAGGTGACGGGCCGCCCCGTGGTGAAGTGGATAACATCTTCGACTGCTGTCATAGGGGCTCGGGTTCGAATCCCGAGTAATGCATGGATGTTTCTCAAGGTATAAAAGTCAGTCTTCCGCCTACTGGGTCCTCGCCAAAATGTCAAGCTGCATCCTTCCGACCTTCGTCAGTGATGCTTTCGTATTGTAATAAACTTTGTTCTTTCTCGTCTTGTGTGTCATTCTTCCTGCGTCACTGGTCCTGATTCGGCTATGTTCCGAACAAGATTTCTTAAGTAACAACAACAACAACAACAACAACAGGTGACGGGGCCATGAAGACCAACTTCCTCAAAAAAGAAAGGCCCGATAATAAACGCTGCTGTAAATCCTCACCACACTGTGACGTGACTTTGGGGGAATGAAGAGGCAGCTTGCGTGGTTCCTGTGGATTTTCGGTTGCCCTGATTCTGCAATTTTGCGTATTAACAGTTCCGTGGAGATGAAAGTGTGCTTCGTAAGTCCTCAAAACGTTCCAGGCCATTCAGCGTCCACTTGTATCCGAGCCAGAAATTGAAGTGCGAACATTTCACGTGCAACATTGTCCGTAGGTAGCAACTGTTGAACATGGGTCAGTTTGTAAGGATACCATTTTAAAATGTGTTTCAAAATTTTTAGCATCGTACTGGAGGGTACGTCTAATGATCGGACAATTCCACGTGCACTCGTAGATGCATTAGCCTTACACTCTTCTAACGCTGTAGCTACGTCTTCCACTATATCTCCATCGACTGCTTTTCGTCCCTTGACAGATTTGATGTCCAAAGAGCCAGTCTCTTCAAATTATAAAATCAGTTTGAAAAAGCTTTTGCCAAACAGAGGACCAAATTTTAACTTTTTTAACGTTCTGAACTTTCTAAGAGCTACTAAACAAGAGCTGTCATTCTCATAAAACAATTTGATAGCAAGAGCACGATCTTTTCATGATAGAGTCATTGCGACAGAACAATAGAGATTTTTCATTAAGTTATGAGAAACAAGTTCCGCTCTTCCCTTTTTATAGCAAACGTTTATTGCAACGTCACTGTCTTATGCAAATTTGCAGCAGCATTTGAAGAGCAATTATGCAAAGCAAGTTAAATCCACTTTTTGTGAAAAAGATACGGCTTCCGTTTGCTTAGAATTTAACATTGTTTCAATGAATGATTTTTTTTTCATTACTTGCATGCATATGATGATGAAAGATCGACTTTTAATTCAGTATTCGAAGGACAGCATATTTAACATTTACTACGTCATTAGCCAATGAGTAAGTCAACGTTTATTACTTTTGTATTGCATTCTAGTGTAGTAAAGCGCCAATTATTCTCCTAGCGGCGACTTTTTGAACTACTGTTTTTTTCTTCACCAAACAAAATTCCATTACTCCACGAGTGTTCACGCAAAATTTCAAATCATTCTGAAAAGTGCTTTTTATTTGAAACCACTTTCAAACCGAAAATTTTAATTATAATCACTCTGTATATTGTAAAATTTACTTTTATGTGTACTTAGAAATTTTGTTAAACAATAATAAGTTAATAGATTTTCAGAAAGATCTTTTTTTCTGATGGTCAAATATGTAACAAAAATTAAAATACAATTTAAATTTCATTATTCACATATTTGGACTTTTAAACCGAGTGATTATCTTTAAAAAATGTCCCTGGTCGTCTCATAAAGGACGTAGCAATCTTTTATTTTAACATCGAACCGTTGTATTTTATATTTTTCTATGAAGCTTGTTTCATGTAAAACTTTCATCTTAAACCATTAATGCGTCGTTTCCGATTAGTATCCATTTAAAAATTGGAAAGTTATTTTCAGTTTACATTACCAGTGTAACGTGTCAATTCAAATTTAGGAGGACAAGATTCAGAATAACAGCTACTAATTATTTAAAATGTTCAGGAGATTCAGATTAATAGCTATTATACAAATAACAGATATTATAACAATAACAGCTATTATCAGAATAATATCTACTATACGAATAACAGCTACTATCCGAATAAAAGCTCCTATAGCAATAACAGTTACTATAAAAATTCACGTGGACAACATTCAGAATAACAGTTACTATTTATTCAGAAATTTCAGAGTAACAGCTACTATAAGAATAACATATATTATCATAATAAAAGCTACTACAAGAATAACAGCCACTACAAGAATAAAAATTACTATCTGAATAACAGCTCCTATAAGAATAATAGATACTATCACATCGACATGGATATAATTCAGAATAACATATACTATTAAGTCTACATGGGTAAAATTCGGATAAACAGTCACTATCTATGTACATTATTTGTACATATATATCTACTATATTCTTTACGAAAATATCCGACATTTTTCAATATACAAACAGCTTCATGAAATTGAAAACGTTCTTTTAAACTTTTGTACATATATATCTACTATATTCTTTACGAAAATATCCGACATTTTTCAATATACAAACAGCTTCATGAAATTGAAAACTTCATTTTAAACTTTTCTCCACTGCAGAGAATTTCATTTGCACTTGCATACATATATATATATATATATATATATATATATATATAAGAATGAAAGTAGAAAAGAACGGGAGTGACCATATGAATTACATAAGAATGGTAGGGGTGGATTGCGACACCACTTTCCCGCTTGAAGTAGCTTTTACTACCCGGGTAACGCTCACGGAACCAACATAATTCCATGGTCAGCCTCCCAAATGTGCGAAAATAAAAGCACCAGAACAGACTCAGGAACAAAGAAGTTAACGAATCCATGAAGGAGAAACATCCGCTAGTCCAACCCGATGGAACGTCTCTTTATATAAGAAAAGTTGCTCATGCGCAGAGAAATATCAGGATAATAGTTTCGCAGTCATGAATATTAAATCTCTATATCAACAATCAAATTACAAATTTTCTTTAAAAAGCGATTTGTAATAATGGTGTACAAAATTGACTGGATAATTTATTTTTATAGCTGCATCTGCAAATTTTTTACATTTGCAAATGCAGTCTTTCCTAAAAGTATTATAATTTTGGTTTCTTCTAAAATGTCCAATTATTATATTTCTGACGACATACTTTGCAAGGTTTGAGTTCCAATCGATTATATGATTTACCTTGATCCTGTATGAATCTCTTTTGTCGTGTAACTCTGTGTATATTCCATATTTCTTGTGTTTTTTGATAGCTAAATCCAAGAATTTTACCGATCCGTCCTCATATGTAGTATTGAGAAATTGCTGTTTCACGAAAAGTTTCCATTTAAAATTTTGATTCTAATATATGGTGTAAGACCTCTTGAACACATATTGAATATTTTTGGAGTGATGTCTATCTGTCTGGCTCTCTGATGTTTGTGGTGGATGTCTTGTGCGTACGATAAAGGCCACACATTTTAATCGTTTTCTACGAAATTTTATATCCGGCTGTGTTATCCAAAAATCTAGAACTATGTAGAATTTTTTTTTAAATTCGAGTGAAAACTTTGAATTTTATTCGAAATTTTATCTTTATTTAACATGGCAGCATTAGACAAAAATTGAAATAATCATGCATAAAAAGGTTTATTTATGGTTCAATGATCACGAGACATAATAGTTTCAATCATTGCTGTAAAATACAGCCAGAAAATATTTTTTTTGTTCGTGACGTCATTAGCCCCCTTTTGGGAACAAGTATATACGTATGTATACTTCTGAGGTGCATGCCTGATAACTTGGATTATATTTTGGGTTATAATATTCCTTTATCTTTGGCTATGCCTCTTCAAAATTTAGGTCATTATAGCAGGAGTAGGACATTTTTAACCAATATATACATTGCATATTTGTGTCAAGAGATACCATCCTTCCTAATGCCACACGATAAAATACGATAAATATAAAATTTGTGTATTTGTTTAGTGGCAACAATTAGAGAATAAAAATGATTGTTTCGTTGTTTCTTTATGTATATTTCATGTATTGCAAGTAATATTGAGATCGGTTAATTTTGTTATTTTAATTAAACTCATTAGGAAAATTCGTGTAAGTGTTAAATTGGCGATAACACGTTTTTTATTTATTATATCCATTGTCTAGATATCAATATCTGTTTTGCCTACATATTAGTTCATTTGAGTGTGAAATTAGTAAGCCATTTAAAATTGAATATAGTTCAAATAAAACAGTTATACACAAATGTGTGCAAAATCTACTAAAAATGCTTTAAAGAATTCTATAGTAGTAACGTCCCTTTCTCTAAACTTCGGTTCAACAGTATATAGATATTTGTCTAGAATGTTCTATAGATGTTTCTATTTAGCTTCTTCAAAGACTTCAATTAAATCTCTATAGATCTTTTACAGATACTTTATATAGCTTCTAAGGGTATCAAAATACTTCTATAATGCATATATGAAATTTTTATAGATACGTCTATATATAATTGAAAATAAATATTTTTGAGAGACATAGAAATCATCTGGACACTTTTGTAGAAAATCTAAAGAATTTCTTTAAAACTTTCATTGGAAGTAACTTAGTAACTTTAAGGATTTGATATTAAAAAAATACATTGAAATATATTTCATTGATGCTTTATCAGAGATTTCGTTCATAGCGAGGTTTACCATAATTCAACAAATTTTCATAAAAATATACATTTATATTAACATTTCTAAAACATTTCCATAAAATGATCTATTACTTGTTCTCACAGATTCTAAACAAATACTGCAGAAATTAAGAGGTAAATATCTCTAGTGACTATGATGTAATTTAAATTATCACCACCTTTCCAGTTTATAGAACTTGAAGTTAAAATTTCTAAGAAGGAAATTTATTACTTTATGGAAATGTTCTTTATCTTCTTCCTGTGATAAATATGAAAATGCTCTATAGAATTCTATAGAACAGTTAAGTGCTGCATGAAACATTTTTATGGGACAGTTCTTTAGATTAAAAATAACTTTACTGTACTCGCTGGTATTTACGCATTTAAATATCTATGCATTTACTTTTGCCTTCAGTGTCATTTCCCGAGAGAACTTGGTCTCAACAAATGATATTCCAAATATAAATTAAACCTATCCAGTAATTTAATGTGCATTGATTTTGTCGGCCGAGTGTTTGTCAAGTGAAATAGATGATCTCCCTTCCTGATCGGGTTATTGCCGAGTGTTCGTGAAACATTTTCTGGAATTAAAGAATCTGGAAATGAAATTCAGGAAATTATTTGAGAGCAGTGATGCAGTATCTGTTTATTCCATGGCACATTCTCTAAATGAAGAGTGCATTTAAGAGTCGTAAATTATGGTGATTGAAACTTAAGTAGTCGGGATTTCGTACCTTAATTTCTCTTGATGATATGCCCCTAACTTAATTCGAAATTATTATTATCGAGAAATTATATTAAAATTAATATCTAAAATATTTATATAATTTATATCAGTGATTTCTACATGTATTTAGTCTCCGAACTCTTTTAAAATTTAATTTGATGGCTGAACACTAAAATTAGAAATTCCGCGGAACATACTTTGTAAGACGGTTAATTACATCATGGACTCTTAAACTTAGCTGTGCCACATACATGGAGAGGAGAGAAAAATTTCACATTTAAAAGGGACGTTATATTTTAAAATAGTAGAGCAGTAGTAGGGGTTTATATATTATGTGTGCCGGTAAGAAGCAATTTCAGTATTTTCTGGACATTACGTCCTTACGTTTCTGTGCTTATGACTATACGAATAGAACAATTATATAGCGGAAATTTAAATGTATGTTTTAAAAACGTATTCGGTGAATTATTATATGATACTAGAAAAGTGTGTATGGCACTGAGAATATATATATCTTCAAAGAGACTACGTAACTTTAGTTTATGATACGTTATGACACTCTGATATATGTTACCTTACACCTTTCTGGTAGGTCGGACGGTCTGGGTTTCAACAACAACAACTCTAATATATGTACAGCTACGAAAAAGAAATAAAGAAAAAAATAAAGAAATGAACCACACTTCGTTCTTCGTAAATCGTCCATTGTACATCAAATTCAAATATACAGTTTGATAGGGAATAACACCTTCTACAAATCAGTTTACATAAAATTTGCACGTTTTCATATCGAAATACGAACTTTTATATATTTCGATAAAAATTGATTCAGAAGAACTTCAGAAGGATTTCAGACATCCTAAAACGCAATAACAATCTTCTTGCGTTTTTTGGATCTTCTTGCGTCCTTTAGGGCCCTTATGTATCGTTTTATTATATTTTTCGGTCTTGTTATTCATTACTTATTCTTGTTCGGACTTGAGTCATCTTGTAGCGGTATTCATGCTCTGTCTTGACTCACGCCAGTGTCTTGACGCACGCCCTTGACGCACGTTGTGTTATTGTTGTTGAGACCCAGACCGTCCGACCTACCAGAAAGGTGTAAGGTAACTGTTTGGACGGCCGGGAAGTGCCACCCAATTTAGACCGGAACCCAGTGGGGGGCATCCACAGGGAGCGTACCCTCCTTCCCCTACCACCAAGCTCTGGGAAGGACATACGAACCCACATGTTTAACGTGATCGCACTCCGCATGAACACGGCGGCAGTTGTGGCAACGTTCAAATCCAGCGCGCAAACCACCGGGCTACCGCATCCGAAATGTGCCAACAGCACGCGGTGTTTCCAAGTGGTCACTCGCTGACGCACGTCGTGTTGAAGACTCAGACCGTCCGACTCATCCGAAGGACTTGAGCAACTATTTGGACGGCCGGTGACGCACGTTGTGTGTTACTTCTCGTTTCAGATTGACTGGACTGTTTTCATGCTGCTTTCTGATTGGTTCTCTCTTAATCCAGGTCTTGGGTATAACATTGCATTTGTTTCTTCCTTTGGAACCCATTCCTCTCTTGGACTTCCGAATTATTGGTTATCTTACATTGTGAATGCTCCACGATTTGTACAAAACGAAGTCATTCACCATGACCTCAAAGTCTCTAAAGTTGTAGAGCAGATTAGGCGATTCACAGGACATTTTTACAAAAAGAATTCAAGCTGACCATGTTTGAGAGACGCAGATCAAAGCTACGGCAACACTTCCTTTAGTTATCTAAGGAGGCCGCGTCCGAGAAATCTTCTGGCCGGACCGTTAAAAGTTCCCTGGAAGAAGCCGAGATTTGCGTCTCCCCAATCTGGTGTCACCTCGCAAATTCGATCTCAATGACGGCGATAGATGGCGCCACTTCTGCGGCTGATCATCAGTAGATCAACATCCACTGACATAGCACGATTGCTTATTAGCTAGCTCCTGACGCCAGCCCGCTTGCAATCCAGCCGCGTTATATCTTAATAGTATTTTTTCGTGAAATTAATATACTTATGCTCTTTCGTCGACTTCTTTTATTGTATTTAAATGTAACTTAATTTCCTGGACTGGTATATTTTACCAGGTCTGAGCTTTCCCTTCGCCCCACCCCCTTTTTACCTCTTCTAGGCAGCCAGCAAATACCAAGATAGCGTCACCAAGCAACAACATCTAAAACATCCATCATCTACGTCCTGTTATGGGAATGAAAAAACATCTACATAACGTCGAAAATTACTAAATTCGGACATTCTTTAAATATACGATGTGGGAATAAATGCCTCTGGAACAGACGCCCCGAAATGTTTCGTCTTGCTTGTCTTAGCTCTTGGACTTCCGAATTATTGGTTAGCTTGCACTAGCAAAGGGGATTCAATGTATCCTGGAAAAAACTGCATCTTGCATCATCTTCTTATTTGTACTTTTATACGTTGCTCAAGCTTTCCTTATCCTTCGCAAAAAGTGTATTTCACTTAAAATTTTACAATATTGGTAAAACATATACTTATTTCAGCGCAAAACTTCTGACCGTTAGAAGACATTAAAAATCATATAATTATCTAAAATGTGTTTATAACTTTAATAAATACATCCATATAAATATATTTCCTTGACATATAACTCGCGCTCATATTGCCTTCATACACAAACGAATTGATTATACAAAAATGTTTTCAGAACTTCGGTTTCTATCTTATCCAATTTACGATATCCCAAAAGACTACATGCCCATAAAATGCGAAAATAACTTAGCAGAACTTAAGATGCATCTTTATCGCGTGTATTGATAGTATAGTTGTAACTTATTGATGTTCCGTTTGAATGTGTTTTTGAGTGATATATTTTGCATCCATGTTAAATTATATAGATAATGGATATTAAAAATCCAAATATAATATTTCATGCTCTGTAGCGTTCATATAGAGTCTTATATATACACTCATGTGCAAAAGTTAAGCATAGTTGCTGTTTATGTGAAAATTTCAGGAAATCTAAGTCGGAATTGAAGGAAATGCGGTATGCGTGTGTAATAGGGTTATAGAAGAAGAAACCAATGCACAACAAGGATATTAACAACTTTTATTATTCAAAGAAAAAGGGTCACAATACGAGTGTCAACCTCTGTGAAAAAGAATGATTAAGACAATGTCATGCTGCAGTTTAATAAAGTGTGTGGGAACCTTGGGTAGCTACGGATGCTGCACAATGATTTCCAATTCTTTCGATGAAGGTTTGTATGCGTTGTGTGCTCAAAGAGTTCCAAGCCCCACGGAGAGCAATTTTCAATCCCGGAACGGACATTGGTGGATAGCGGATGGCTGCAAGATGTCTCCCGAGCATATCCCACACATGCTCTATTGAATTCAGATAAGGAGAGTTGGGAGGCCACTGCATGTGCTGGATATTTTTAGTTTGAAAGAAGTCATAGATCAAGGCCGCACGTTCAGGAGGCGCGTTAATATCCATGAATATGAAATCAGGACCAATAGCACCTCCAAACAATCAAACGGTAGGCTCAAGGATTTCGTCTCTGTGTCTTTGATCGGTAACCGACACGTGTCAAATATATGGAGGTCTGTGCGGTCGTCTATCATGCTGCCTGCTCAGACCATGACTACCCCAAATGAAAAACGATGTATTTCCGTGATGTTTCCCGGATGAAAACGCGTTCCTTGTTAGCTCCAGATCGTGCTACGACGAGAAACAGATTGTAGGTTAAACCTGGACTCGTTCCTGAACATGGCATTGTCCCACTGTTGTCCAGTCCGCTGTCGATGTTCCAAACTCCACAGTAAACGCGCGAGTTTGTGTGCAGACGTTAAGGGGATACAAACTCCTGATCGTTTGGCATAGAGACCAACGTGTCTGAGTCTCCTGTAAACAGTTTGTCTCGAAGCAGTGATTCCTGTGGTAGCTATCAGGGCTGAACCCAGTTGTCTGGCAAAACGGTTCCTCTGACGTTGCGAAGTTATCACCACATATCGGTGTTTCCGAGCAATTGTTACCCTTGACCGACCTAGTACTGGTCGTCGAATAAAACATCTCCAGTGGTTTGGAACCTTTGCCACAGTCTGGAGATCACACACTGAAGAACTTTCAGAATTCGAGACGCTTCTGTTTGGGATCGATCGGAAACCAGCATTCCAATAATTCGCCCCTTCTAAAACATGCCCAGTTGGCATCTTTGTGTCATCTTTCTTCCTTTATGATTGTTAACAACGCTCCGTACCACAGGAACTGCGAAATTCTACCTCAACTGGCCATGCCGCTCGAGGCCGTTTTATATTCGTTACGACGTGCGCCGGTGTTTTACACATGCCGACGTCGACTGAACTGTTTTGCATATGCACGATGGCTTACCTTCGTCCCACGCTTCTCCACAACTGATTGTAAACCACTGTATCCATATTAACTCCGAATTTTTCGCATTTTACGAATTATGCTTAACATTTGATCAGGTGTGTACATTATTGGCAACATTTAAAATGTCTTTTCGGGGAAGGGCAACAAGCGTCATTACTTATGAATTTATGCGAAGCTTGAGGAACCTATTCTTTGCTCACTTTTAATCTGCAGATATTGTTTCGTTCACGTTCAGTAGTAATATTTTTAAATTCACTAATGATATTTTTTCAAATATTCAATCTTACCCGGAGTAAATTTTAGCAATTGTGTACATTGTATAAAGTTAATAATAGAAAAATACTCTGAAAGACTCGAATTGAGTTTGTACCTCTTAATGAGCTGATTCATTATCAATTCTGTATACTGTGTGTGTGCGTGGGAGGGGGGCAGTAAACTTATCGATGCGCGTACTACGTGTAGTGTGCGTGTTCCTAACATTCTTCAGACACCATACCAGATTTGAATATTGTAGATTCAACAACGTCCTGTTTCAGTAACATAAAATAATTTCAGCTAATTTTTGCATTTTCCAGTTCGACTTCAGTGTGTGAATCTACAAAGTTTTGGTTGTTCTGACTTTTATGGAATAAATAGTAGTATTTTACAGATCTCAGAAGAATTGCCTTTTCTTTGTCATTAAAGTCCCTCGTCAAACTTCAAATTCGGTGCAGTTGATCGAAATTGGAAAAGTTGTTTCAGCTTCTTTCTCATTAGAGACCCTTGTCAAACTTCAAAGCTGGAACAGTTGAACAAAGTTGGGACAGTTATTCCAACTTCTTTCTTAGTAGAGACCGTTGTCAAACTTCAAAGTTGAAACAGCATATGGTTTGTAGAAATCGGGATTGAATTGTGAAGCTAAACTGTTTAAAATACAAAATTAATTAATGAACCAATAAAATTCTTTGTAACAAAAGGTACAATCTGATTTCTAAATAATATATTGGAATACATTGGAAGTAAATAAAATGTGTAAGATAAAACAAGATGCTAAATTGTTTCGCAATGAAAAGTCGGGATTCGAAACCCCGCTTTATTTTGTATTAAGTGTATAAACTCATAATGTATTTCAAGTCATCTAATTTATGTAAAGATTTTTAACTATTTAATTCTGATTGAAACCCCCTCTTGTCATTCATTTTGAGTAATTGATATAATTTAGAACATTTTAACTTTTTAAGCCGCAATCTAAATTCATTTTTTAAAATATTATTTCAAACGTGCTGACATTCGAAGTTCCTTTTCTTCCGTCGAGTTCGAGGTCATCGTTTTGGCTGATGAAACTGAATGCTTTCAATGTATATGTTTCTGCTGGGAAAAAATAATATGTAGAGGTGGTGGCTTTAATTCTCGACGGCCCTTCTTGCTGGCGCAACTTAGAGGCATCTGGTATTGATAGCGTGAGAAGAATTTTGACGGTTTGGATTTTAATGATAGCTCTTTCTGCGTCCGCGAGGTGGGCATAAAAACTCGGGATGCCATTTTTCCACGGTCATTTTGCCATTTTCCCCCTTTTAACTGGCTGACTACTCTACGACAGTCCGGGCTTCGCCCTCGATAACTTTGATGCTCACGACGGATTCGGGAGCTTGGTCGCCAGTGCCGGCTCTTTGAGAACCGTGAGGGATTGCTGTCTGAGGAAATGTGACCATGAGACGTCCTGAGGATCCGAGGCCCTACCGGATTGAAGACTAACATCATCACTGCTTAAGGCTTTCCGGATGACCCGAGTCCCGGGCCTTGTCCGACTCCATGCCTGACGAAACCGAGTTGTGCTAGTTGACTGTTTCCGCGTGGAGACAGATCATGAGCGACGAGCCTGTCCGAACCATGTGACCATACGGCACCGCTGGTGTGCCGGATCCGTTTTTATATGGAGCGAGTGTAACTCGGTAGGATTTGCGATCTTCGCTGGTCTGATTGAGAACCCCTTCATCAACGTGGCTCGAGGAAAGCCTTTGAAGTGTAGACAGTAATTTTCTGTAATTTGTACCCGATGAAAACTCAGTTGAATGGTGAGCCTAACTTCAAATGCATCAAATGCCGGCTAGCAAGTTTTATTACATTTGATTATTTAATTATTTAAAGAACAGAAATTTATTATATATAATGTTTTATAATCAAATTTCGAAACTCTATTTCGAATATACTTCGAATACTCGCCCCCGTTCTTTTGACTATACCACCTTAATTTATAAAGTCAATTATTATTTAATGTTTTGCCACCCTGATTTATTACATTTGACTTTTGCAGCTCTGAATCCGGTGGCATTTGAATAAAGTCTTTTGCACCTGACCCCAGTGGCGTGCCGATAAACATTCAGCTTACGTGTTTTTGATAACTCCATAGATAACTTTAATAAAATATGTCTTCTAAAATTATTGTGTGTTTATTTTGATTTTTCTGTGATTTTGTTTTATTTAATATTTTTGCTGGAGACGAAGACGTGCCTTTCAAGGTAAGGGCATCTAAGTGGTTATTTACGATCAAGGGTTTGTTATGGTGCTGGTGTTTGTGTCTTCTAAATTCCAAATTTCAGAAGGTTACGTTCCACGCTGTAACAAGCAAGCATGTTCTACATTAGTAATATATGGAACCAAGCATGATAGTTCACCATTATCCGACAACCAAAGCAACCCGATACAGGCATTAAATTTTTAAAAAGTGAACTGTTAAGATGGTTTTAGTAACGATTTGTTTTATAAATGTAATTTCACAGTGTGTCAGAAGAGTCAGGAGTTTAAAATGTATAGCATGTTATACTGACCTATAGTTTAAAGAAAGTAAAAAATATTTATTTGACTTTAATTTAAATAAAAACTACGAACTAAATATGCAGAGTTATTTCAAACATTGGTTGATATCCAAATGCATATTCGATCTTAGAATTTTCTCATATGTTAAACTTTAAATCAAATAATTTGAGATAGCAAAAAACATGTTTATCTTCAAATATGTTCTTATTTTATAATGAAACTAACTATCAAATAATTACTGGTCGTTATTACAGAAATTCTTGCTCAACACGATTTTCAAATTCTTTAATTTCCGAAAATGTTGCAGGGCTTATCATGTAGTACAAAATTTCCATTTCACTTAACAGTGAAGCAATGTTAAAAATAAATGCGGATCATATTCAAGAGAGAAGAGTTATTTTCTGTTAAAATGTTATATGTTGGTGTCAAAAATAAATGCGAATCACACACTTCAAGGAGAAGATTTAATTTTCCGTTAAAATGCTATATGTTTGAGCTAAAAGTAGATGCAATTCACGCTGAAAAGATAAATTCATTTTCAATTAAACTCTTAGGTGTTGGTGTCTAAAGTAATTCAGAATCTCACTCCAGTGAGGAGAGTTAATTTTCAGTGAAATGCTATTTGTTTCTTATAGAAATAGATGAAAATCACACTCTTGCGAGAGCCAACGGCCCTACAGTGATGAAAATACCGGTTCTCGTTAGATCACCGAAGTCAAGCAGCATCGGGCGCGGTTAGTACTTGGATGGGTGACCACCTGGGAACACCGCGTGCTGTTGGCACATTTCGGGCGCGGTATCCCGGTGGTTTGCGCCCTGGGTTTGGACGCTTCCACAACTGCCGCCGTGTTCATGCGGAGTACGATCACGTTAAACATGTGGGTCCGTAAGTCCTTCCGAGAGATTGGTGGTAGGGAGGGGAGGGTACAGCCCCTGTGGATGCCTCCCCCACTGGTTCCGGTCTAAATTGGGTGGCACTTCCCGGCCGTCCAAACGGTTACCTTACACCTTTCTGGTAGGTCGGACTATCTGGGTCTCAACAACAACAACACTCCTGCGAGAGTGAAAAATTTACCCTTAAACTACCCTACTCTGACAATCATTTGTTCCTCGAACTTGAAAAGTAAGTGAATTCACCCATTGATCTATTCTTACTAGCACCTACCTCTTTTGGTCTCTGCCGCCCTCTTGTTTTCATTGGCTATTTCCTAAGTGCGGTTTTCCAGCGTCGCTTGATTGGTTACTGTAGAACTAATGCAAATCGTTGCAAGGCCTAGCCGTAAGCATTATTTATGACCCAAGTCACTCTTGTAATTAGAATGACATATATTTATTGGGGTTATAACTTTCTGGCCCAAGACTGTCGAAACTGGCGCCACTTCTATGTGCCGTTTGTTTGATAGCAAATACCAAAATTTGAAAATGGTGCCTACTGGTCTCACACCTCTAACAATATCGAAACCTTGTGAAGTTGGCGATAAATCGCAAAATCTGGCAAAGACCGCCGATTTAAAATATGGTAATTCAACATTTATGTAATAGGAACGGCGGAATGTAAAGGATTTTACTCCTTTAATAGATCAAAGGCCTTGAATGAAAGTAAAGTTTCGTTTTGTAATATTTGAATAGAGGCAAAGCCCAGTGAAACTTTTTACATGTTCGTAAAAATACACAATATATATATATATATATATATATATATATATATATATATATATATATATATATATATATATATATATATATATATATATATATATATATATATATATAATAGATTGAAAGTCAAATGAAAGAAAAGTGAGAAGCTGTAACTCGAAAAACCTACCTTTTTCACAAGCTTACACAATAAAAGTATAAATCAAATGGAAAAAAATCGAATCATCAAGTTAAAGAAATCTTCAAAAAAGCAATATAAGTATATGTATATATATATATATATATATATATATATATATATATATATATATATATATATATATATATATATATATATATATATATATATATATATACACACACACACATATATATATATATCTATATCTATCTATATATATATATATATATATATATATAACTATTTCCAATATATATTTCTCTATAATTTAGAAATAGAAATATAATACATGAAATAATAAAAAAGTTCTTAAATATAACAGGATGAACTGTTTCTCGTCTCATATATCTTCAATCTTTACCTAGCAGTTCCCTTGACCCAGATTATTTCCTTTTTCAAAGCCAATCTTCGAGCAGCCGCGAGGCAATCATCTGGAAATGTTCCATTTGATTTCTCATTCGTACTATTATCTTTTACACTTTGTCACTGTCCGGAGCATCTAAAATTCAAATACTTGGAAGCTCCCATTTATAGCCGTTCTCAATAGAATATTATATTCCCATATAAGTTATTTGCTGTCAAATGTATAGGGTATTACATTGTAAAATAAAATAAACATGCTCACACATGCCCAATACATACATGTTTTTTCAAATTTCTAGAATTTAACTTTTTACAAAACACATTTATATATAAATTGTGATGTTTTATTTGACTTATATATAAATATCTATATTACATAAATTGCAATGATCAATACAAATAAGTCAAAATGCATCGTTCTATGAGCATTCGTTCCAAAATTATTATTATATTTTTTTACATTCTATTGAATTATTTAAAAAAGATATATTTTCAGTTTGGCAACAGAAAAATTGGGCGACTGGCAAATTGAATTAATTTGGCTGTTTAAATTTTTTTTTTACTATTTCAGTAAGAGTTACATTTATTGCTTAGATGGAACTAACATTTTTGACATATACTACCAATATACTACCATCATTAATTCGATAATTATCACGTTTGTCTGTAAAACTATTGTTTCGATAATCTTAAATTTTTAATAATTCCAGCTCTACTCATAGGTATCACACACGTGTTTGCCTCATAGGTATCACACACATGTTTGCCTCCGGCAGTCCAAATAGTTACTCAAGTCCTCAGGACGAGTCGGACGGTCTGGATCTTTAACACATGTTTGCCTCCAACGGCCGTACCGTGCTAAAAACACCGGTTCTCGTTAGATCACCGAAGTCAGGCAGCATCGGGCGCGGTTAGTACTTGGGTGGGTGACCACCTGGGAACAACGCGTGCTGTTGGCACATTTCGGGCGCGGTAGCCCGGGGGTTTGCATGCTGGATTTGCACGCTGCCACAACTGCCGCCGTGTTCATGCGGAGTACGATCACGTTAAACATGTGGGACCGTAAGTCCTTCCGAGAGGTTGGTGGTAAAGGAAGGAGGGTACGGTCCCTGTGGATGCCTCCCCCACTGGGTTCCGGTCTAAATTGGGTGGCACTTCCCGGTCGTCCAAACTGTTACCTTACACCTTTCTAGTAGGTCGGACGGTGTGGGTCTCAACAACAACAACAACACATGTTTGCCTCAGGCCACACAAATAGTTACCATAAGCCTTCGGGTTGGTCGTGTGGTCTGGGTTTTCCAAACATGTTTGCCTGCAGTAAACCTTCGGGTCTGTCGTGTGGTCTGGGTTTTTAACACATGTTTGCCTCCAACGGCCCTACCGTACTGAAAACACCGGTTCTCGTTAGATCACCGAAGTCAAGCAGTATCGGGCGCGGTTAGTACTTGGGTGGGTGACCACCTGAGAACACCTCGTGCTGCAGGTACTTTTCGGGCGCGGTAGCCCGGTGGTTTGCGCGCTGGATTTGCACTCTCCCACAAATGCCGCCGTGTTCATGTCACGATCACGTTAAACATGTGGGACCGTAAGCCCTTCCGAGAGGTTGGTGGTAGGCGAAGGAGGGTACGGTTCCTGTGGATGCCTCCCCCACTGGGTTCCGGTCTAAATTGGATGGCACTTCCCGGCCGTCCAAACGGTTACCTTACACCTTTCTGGTAGGTCGGACGGTCTGGGTCTCAACAACAACACAATTTTGCCTAGTTCAATATAAATGCAATTATTGTCTAATATGTCTTTATGTTTGAAGATCTTCCCAAAGACCAAGGTGAAGTAGAAAGCTGGAACATTACACATTTATATTATCGAGGACTGAACAAAATCTATTGGTAGCGGATTTTGTGTGGTCTTGACAACTTTAATTAGCATTTCCCTCAATTTACGTTTTGAGCTATAAGTTCTTTGGCACTAAGAAATTTTGTTTTTACTTTCGGTTAAAATACACTAATTCGGCATCGCAAAATAGTCACGCAGAGCGCCTGGAATGAAGTTGGATCTGAAGAAATCGCGTGGGAATTCGGGAGAATAGAAATTGTTTAATGTGATCTATGAAATATTTTAAGTAGAAAATGGTAGAGCTCGAGTTTTTGAATATACCCTCTGTTATAAAAAATATATGCACAAATAAAAAATTGAGCTACATCTGCGAAACTCGGCATTCAAATGTCGTTTTAAGAGTTATGCAAATGATCGAACAATCATCACCAATGATGCAATAGGGTTCATCAAACGCACAAGAGAACAACGCATCGTTTATGGTTTTAAACGACCGGTGTTTTCACTAAGAAGGAGATGAAGGTTGATGTTCTGCTTTAATACTGCAAATTATGTTCAAATATGATTGTGAGACGTACTCAATGACGTTACAAGCAATTGCCATATTTACAGAGTTCGCATAATACGCCTAAGGGGAAGCTATTGTTGGTCCAACAGACGTGTCAGGCTCTCTCTTGGTAAGAGCGATATAGTAGTTGCTTGGGGTTGGCAGCAGTGCATCAAAGAAGGCACATTATCACCATCGCAATGGCATCGTTATCAGCCATTCCGAGGCAGCATCGAAGCACATACTGCAGGACTTTCTCAATAATGTCATCGATGATTAAATGCCCCCCCCCCTGGCCATCCAGGTCCCAAGACCTATCACCAAAAGAACAAACACATCTGGGATTTTCTGTAGGTTGACATAAGCAAATTAAAACACTTTATGCTACACCAAATATCGTCTTGTATAACTGCTAGGGGAAGATTTCCCAGTTTCCCATTTTCTTGTTGCCACCACTTAATAAAACTTTCTTCTGCGTTTTCGATGCATACATGCGGGTTTTCGCGATTGTAGCTTAATATATTATGGGTGCATATATATTTTGAAAACATAGTGTATTATATATATATATAGTAAAAATATATGTATGTTTGTTCGTCAGTATCGCCTGTAGCAGAATATCTAAACGACGTGCAACAATGGAATTTCGTACAGGGATGCGTCGGCTCTCCAAAAGTAATACCTAACATTTTGAAAATTTTACATGTCCATATATTTTGCGTTTCGTTTCTGTAAATCATTGTCATACAACTATTATTTTTATTTTAAGAATCTATTTTATGATGTTTATTTAAAGTTTCGATAAAATATGCAAACGAAGAAAGATGGTGAGTACTTTTGTTATGTATTGATGTAAAGCATTACTCCTTTCTCCTATTTCGAAAGGGAAAATATTTATCTGCTGTGTGTGCGATAATGATACAAGGTACTTCGGATAATGTTTCAATAGCTTTTAGCTTTAAATTTTTTTGTTGTGTTATAATTATACAATTTTGATAACTTAATAGAATGCAGGCTATTTCGTTGCAATTGGACCAAAATCGACGAAGTTATCAACGGTGAAAGTTCGGATATAATGTTATCAGTCCCTCCACTTATAGAACGTGTGATCAGTGCAAGTGATAATCGTACACTTATTTATGTACTTTTATCGTACTTTTATTTACGTTGACGAATGTTGAAGACGTTGACGAACATATTCTATACCCTCTGGGGAACGTTCTGGCGAAACCACGCAACTCGTAAAATTTTATCCAATCAGCCAAATTCGAAAAATTTCTAGAATTCGCTAAATGTCGCTAAGTTTACGAGAATTTATAAAATATATCTCCACAGTCACCAATTTTGTCTGGGTCAAGCGACGCAGATAGCATTGTTTTTTTTAAGTATTAGTAACAATATGATATTACTGCTGTTTCATACATCAATTTCATCCCCCTCACATTTCTTTTATGATTTTCTCCGTGTCCAGTGTTCTAAAATAGTTAGCGTAAGAAAATAATACAATTTACCCATAAGCATTTATAATATTCCGAATTGTTTCCAAAATGTTTAAAACCCATATAAATTTATTAAGAGGCTTTCTCAAGATATTGGACATTTTGATTTTTAACTGCGGACCCAATATATCTCCAAATAATAAAATGAAATGAATGAAATTTTGTATGCCTACTTCAGTAAAACCAGATACTTTCAATGTAATAAATTAGATCAAATTTGTGTTATTGTTCTTCCATAATATGGATATTTTTAAACTGTACATAAATATAAACTATTGGATATATCAAATAGAAAAGTTCAAAATAGCGAGATTTTACATTAGTACTTGTAAATATTTTATAAATAATTTTATTGTTTCTAAAACACATGGAACACAGTATACATAAATTAAAATTGTCACATATTAACTACATATTGCATATAAAATACTCACCAATGTTAACATATTCCAAAATCCTCAAACTTCTCCCGAATTTACCTATAGCTATAATTTTACTTCCCTGAAGGAACTTTTTGATGCATCACGAAGGCTAGAAATGAGAGCTTGTTCCGATTTTATGGTTATGACTCAGAGGTGATCAATCACTGGCACGATGAAATACCACCCTGGTCCTGCTGTCGAAACTGCTTCCAAGCCGTAATATTTTTGTGAGAGTGCATAGAAGGGAACCGACTGTTTATTGTCATGCATGTTGCTTTCAAAAGATTAAATGATGAGTTTGTAGTGGTACATAATTTATTTTTTACTAATCCGTAAAAATGCGTATTAACTACATATTGTATATAAAAGGCTTCTTACCAATGTTAACAAATTCTAAAATCCTCAGACCTCTCTCAAATTTACCAGCTATAACATTATTTTCTTGAAAGGACATTTTGAAGCGTCAAGAATAAGAATCAGAACTTGATCCTATTTTATTATTATGACTCGACGGCGATCATTCATCAGAAACATGACTTGTCACTCTGATCATGATGTCTAGACTGATTCCTAGAGGTAGTACGGTTATGAGAATGCATAGAAAGGGAATGCCTGAGTATTTATTGTAGTGCAGGTTGCTCTCAAAAGGTTAAATGTATTTTTAGTGGTACATAATTTATTTTTTATTAATCAGTAATAAGTCTTATTAACTACATATTGCATATAGAATTATTCTCACCAATGTTAACATATTCTAAAATCCTCAAACTGCTCTCGTATTTACCTATAACTATAACATTATTTTCTGGAAATATTTTTTTGAAGCGTCACGAAGAATAGAAATGATAACTTTATCCTATTTTATGGTTATGATTCGACGGCGATTAATCACCAGAAAGGTGAATTTCTACTCTGATTCTGTTGTCCAAACTGATTCCTAGACGTAATACTGTTGTCTGTTTGGACGGTCGGGAAGTGCCACCCAATTTAGACCGGAACCCAGTAGGGGTGTTGTGAGAGTGTGTAGAATGGGACTGATTGAGGATTTATTGTCGTGCATGTTGCTCCCAAAAGATTAAATAATTTATTTGTAGTGGTTTGTATTTTCTTATTTATTAATCCATAAAAATTCATACTAACTACAAATTGCATATAAAATGTTTCATCAATGTTAAAATATCCGAAATCCTGAAAACTCTCTTGAATTTACCTATAGCTATAATATTATTATCTTGAAAACAATTTTTGAAGCGTCAAGAAGGATGCAGGTATGAGAGCTTGATCCTATTTTTCGGTTATGACTGGACGGTGATTAATCACCGGAAAAATGACATGCCACTCTAATCCTGATGTCCAAACTGGTTCCTAGCATTAATATTGTTGTGATAATACAGACATAGCATAGAACTGACTCATTATTTATTGTCGTGCATGTTGCTATCAAAGGTTACATAATGTAATATTAGTGGAACATAATTTCCTTTTTATTAGTAAGAAAATATTCACATCTTCTGAATATTTTTATGCACGGGCTTTGTTTGGGACTCGCGCATATGAAGTATGCGAGCTGTAAAATAATTCATAGTAAAACTTAATGTAACAAATAATTATGAAATTAGCTGTATTCAAAATTAATTTCAATGTATGAGAAACGTTGTACAAAGAATATATAAGGTTTTAGAATTTGAATATTGAATTTAATATCTTAGAATGCAGTAAAACAATGAAATCAATTTAACATATTTAATTCGCAGAAATGTGTTTAATATAAAGAAGCACGTTTAAATCACTATGCATGCAAATTCCACATGCGTTGATTAGCTGTTTAAAAGTTGTTGTTTACTTGCTATTTGTACGAATCGTAGTGGAAAGGCACAATTTAAAAATGTATATTTCGCCCTCACATTGTTCGTTCATAATTAAGTGAAGTAGAGGGCAAGAAAAAAATTAATGGTTACGATTAATTTCTCATACTATAGAACAGAGAATAGAGAAAGTATAGTTTTCACGAACATGTTGGATTTCGAGATTTTAATGCTAGTATATGTTTTAGGACCTCCTGAGCACATTTCGACTACTTTTAGAATAATGACCGTCTGTCTGCCTGTGGTCGATTTTTTTTGTACAAGGTAGCTACCAGAGGTATCAATGGATTTCCACTACATTATATATTTTGCTTCTCTAACAAGAAATCTAGAGCGAGATCTTAGCTGTTTAAAAGTCGTTTTTTACTTGTTATTTGTAAGGAACTTAGTGAGCATGCGCAATTTAAAAAATCTGATGTGGGCAGCACAGGACCCTCACAGCAAAGTTCGTCACATGTGTGACAGTGACGTTGAGGTCACCTGGCACCTGGGTTACAATGTGACATCATATTTGTGACTTCTATCCGACGTCACGTATTAGTAACTTTTTAACTTCATTGTGACTATATTCTGTGACGTTTACACAATTTAATTAACACATAACAATGTGATTACATTACCATGGCAATTGCAATGTGACGTCACAAACAAGTTAATATGCGACGTCACAAACGACCGAGAAAATGACCAAAATGACTTCGCTGCGACCTCAATATGACATTGCCGAGACGTACTGCGACGTCCTGTGACGTCCCAAAGTCACAGAGTGACGTAAATCTTACGTCACTGTGAAAAAAAATGCTGTTAGGGGACTTTCCTTATATAATGCAATGAATTTACTACTTTTTCAGTTAAAAAATGTCATTATTATAGTAGGTACTTATTTTCTTTCCAAGATATTCAATTTTCTTCAATTAGTCGTCATTTTCATTGATTTAACGTATTTTCTCATTTTCGCTTTGCGGATATCATACTGTGGGAATTGAATAATGATGTGCGTTTATTTACAACTCGAGTAATGTCCGGTAATTCAGTCTAGTAAATGAAATAAATCAATCATGTGAAAAGATATTTTTAGTGTATGTAATAATAATATATCAAGTACAAATATACATATATAAAATGTGGAAATGCTAAGCAAATATACAGGGTCGAATCACATGTGACCACCTCCTACTTTCGATGTCAACAGCTCGTGGCCAATGACAGAAGCCCCGTGTCGTAAGCTGCGTTGATGGGTATATAAGGTGTGGAGTCGGCATTTTGAAAACATAATAATCGTTTCTACCATGACTAAAAGGAATGATCCGATTTGGAAAAAGGGATGATTATCAGGTTTAGTACAAGGGTGGCTGTATTTCCGAAACAACGCAAATTTTGAACTGTATGGGTGCTGTTGTGGTTAAAGTATATCGTTAATGAAGATATGTCACCATTGCAAATAATCGATGTGTCAACAGCGGAGCCAATGATGCGAGAGGTGACCGTCAGGTCTGAAGGTTCGTTAGTGCAGATCACCGCTCTACAAAGAAGCAACTCATTTGCGGAGTGAATCAGGAGGTGTGTCTCAAATCTCAGTTCAGCGAATCCTGCCGAAAATTAAATAATTTTCAATTAAATCAACAAATACACAGTGACACAGGTAACAACACACACAGTACACAATCAACAAGTCATATAGTCTGAATAGACGTGCCCTACGTTTATCGGAAAATATTCGCCCGAAAGAAAAGTCCAATTAACCCTTGTCATACTAAGATAAAAATATTACATAACTACCTAAGATGGGGTCATTTTGACCCCATATGTATTAATTATGTTTAGGCCAGAAAACTGATGAAGGGATATAATACTGGCTAAAAACATTTAGTACAAAGAGAAAAATGTAATTTCCACAATATTATGAATAATTAAATAGCACTAAAACTGAAGTAAATACAAATTTATAAAATATGTTTATAAGAATAATGCTAGTAATATATTATAACAACCTTTCAATCCTGCTGCTCATTTTTGTGGCAATTAGTACACAAAATAACACTTGAAGTATGACTTTTGCAAATAAACTTCCTGCAGCTGTTACACTTCTGCGAATACTTGGTGTCATTTGTTGATCTAGAGCACATAGAACACCTACGCCGTTTCACTGAAAGTATTTCTGCCACAGGGTCGATTTGGTACTTTACTTTTCTTACTTCCCGCCCACTAAGTTTTATAGCCTGAAGTGTGGACTCCTTGTAGCTAAGTGGTTCGTTTTCCATATGAGAAGCGCGGCGTTTCAACTGAGGTTCCACCAACTGTCCTCCAAGTTCTTCCAGAAACCATTTGCGAGCACTTTTCATGGACTTGAAGTCGATATCTTTTTGTGTATTCATTCTCCAAATGACAAAAGTATCATGGGCGGCAATATCTATGAAGTTGAATATCTATGAAGTTGAATATCTATGAAGTTGAATATCTATGATATATCTATGAAGTTGAAAAATAAACCCAGTGGCCACCTCCCGGTACTTCTACGGCAAGTATATTCTCGGAGAAGCTTATCTAGAATGTCAAAGCAATGGGGTCAATGTGACCCCCTTTCGCGATTTCTACAAATTAAAAAAAACAGAAATGCCCGAAGTTTACTAAGTTTACTAAATTATAAAATATACCTTTATAGGAGAATTCTTACAAAATAATTTTAGTACACAAGTATTAAATGCAAAAAAAGTTGCAAAATATCCGGATGGGGTCAAATTGACCCCATCTCAGTATGGCGAGGGTTAAGACCGGCGGCTCCAAACTAACAAAAGGACAAATCAAGAGCAGTCAAGTTCGGGGGACCAGAAAGACGTGTTTCACCAAACCAAGATGAAAATATAAGTTTACCTAACGAAACATTCTGGTGAAAAGCTACGAAAACTTGTGAGTCTTAAAGAAACAGTCGAGATGTGTGGATATGTGGAAGTATAAAACCTGTATAAAAGATATGAAAATTATAGACTTAAAAAGCATTAGGCATGTGAATATACTTGACATGAAATATGGAGGTATGCACCAGCTATATATTTGAACAAATGAGTTGAGCAAAGAACTATTAATGTTTTGGTAATTAACTTGGTCTCACGATATCAATACCTAGGGACAAGTTATAAAAGGTTTAATGGATTGGTTTTGTAAAATATATTGCTTGTAAATGTTAGTTTTTATACCCTTAGATGCTAGTAAATAATTATTATAATTTAAAAAGCTAAATCGCGTAGTTAATGACCAATAATTTACTTTACAGATGGAGTAAATTTATTCTCACAGTAAATTAATTTGTAGGCTTATTCATGGTAAACATTGTGTATGTAATTTATCACTTTACGTTCATTTATAATACATCATCATTAACATAATAATTATTTTCACAATACTTTGTATTTATTGATCTTGTAAATAAATTATTCCCAAATTGATAAATCGAACAACCCTACGAGTATCTACGACGGTTATTTGGTGTTCCATCCATTGAAATATATTAACGAAGGTGTTTTCTTAAGTATACATAGGTGTATGTGTATTTCTGGTTCAGATTTTAAATTAAAGTATAACTTAAAATTTGAACAGGCTAATCATTTCTAAGTTCCATTAAAAAAAAAATCTGATGTGGGCAGCACATGACTTTCCTTATATAATGCAATGAATTTACTACTTTTACAATAAAAAAAAGGTTATTCTTATAGTAGATACTTATATTTTTTCCAAGATATTGAATTTTCTTCAATTAGTTGTAATTCGATTGATTTAGCGTCATTTTTATCCATTTGGCGAGATTTTTGTTAATTTGGCAACAATTAAAAAAGTTGCCAAGTTGGCGACATCTCGCCAAATTCGTCGCCAAAATCTCGCCAAGCATTATGGACGAAGAAATAAGTTATTCTTACAGCAGATAAATAACTATTGGCGTTCAAATACAAAAGTATTACTCAAAGTATCATTTTTCATGACTGGAACGAGCTAGATCCACGAGAATGATGTCACCCAATTTATCGCATGGTGTTACACATGAAAAGTAAACATGGTTCTCAATAGGAAATATTTTTTTTATTTTATGACTTTTTGATAATTTTTTTGAAAAATGTGCAATATCTCAAGAACGGTTCATGTTAGCGTTCTAAAATTTATGTCAATCGTTTTCTAATGAAAAATTACATAAGAAATGTCTATTTGCGTAACTTTATTAGCGGTTTTGATTTTTTGACGAATTTTTCAAAATTTCACTCAAAAATTTAGGGGGGTTCTGAACATTCGATTGCGTATAAAAACAATAGGTTTCCAGTGTTTACGGATTGTGATTTTTGTACCAAATTTCGTTCGAATCGGCCCATTCGTTCGTCAGTTATCGTCTCCACAGACTCACTGACACACACACACACACACACACACACACACACACACACACACACACACACACACACACACACACACACACACACAAACATACACACACACAGACATCACTTCAAAAATGCTTGATTCGTGATCAGGGATACTTGAAACGTGCTCTCCCGTCGAAAACTCGAATTCGAATTTTCGACCCCGTCACAATACTTTCCTTATACATTATGTATATAAGGAAAGTAATAGTTTTGGACAGAACATGGCTTCATCTTCATAATACAAAGACTACGTTTCCTTCACTTCGAATTTATGATGTATAAGATCTTCAACAGAGTGTTTTTAGAATTGAATTAACACCATATGAATTATTATTAACCGTGTTTTACAACTTATTTATTATTTAAACAAGATAACACATTCAAACTCATGGGGCAGAATTTTCATTAAAATTTAATTGACATTAAAACAATGTCCCTGGAAATAAATGATCGTTGGCGAATTCTTTTGAATTGAAAGTATAAAAAAAAATCTGATATGGGCAGCACATGAATTTCTCTGCAGACTTATATCCACGTTCTCATTATTTGAATTAAATTTAATTCACTTTTAATTCAATTTTCGTTCTCATTTGATAACTGGACAAGCGGCGTAGATGTCGTGGAGAAAATACAAAAAAACTAAGACAAAATTCCAAAGGTGGCGTAGAGAAAATACAAAAAAACTAAAATGTCTCGAGAACGGCTAGTCCTAGTGTAATGGGGTTGGTCTTATTCTTTTCTTCGTTAAAAAAGTAGTTATTAAACAAACATTTAATGCATATATTTGAGAATACGTAGTTTTATATTTCAGATTTTAGCGATTTTTGCGGGATATATTACAGGTCGTTTTGCAAAAAAAGGCTAATTTTTTTTCCGAATCGTAACAAAATCTAATCAGCACCAGGGTGACCCATAACTGACTTATCTACTAAACTTTCTGAAATTCGGTCCATTTGTTTTTCAGCTAGAGTGGATACAAACTTTTGCGGGCCATTTCGTAAAGAAAAAGCAGGTTCTTTTATCCCGAATCGTATCCAAAACTAATCAGCACCAGTATCTTCTACAAGTGACTCACCTCCCAAATTTTGTAAAATTCGGCCCATTAGTTTTTGAGTTAGAGTAGATACAAAATCTGCACAGACAGACAGACACACAGACACACACAGAGACGTCACGCTAAAAATAGTTTTTTTCGTATTCTAGAGGTCTCGAAACGTGTAGATCCGTCGAAAACTCGAATTGCGATTTTCGGCTAATTTCCAATACTTTTCCTATACATTACCAGGTATTGCAGAGAAAGTAAAAATATTACAAATGGATTTCCCCCGTTGAATAGAGCGAGCACGATCCTTGAAAATGATTATAAAATATCTGTGATTAATATTGCATATGAAAAGTGTGAACATATTGTAGGATATTTCTTACATTTTACCACTTTCCAACATAGTTAAAAAGTGTTTATGACTTTGATAATTCTGTTTGTCTGTCCGTTTGCAGGATAATTTCCGTAAAAATGACTTTTGCAAAATGACGTTTTAGTATGTTGTTGAGCAGAGAAATTCACAAATTGCTTCGAAAATTTAAGGAAATATTTAAATTATCACATAAAATGTACAAAAAAAAAATCCAGCAAAATATGTTGAGTAGTTTTTTAAATAAAATTTAATAATTGCACCCATGTTATAAAGAAATCACGTAATCCATTTCAAAATAAATTGTGGCATCCATCATTTCTTTCCTCGTGTAAAAATCGTGATTATTTCTACAACAAAGCCTAATTTTAATGGATGCAGAATGTAAACAAGTGATTATAAGATCAGTTGCATATCGTAAACAATGCGGAAAGTTTACTGCCAATAACGTCATTTGAATGAAGTCAATTTTGTGCAACTAGCATTGCCTTTATCGATGAAGTTTTCAAATACCATAAATTACATAATTACTGTAAAAATTTTAAAAATGCTAGCGCTGGATGTATCACATTCTAGAGATGTTTAATTAAAATTGTATTTCAGTTGGAAAATGTTTCATAATCAATGCTTTATTCATGATTGATTTTTCTTGTTTAACTTTATGTATGTTTTTTTTTAAATTTTTTTGAGGATGTGCAATGGCTTTAAAATATTTTATATATGCTTTCTAAAGTGTGCATCATTCAGTTCATAAGGAAAAGTTGAGTCAGTAACGGTTACTTAGGACTATTGAAATATTCATTTATAATTATTTTTTCATTAAGTTCTTCATAAATCGTGACATATCTCTATAAAGGTTCATGCTAGTGCTGTAATGTCTTTTTCTCTCATTTTTTAATAAAACTACGTCTTAAATACTGATTTTATTTATTACTAGAAGTATACCTGTTCTTCGTACGCAGTATATGTAATATATAGAAAAATAAATTCACAATCATGTGCTTATTGCTATAGTATAGTAAAGACATTGTTAATTAAACTATTATATTAAAATATTTAATTTAATGCTCTTAAAAATAAGTTTAAGAATCTCTCTTCTCGCTTTGCAAAATTATCTTCACGGACAGATCTGAAGAATAGAACACATTGGTCTCGCTTGTAAACAAATTTCCAAAAAATATGAAATTGAATTAATATATTCAAAATAAAAACGCTAAAATTGTTTGGGACCCGTACTACTTATATTCGCGAATCTTAGATGATATTCCGGTGTATTAATAAAAGATTACACATACTACAGCATATGAGTTTATAACATATTTGCCAAACTAAATCAGATGAAACAATTGAAAATATCAATAATTCCGTAATCTTTAAAACTGAAGGCCGTAATTAATTCCAATATATGCTATAATGAAAGTCCTAAAATTGTATTGAAATTGAAAATATCAACAATCCATAAAAATGATTATCCCTATGAGTTTTTAAAATCTTTGTTAAAATAAAACAGATGATGCCAATAAAGTCAAAATATATACCAATATACGTGTACTACTTATATTTTGGTTTATTTGAAGATATACCAGTGCATTTGTAAATGGTTAACTGTACTACATACAATATATGAGTTTCAACAATGTTTGCTAAAATAAAGCAATGACGTAATAAATTGAAAATATCAATAATCCCCGAAAATATAAATAAGAATAATGTTTGAACTTGGAAGACCATAATTGATATAATACAGTCAAAACTTCAATTTCGATTAAATTAATCTTATATACATATCTGTATTATTTAAATGGGGAAAGATTTAAAAAAATCGTCTGCTGCATAAACAAATTGGACTTACATCCATTGCTTAGCGACATATCATTTTATTGAAATGAATTGGTGAAAAAACATCGTCTGCACAATGCTATCTCTATGGAAGTTTTAATTGCGCGTTTTTAACACTTTCCAACATAGTTTAAAAGTATTTTAACTTTGTTCATTCTGTCTGTCTGTCTGATTGTCTGACCGTTCGCGAGATAACTGCCGTAAAAATGAAATCTTAGCATGTTGTTTAGACAAAATGTGGGACATATGGGTATGTAAATGAATAATCTTACCCAATTAGTTTTGGATTGAACCAGGGTTGAAAAAGTGAAATACATTGAACCCTGTAGGATGTACTTTTTCAAACATATTTTAAGTGAATTTAAAATTCACAGATTGATTCGAAAATTTTAGGAAATATTCAAATTATCCCAAAAAGTGTACAAAAAAATTTATATAAATAAATATGTTCGATAGTTGTTTAAAAAAATTAAAATAATAATTACACCCATATTATATGAAGAAATCACGTGACCCATTTTAAAATAAAATATGGCATCCATCATGTGTTTCCTTGTGTAAAAAGCGTGATTATTTCTACAACAACGCCTCATTTTAATGGATGCAGAATGTAAACAAGTGATTGTAAGATGAGTTGTATAAGAATTGCTGGATTTTTATCATGCAAAATTATTTAGCTTTGGAGTCTGGAATAAAAGTGATATGAATGAAACATTATTTTCTATTTTAAAAGAGAGACAGACGATTTAAATTTCAATGACATCATTTGAATAAAGTTCATTTTTTTTTCGAAAAAGTTTTAAGTCTTCAAATATAATAAATAATTGTAGTACTGTGATAATTTAAAATATATATACGATGAATGTATCATATTTTAGAGATGTTTAAATAAAGTTGCATTTCATTTGGAATGTGTTTCATAATTAATGCTTTATGCATGATTGATCTTTCATTCTAATAAATATCTAGACAGCCCCTGGTCCTAGAAACTCGACACATTCAACACACAAATTAACTACGAGAAATATTTTTAAATTAATTTATATAGATAAAAGCGCTAAAATTGTAGGAGGCTTACAATTATTTACATTCGCGAATAATAGAAGATATACCCATATAATAGTAGAAGATTCTAACATCTTTGCCAAAATCTAACAGGTAACGTAATGAATTGAAAATATCAATAATCCAGAAGTGTTTGAAACTGAGGACCGTAATTAATTCCAATATATGTCATAATGAAAGCGCTAACATTGTATTGAAATTAAAAATATCAATGACCCCAGTAAAGATTACCCGAATGCGTTCGTCTTTCGAACGCGATCTGTCGACATGATCTTGAGAATCCAAGTCGATGCATCGAAAAGTCTTTTAAGTCAGTATTTTTGTCTTCTCATATCTCTGGAACTTTTTATGACTAAATGCTGAAATTGTGTACATCACCTTATTAGTGTATGGGGCGCATTTTACTCACAGGACATGTTTTTGTACGGGGGCCGTATAAAAATTTATATTTTGTATTTTAAATTTAATTTCCATGAAAATTTTAATCGATTTCATAAAATTCTGTACCTTTTTTTACGCAACTTTGTAATTTATTATATATGTCTTAGATCAATATTTAAGGACTAAAAGCCAAGGTCAATGTTTTTAGGACACCCTGTATATATTATTGAAGGTTCTTATTTTAATGATATTTTGGAAAAAGTCATCCTATTGGTGGCGGTGGTGTGGGGGAACATTATGTTGAACATTACGTTGCGCTAAAAATCAATAGGGTTCCAGTATGCACTGATTGTAATATTCGTACCAAATTATGTTCGAAACGTATTCGCTCATGACATATTTTGCTCACAGTATCTTCGACACATGCACTAACATACGCGTATACTATCATAATGCTCTAACATACATACCCACACATTAGTTAACATACATACATCCACACTAACCTACACACATACAAGCAGTCATCGCCTGGAAAACGTTCGATTCGAATTCGAGGATATTTAAAACAACCCCCTTCGTCGGAAACTGGATCTCGAAATTCCGACTAATTCATAATACTTGCTCTATGCATTATATCAGACCTTGGCAGGACGACGATCGCGGTCCACTGGAGAATCGCCAAGAAATTGCGGGGCGAATCAGTTGAATTAAGAAAAAAATATAATTGAAAATATCCATGGATATTTTTTATCAAATCCATTTTATTAAAACTGGTAGTGTAAGTGGTCCAGGAGGAAAATCATTAATTGTTTTTCGTGATTCCCAGACGACAACGTAAAAATCAGAGGTTGCTTCTAAACTTTAAAGATTTGATTATCTACCATAAATATTACTAGAAAATTTTCATATAAAATAGGATTTCGTTTGACTGTGATGCTAATAAACCTATTGTGTTATCAAGAACGCTGTTCTAAATATGGGGGCAGCAAATTAGCATAAATAGAACGGATTTTACAATAACAAACCACCATTGTATGAATATTGAAACATCTAGATAGGACCACAGATTAATTTTTTCAGATGTTTCACTGCTACCCCAGCGCCCTCAACCGCCAACCAAAGTTAAATAAAATATCAAGATTGGCTCGCTTGGCGATGGTCTTTGGCGGTTTTTGCCAAGACGTTCTGCTAATATAACCCTATTTGGCACTAAACGAAACACTTGGAATATTTTTGTTCTATATTCGATCGCATGTTTATACATGTAAATCATTTCTCTTCTATTTCGTATTTTATAATAAATTATTATATCTTTTATGGATTTCTAAGAGAAGAGGGATTACGTTTACAAGGTATGTAATTTATTTTTATTTAAATAAAAAAATTATTTGCTTTGCATCCCATATTTCATCCTATGAGCGTGTTCATCATAAGAAAATGGTGCAGTATTAGCAAGAAGCAGTGGCATTATTAGTTAAAAAACATTTTCCGCTTTTATATAAAATATATAAAAATTGTTATTGATATTGAAATTCAATACCTTTGAAAATGCATTTATGTAAATTTGTTATTTATTATAAGTGCTGTTAAAAAATTATATTAACAGTATCCCAGAATAAATTAAGAACTCAGCAATTTAACAACACGCTAATATACTTTTTAGGCTGAAAATATTATATAATATTTCAGTCTTTTGGGTATATTAGCTTGTAATTTTTGGTGTATAATGATTTACAATGATGTAATGCGTCAATTTTTTATTCAATTTATGATTACATGAATTAAATATATATCTATGTTTATTTATTTAAATTTACACATATTATAGAAAAAGGATTTTTAAATGCTTATCATGTTTATAGTTTAAACAAGAAAGATCAATCATGCTTAAAGCATTGATTATGAAACACTTTCCAACTTCAATTTTATTTAAAAAAAGTCGAAAATGCAATACATTCCTCGGTAATATTTTAAAACTTATCACAATACTATACATTGATTTATTATATTTGAAAACTTAAACCTTCATTGAAAAAAATGAACTTCATTCAAATGACGGCATTGAAATATAAATTGCCTGTTTTAAATATCTCTAAAATGCAATACATTCCACGGTAATATTTTTAAAACTATCATAATACTACGATAATATATTATATTTGAAAACTTCATCGAAAACAACTGAAATAAATTCAAATGACGTCATAGAAAAAATAACAACGCCTGGATCTCTCTATAAAAGCAGGATTTCATTCATAACTTTCTCTATTTCATTCATCACAGTACTATAATAATTTATTTTATTTCAAAATTAAGACCATAGAGCTACAATTCATAAACTTTATGCTTAAAACTTCATCGAAAAAAATCGTCCTTTTGTTTATAAAATCAATTAATATTTCATTCATATCAGCCATGCAGACTCCATGGACTGAATTATTTTGTGTTAAAGAAATACAGTAATTCTAATACAACTCATTCTACATATTTTGCTGTTTACATTTTACATAGGTGAAAAATAGGCTTAGTTGTAGAAATAATCAAATTTGAATGAGAATTTAAACTCAAATATATTGTCATTGAGTTGTTTTAATATGTAGATGCACAGAATTTAAGAAAAAATAAAGTAGTTTTAGGACGGATACAACACTCAATATGAATTAAAAAGAACTTTAAAAAATCGCGATTTTGAAACAAGATGGATGTCATATATCATTTTGAAGTGGGTCATGTGATCGTTTTATATCATGGTCACGTGATCGTTTCATATAAGATGCGTAATTATTATTTTAATTTTTATTTAAAAAACTACTGAATATATTTCGCTGAATTTTTTTTTATACATTTTATGGAACAACTTAACTATCACCTAAAATTTTCGAAGCAATTTGTGAATTTTAAATCTGCTTAAAAAATGTTTGAAAAATTAAGTCCCATAGGGCTCAATGTATTTCATTTTTTCAACCCGGGTTCAATCCAAAACTAATTGGGTGATATTATTCATGTATATTCCCATAGGTCATACAGACCGTCTGAACAACATACTAAAATTTCATTTTGATTAAGTCATTTTTACGGTGCTAACGGACAGACTATTTTATCGTGCTAACGGACAGACAGACAGACAGACAGACAGAATGAACAAAGTCATAAACACTTTTCAACTTTGTTGTAAAGTGTTAAAAAGTGATAAAAATACAGTTACGTAATTTTTTTTCTTTTGGCTGTATTAGCATAAAATCTCCAATTGAGCGATAGTCGCCAAATCTAGTAGTCGAGCTCTTTTAACGTCATAGCTGCGATGGTTGGCTCCTCGAACGTTAGTGTCTATGCGAAATCCTATGTTAACAATGTTGCCATAGGTTCCTATGGGAGTGAACCTTCTGAATAGGGTATTCTGTGGATAGGACTTTCTTATGAACATCACTACATCAGGGTTACCAATTCAGTTATTTTTGCCTTAGATCTAGCTATTTTTGAGATATTTAGCCGGGGCCATTCACGTCTCACGTCCAGATATTTAGATATACAGTATATCTAGGCAAGGTCTGGACAGAATGTAACCCGTTGATCACCGATGGACCGCCAAGAATTTCTGGAGTGATCACCTGAATTAAGAAAACGTTTCGTAATTATAAAAATATCAAAGTATATTTGTTATCAAATTTAAGTTATTAAAACTGATAACTGATGAGGTTATGGAAGAAAAAAAAATTATTTTCCGTAATTTACTGACGACCATGTAGAAATTTATGGTTGGGTGTAAAATTTAGAGTTTTTATTATCTACCATGAATAATTTAATAAAACATTTAAGATGAAATGGCATTCTAGGTCAAATCCGTGTTTTCTAAAAACGTTCAATCTGAGAATGCATGGTTCATAAATGTGCGCAACATAATTTGTTTTTAGATTTTTCTTTAAATATTTGCGTAGCATCTTGGTCAAGAATTTTTGCGAAATTTCGTGATTTTCCCAGTGACCCATCAGCGAATTGTGCCTTATATTCTTAGCGATAAAAATACTGTCCTAAATATAGCAGATGTTAAATGTTGTTATAATATATCACAAATGATACTAGAATGACATTATTGTTAGTAAATATAACCCTTTCAAACCCTTTGGCAATAAAAATGGAAATATTTTTTAGGAATTAAAATTATTTTAGAAAATCAAGTTTCTTGTAGCGGTGAACAAGGAAAAAAATACTTATACTTCAGTAATACTAACGAAAAACACTTTGTTATTATAAACCAGTAATTCTGGCTTTAGTTGAACTTTATAAAAATATACTGTATTTGAAACTTTGAAATCCAATCTAAAGGACACTTTGATTTTATAAACCAGTGAAACTGGCTTTAGTTGAACTACATAAATAAAAATACTATATGTATGAAGAAGATATATAATTAAATAATTTATATATTCTTCAAATATATGCAGGCAACTTACAATACTACATATCAATTTAGTATTATCACAAAATAACTACATACTGTATATAAAATACTTCTTATCAATGCTAACGTATTCAAAAATCTTAAAATCTCTGCGCAGTTACCTACCTTCTACCAAAGAACTTTTTGAAGCGTTACGAGGGATAAATGTACACTTGATCGTATTTTATGGTTATGTCTCGATGGTGATCAATCTTTGGAAAGATGACTAAACACTTTGATCCTGATGTCAGACCTGATTCCTTGGAGATGATATGGCTATAAGAATGCATAGAGTGGGACTGATCGAAGATTTGTTATCAGACACGTTATAATCAGAATGGCAAATAACTTATTTCAATATTTAGTAGTGGTATATGAATTTATATTTTTATTGATCCGTGAAAACTTATTTTTCAGATTATTCCTCAAAATATTTTTATATTTTGAGAAACAAATATATATACAGGATGATAAATTTGAATCTGCGAATTAATATTTTCAACAAAAATACTTTTATTTATTTTAACGTTATTTTATTATATGTTCACTCTATATTTATGGATTTCCTTACAATATATAGTGTGTGCAAAGAGATGGTATTGTGATGGAGTCTAATACGATTGATGGATTTTTATGGATCTACTAATATTGAGTATCCCTCATATATCTAATATGTCATATGTCATATATCTTATATATCTAATATGTCACCTAATGACATCAATTCTTATATGTTTGTATACACCGTTATCGAGATATATCACGTTTTCTATGTGAAGTGGAATACAGTCATAAAATATAGTCCCTTTTTCTATTATAAAGTCAGTAACGTCTAATAATTATTTTTGATCCCAAAATAAAAACACCACTGCTGAAAAATCGTTCGTTAGATATTGCATTTTTTTTTCTTTTTTCATATGGAGAATTATACCACTGAAAAATTGAACATATCCAATAACGCTTGGTACGTTTATTTTAATAAATATATTTCAAAGGTTATGGAATTTCAAAGATCGTGGACCACGGGAACACCTACAATTTTTCGAAAATTTAAAGCGAATTATAAAACAACGTTAACGTTTATATTTGCTGCAGAATTACCTGTTTAACTTGCAATATTATATTTCGTAAAGATTAGTATAATTTACAATACAATATATTTTTTTTAAATGGCCAGGCACTTGACTCATCATCATTCGTCTTTATTTTAGCGGCCAGAACGTGAACCATTTAGCCGTCCTAGGACGTTGCCCCAGGCGCACCAGAGGGGGGCGGAACGCGCTGCGCCCAAAACACAAACATCCATGCCTTACGTGGGACTCGAACCCACAACGCGGCGGTCGAGCGATTGCTGTGGTAAACGCTCGCCTTGACCACTCGACAACCGGTCGGCTTTACAATACAATAATGACCGGTTTCTAGATTCATGTTTATGATTTGAAGTCGAGAAAATAATAGCAAATAAATATATTCAAAATTATAGAATGCCTAAATTCTTTATAAGTACTTTCAGCGACAAATAAATGTATTCAAATTTTCAGTGTAATGATCAGTTGTTCTTGAGATATTAAAAGAAAATTACCACCGGAACGAAATAATATTGAATTTGGAATGTTTCTTTAATTGGTAATAAACATAAAGCATATAGATTATAGTAAAGATCCAACAAATTATAAATTTGGTAATATGTGTGGAAAGTTGTTGGATATATCAGAGTTTTTAATTTTGTATAATAATAGTATGTAATCTTAATATAAAGTAAGTAATTTGAAAGTGTTTTTTTTCGATTAAGTTAACCCATGCAGCTTTCAAAGCATTATTTGTTTATATTCCTACTCCAGCAGTCTTAATCGAATGTTATTTAAATTGTTTTCATCGATTGTTATTTGGTTTTAACATATCACATTATTTCATACAACTTCCGACTGTGGTTACTTAAAACGTGTTGTGTCAAATGTTCATCCTATTTCGGCAATCTTTCATTCGTTGGCAATTTTATATTATTTGATCGATAGTTATTTGTGTTTACTTGATGAATTAACTCATGCAGCCTTTCGAAACTGATTAATTTTCTTCAATTACTGTTATAGTTATATCCCTAATTCTGAAACCTTTTATTCCCTAGTATTTCTACAGTATATATTTTCTTTTGATGGAATTAGCTCATCTGACTACCGGAGAATAGTATACTCCTTTTCCGAAGAATATTAATGTTAATTTTATTCACAGATATGTTTTGGATATTTTTGGTATATAATTTTAGGAATTAATTGATGAACGGTTACGAAACGGTTGTTCCCATATTTTTTGTTTCTCATACTATAGAATATAGTGAGAAAGTATTGTTTTCACGAAAATTTGCGACTTCATGCGACTAAAAATCTAGACCTAGATAGGAATTTTTAAATTCGAACGAAAATTTAAAAATTTTATATTCGCTTTACCATGGCAATATAGGACAATATTTAACATAATTATGCATAAAAGTGTTTATTATGGCTAAATGATCACGGAACTTAACAGTTTGAATCACGGTAATAACAAATAACAACGATACAGTTTTTGTGTTCGTGACATCATAAGCTTCATTAGCCTTTAAAATAAATATACTGTAATTACGATCATTTGGACCAAACACAAATCCCAAGCTACACACAAATGAATCCTGGTTTGAGACAGCCTAGTTAAAACACACTTCAGTGCACGCATCACATAATACATAGCTCGTAGTTTATTTACAAAAAGTTTTGAATCTGTTATGATCTTTGGGGACGAAAAGCGCTTAGAATTAGGTCTTAGAACTGCAGCGGTGGTAGCAAGGTTCTTAAATATAAGGTTGGGCACTCAGCCGGCAGCCAATCAAAAAGTTGCCAGCTTGACGTAATGGAAATTAAGTTTCATCATTCGCGATGTCACGGTTCTGAGTAAACTTTGAGAGGTCTTGATAAAACAAGAAATGTTTTCGTATTATTACTTAAAAAAATATTTGTTAATTTTGAAATGGCAATAATCAGCCGTAAACAACTGGCGCAAATATTTTAAATTATACTGTGCACACAGGTTTGCAGTGACGTCCAAGGAAATTTAGTGACGTCGAAGGAGTAAGATGCATTGTCAGGTTCGACATACCTCGAGCGGTTTCTTTAAATGCGAGTTAATATGTTTGATTATTTACGTTGAGGTCAGTTTCTGTTCGAGTTTTGTTATGTTTTGTTATGCTTAAGTTATGCTATTCCGTTTGATTATGCTGAAGACTTAACATGGTAGAAATTGACATCGATTACCTGAGTAGACTTATCGACTCTGATTGACAATATCTGAACTTGTGTTTCCACGACTGTTTACATAACATCAGTATTTAGGAAGACTATAGAAGGTTTCGAAGCATATAAATAACTACATATAGATTTTTCTTTGCTGAATACTTCATAATTGGATGTTGTCAAGATTCGCTGAGGCGAGAGTATTAAAATTAATGTGCAAAGTTCTTTCTTAGCAATTATTTGAGGCATTAAGAAAAATAATAATATTCTGTTACGGATTCCTTTAACAACCGTTACAAAGATCGATTTTTGAATTTCCGGGCGATATTAGGAATGAAATTGCGTGACTATATATATATCCGATTATTAAATAGCCGATTTGAATAATAAAAACATTAAACTTGGCTTCAATATTGTATAAGTTTACATTTTTGCAATTAAAATAATGTCGCCGTGGTTCATCGTCATCAAGTATATATTTATAGAATTTCTTGATTATGCGCCTGTTACATTATACATTCAGATACAAATATACATCACATGAAATTATTATATAATACGGCTAACAAAAGGGTGTGCCGCGGAACTTATATCGAACCGAAAGTGCGTGGCAGTTTCACGAATAATACAATGTATATATATGTTATTATCTTGGGAAAATCATAGTAATCACAAAAGCGACATTTACTATTCTAGCAACGTTTTCTATTAATACGTAAGGAGCAAGCAAATAGTAAACAATAAAAAACTGGAAGGATTGAAATTTTTGAGCTAATAATTAAGTTTCGAGAACGGTTGAGACATTTCTCGAAATACGATTTTCCGAAAGGATAATGGTAGAGAATCTTCCAATGTAAAGAAGTTCCAAAATCTTCCACACAGCGAAACAATATGATCCGAATTATATAGACTTGAGTATCGCTGTAGTGTATAACAAGATATATACAAGTATACTAAATATATAATGGCATTTCTATGAAAAGATCAAGGTAAGCATTGTTGTATCACATTGAATATTTGAAAAGAATTTAATTCAAAATTTAAAATGGTATTTCTCTACAAGAAAAAAAAATTATCTCCACAACTATGATATATAAATTTGAAATCGTTATATGACATCGAGCCCAAAGTAATATGCAGTGTTATATTGGGAATTAACGGTCCAAATGACCCGTATTCCTTACCTGACTTTCCAATTATATAAAGACTCTAGATGCAAGAAGTCGCCTCAAGTAGACTCATTCGATCAGCGATTGCTGTGTAGTGAGCAGTAGGTATAATGGAGTCTGTGAGAAACACAGTTATTTTCGAACCATTTTCCATTTTTCCAACAGCAGCTTCAGAGGTCATACAACCTGAGATCGCACACATCGCAGTTGGGAAAAACAGAGCTATAAAACTCTGTTAACGCACTCTGATTTCGACGAGATGCACCCAATCCAGTCGTCATCAATGCAGGAAAGAGATAATCCCGGATGAGGACACTAGGGTGATATCTGATATCGAGAGCCTGGGAAAATTCCAGAGGGGCTTGGCACCGGGTGGTCCTGAGATAGGGACCTGGAATATATACACGGAAAGGACGCGGACTCGGCAGACTCCCGATGGTTTTGCGAGGAATTAGGCCACATAATTTTCGTGCTGCAAACTCACATGCCTCAACCAGCAGATTATTGTTACTGTATTTGATATATATGTATGACTCCTCATGATGTAATAAAGGTTTGTTGGTTCATTATAAAATATGTCTATTCTGTCCAGCCTTGGGAAACTGTTGATTTTCATCATCTCACGATACGTATAATTCACGGAGAGGTTCAGTATACATTCATGCCGGCAAATTACGATTCAGTATGCACCGGAGGAGCGAACGCTACTGAAAAACATCGCCGAGGAGGTCTCGTAGGAAAGTTAAGTGACTGATAAGATCATTAAAGGGTCCAATGGGACAACCACTGTGTCTTTAAAGAAGCTTTTGTGGAAATGCACCTTTCAGAGCCTAAGGCTACGGTAGCTGGTAAGCGTTGGAATATTTCCAGTGAACGAAGTAACAAGAATATTATGCAGGGCTAGTCAGGGTGGGTGGAATGCCTGAATCATCATTCATTGATTCAGCAAGAGACTATCGCAACTTCTTCCTGCCATCCTTTTTCATAAAACTCGGGAAAGGCTTAATGTGGGTGAACTTCAGAAATGAAAAAAGATAAAAATAAATGCCAATAAAATCTTTATTCCAGTATTTTTTTAAAGTTTTTTCGTTTTTGGAATGTGAAAAAAAAAATTAAAACATGAAAATTATTTCAGTTTGAGTGATTAGCAGCAAGGTCAGATTAGGAGAATATATACATATTTAGTTATGTGGACTATATGTACAAAATACATAATTTACGAGGAATTTAGAAGCGAAGAGATGGTTTCATTATCAAAGTTACAATCACACATACTTGTAAAACCAGAATTAATAATCACAAATAAATTTCTATGAAATTGCAGTTTTTTATACCTTCAGTATTTTCATAGATATATCGCTGCCATTAGACACCACCCTTGATTTTTGGTATCGCCAATGATCAAAGAAAATACGATGATTATTTGAACAGTAGTAATTTCGATATTTGATGGCTTTTTATTTGGATTGTTATGTTCAATAACCAGTAATATTATTTTGAGTGCCAACGATTAAGACAGGCTTCATGATGACTAGCACTGAAAACTGCCATATTCGGTTATCGAAACCTTCTTCCGAGTCCCTGGATAGTCCAATGATCAGATTATAAACAATTTTTTCCAGACAGTGGTAGACAGTGACAGGGATATCCATCAAAATTTGATCTTGAAATACCAAAATCAGAAACACAAAATTCTAGAAATTTTGCATTGGATTTATGCTGTTTCTATTTGCGAAATAATACATTTTCAGTTTTATTATTAAACTGATGCCTTAAATTATATTTACATGCACAAAAACATTGATGTCACAACAACTGTTCATTTATTATTAATGCATATTTTTATTGCGACACATAGAATTAGAATGCATGAATACAAACTAAAAATTCGAATATGAAATCATACGGTACAGAAATAATTTTGAATCAAGTACAATTGAAATAATGTGTGATATGTAGATTTTACAACACATTTGCTAACTTTTGCTATGAATAAGAAATGTGTTATCCGCTAATTTGTGCATCTAATCACAACGCGATTAGAGGCATTCCATAAAGCGTATAATTAATGTTTGAGGTAATAAGTTCAACTCCTGCAGCAATGCAGGCTTCAAGGCATTGCGATCTTTTGGCGTAGGATTTCGACGTATAACAGATTCTCCAAAGGAGTCCCATGTGTTCTCTGTCCTGTAGAAATAAGAATATCTGGTTAAGAAGTCCAATCGCTTAAGGCCTTTATTTTTTATGAAATTCATCTACGAGTTATGCTCGATGTGAACGCGATTTACCATCTAAGAAAGAAAATAAGATCCAAAAACCTCCACCCCAAAAACCTTAAGTAGTGTTTTATGAATTCATCTCGATATCTCTAGCTAGACACAGATCACCTATCAAACACATTCAGGAGAGTACGTCTATTGATCATCTTGCTCCCCTTTTCCATCAAATTTGAACCGCCATAACGATTATATTCCTTGATGTTGCTCAGAAAGTATCGTGTTTTTGACACCCTTCAGATATTGCTTTTGGAATCAGATATTGAACTGGATCTCCACTCGTCACTGAAGTGGACAAAATACTATTGTTGATTACTTTAGCTCTTCTTAGCTGCACCATATAAAGCGGGTTATCATAAGTTGCAAAGTCATTGAAACACATGTCATTTTGAGGTACAGTTTGTCTCGATGCGAATGCTCCAGTGGCAGCGAAATGCTCTAAAGTCAGCTGACCAGCTTTCAACTCCCTGTTGGGACGCGCAGTTAAGGAAGGATACCGAACTTGAGAAGCAGTTGTTATTCTTTTACATACTTGTCGATGATTCACGACAGCAGTTCAGTGATCTTCCTATTTTCGCCAGATGGCAGAAATTGACTGTCATGGAATAATTAGCCATCTTTCCATTTTCATGAAAGTCTACAAAGTCATATTTATTTAAATGCCTGCCTCGAAACGGCAGGCAGTTTGCCACCGCCACCACAAAGATTTTTCCAAATGATACTTTAGAGCAATGAAATAATATTTTGAGTCGATAAAGACCGAAATCAAATACTGAATGAGTTTTGGAGGGAAACATGCTTCGTTAACAACGCTTGCATGTCCTTTGCATGACGTAACGTCATTACTAGGGTATCAGAAACAGATTGATCAAATTGATTGGACAATTATAATTGCGATTTCTTTTGATCATTTCTCCAACAAATAAATCAAATTGATTACGTATTTAATAAAATGTCATTATTTTTATGTAAATATATTTTTGGCCCCTTTGAAACATTTGACAGATATAATTTTTGTTTATCCTGGAGTGAGCCAGGATGGTATTCAAGTTTGCAATAATTGCCAAGTATATATTATTCAAATCGAATATGATCGAATTTTTTGGAATGGAAGTGGACATCCTTAGTAAAACCTTGACACCAGGAGAATTTCATGCTGAATCTATATCAGACTTGATCTACTATATTTAAATCAGGCTCCGAATAATTGACAATTTCTTGGAAACGGTAAATTACTGAATCGGATTTAACACATCTCCAGCACCAAAAGTAGAAATATTTAGTGAGATCGTGCTTTTTCTAAAATTTATTCTGAATCCTTATCAGCTAATTTCTAAGCACTATTTCTTTCTAATACTGAGGAATACATGTTTCAAGAATATTTGTCAACACGGAAGTGGATAAGAAACAAGAAGTGAAAATTATTTGTGAATCATTCTACATCCTCCAGAACGTAATACTGAATCCATATCAATTTGTTAACTGAATTCCATAGTTAACCAATCTTGAAATATAGATGCTTCAACTAAAATAAAATTGTTTGAGCCAGAAATGGAAAAGGAACTGGGAGTGGAAATTATTAATAAATTATAGAACTCTCTCCGGAATTATTTTCTGAATATATGTCAATCACTTTCATAAGGTGCTCGTATCTCCTGGAATATTCATTATTTCGAGAAAGTTCTAGTACATTAAAAAAGTTGACCAAAAGTACAAAGATGGCGATAAATCGCTAAATCTGGCAATTCTACATTCATGTAGGTCAGTAATTATTAACTAAGGTAGTAATTATTAAAGTAATTAACTAAGGCAGTAATTATTGCGAGGCACGAATTTCCTCGAATTTTAGCTGTATTCCTGAAATTCCCCGTATATCAAATATTTTCGCGAATATCCAATATTTTCGCGAAAAAAATATTTTTTTTTATTTTTCCTAATATTTATTATAATTTTTGTTTCGTGGCACGACTTTATGCCATTTTTGAGTTTTCAGAAATTTCGTGAACATTAAGTATAAAATCATTGAACCATTTAAACGACGAAAAATTGTTTGTGTTTTCGTTCATACAAAGTGAATGTTATATAATTTCGTGTTAGCAAAGAATTGGTAGATTTCTATAATTCCAAAGAAATCATTTTAGCTATATAATATCGCCATCCGTTGTCTGTGAATTCCCACAAAAACGGTTGATTCCGAATAACCCTTTTCTATATTTAAAATCGTGTGACAGAATAACACATACTGTATTAAACAAGAAAACGTGTGTATACAATACCATGTATCAAAGCACTGTTCACTTATAAGTACATAAAAACCTTAATCTTTTGTAAAGCTGTTGAAAATATTGCCAAAATTCATGGTTTATAAATGCAAGTATTAGTTTTTAAAAAATGTAATATAATGCTTTTAGATCTACGTATTTGTACTCGCATTAATGATTTGTAACTGGTAGACATTTTCTAGAAATTTTAGTGTAAATTCGCGGTCGGGATAATTTTGTGAAATTTCCTCGAATTTTGTTTATTTTCTCGCTATAGGATTACTGCCCTAAATACAACAGATGTTAAATGTTTTCATATATCATTAAGGATACAAGAAAGGAAGTATTGTTAGTAAATAGAATACCTTCAAACATTTGGTGATAAAAATGGAAATATATTTCCCGAATGAAAATTGTTTTGGGAAATCATGTTTTTCGTAGAAATAAACAAGAACAATAAGCATATATTTCAATAATACCAACGAAGGTAATTAAAGATGTTTTCATATGCCAGTCAATCTGAATTTTAGTTGAACTACAGTAATAAATATGCTGTATATATAAAGAAGATAGAGAATTATATTATTTACAGATTCGTAGAATATATGTAAACATCTTGCAATACAACATATTAATAAAATATTATTGCAAAATAACTGCATACTGTATACAAATAAAAGACTTCTTATCAATGTTAACATATTCCAAAATCTTCAAATCTCTCCGGAGTTACTTTTCTTCTACGAAAGAACTTTTTGAAGCGTTACGAGGGATAAATGAACACTTGATCGTATTTTATGGTTATGCCTCGACGGTGATCAATCTTTGAAAAGATGGCTTGCTACTTTGATCCTGATGTCTGAACTGATGCCTGAAGGTGATATCGCTGTGAGAATACATAGAAAGGGACTGATTGAAGACGTCCCGTTATCATAAGACACGTTATAATCAGAATGTTAAGGAATGTATTTTAATATTTTGTAGTGGTATATGAATTTATATTTTTATCGATCAGTGAAAATTCATAGCTTTAAAATGTTGTTTTTGAAAATTTAATATCCAATATGATACGTTTGAATCTGTAGTTGTTAATATTTTCAACTAAAATACATTTTTTACTTTAGCTTTATTGGTGTAATACTGATTTTTTATGTTTACTCTATTTTTATTGATATCTTTGCAATAGATGGTGTGTGTAAAACGAAGGTATTACGATGGAATCCGGAATACTCCTGACGGATTTTGATGGATCTACACGAATTTAGCATACATGAATACCTGATATCTTATGTGTAACCTAATGACATCAATTTGTCAATGTTAATATACACCGTTTTATATATAAACTGGAAAATTATAAAATATTGTTCATTTTTCTGTTATAAAGTCGACAATTTCTAATAATTATTTTTAATCCAAAAACATGAACAATATTGTTTCAAAGCCATTTCATATTTTTTCTCTTTTTACTTAGAGAATATTACCTCTAAAGAACTGAACATATTCAATAACATTTGGAACGTTTATTTCAATAATGCAATTTCAGAGGTTATGAAATTTCAAAGATCGCTGACCACGGGAACATCTACAATTTTTAAAACATTATTTTTCGAAAATTGAAAACGAATTGTAAAACAATGATTATGTTTATATTTACGCCAAAAATACCCGTTTTACATGCAGTATTTTATTTAGAAGAAAGTGGTGTAATTTACAATACATTAATGATCGTTTATGAGATACTTTATGTTTATGATTTAAACTTAAGAAAATAATAATAAATAAATATATTCAGTATTATCGATTGCGTATATTTTTATAAGTACTTTCAGTAATATTTAGCAGTTTTTCTTCAGATAAAAGAAAATTACCATCGGAATAGCAATATCACGCGAAAGTATCAACCAAAATATATTCAATATGGAATGTTTATTTTAATCGGTAATATACATAAAGCATATGGATTATAGTAAAGATTCAACAGTTTCTAAACTTTTTAATCCGTGAAGAAAGCTGTTGGATATATCATACTGTATAAATTCGAAAAATAATAGTAAGTATGTAATAGTAATATAAAGTAAGTAATTTTAAAGTAAAATTTGTCAATGAAGTTAATCAGCAGCTTCAAAAATAAGGTATCTGTTAATATTCCTATTTCAGCAGTCTTAATTGAATGTTACTTAAATTGTTTTAATTGAATGATATTTAAATTGTTTTAATCGAATGTTATTAAATTAGTTTTAATCGAATGTTAGTTGAACTTTATAAATCAAACTATCTCATATATCTTTAGACAGTGATCATTTAAAACTTATTGTGTACAATGCTCATCCTAATTCGGATATTTTTATTCGTATTTTATACCATTATATTATAAGGTATTTTTATAATACTTGAACGATAGTTATTTTTATTTTTATAATACTTGATCGCTAGTTATTTTTATTTATTTGATGAATTAGCTCATGTAGCTAGCTTTCCGAAACTGATTGTTTTTCTTCAATTGCTGTTATATTCCTAATTTTGAAATCTACTAGCATTTCTATAGTATTTTATTTTTTTAACGAACTTAACTCATCTGGCTTCCAAATCAAGTTATGCTGCCTTCATTTTCTCATTATTGTTAATTTCATTCACAGGTATTTTTTGAATAATTTTGTATATATTTGTAGGAATTAATATATGAAGTTACTCTATCGTCCGAAACGGATGTTTCCTTATTTATACTTTCTCATACTATAGAGTATAGTGAGAAAGTACTCTTTTCACAAAAATTTTCGACCTCGAGATTGTGTTGCCAATATCTGTTTTAAAACCTCTTAAACATACTTGTACTGTGATGTCCGTCTGTCTGTCGTCTGTCTGTGGCCGAATTCTTTTGTACATAACTTGATGCCACAAACAGATGCCACAAACAGTACGACAGATGCCACAAACAGTATTGGATTTTCACGAAGCGTTCTATCCGGCTTTATTAACAAACAATTTAGAACTGAATAGGATTTTTTGAAATTCAAGCAAATATTTCGAAATTAATTCGAAACATTAAATTTGTTTATCATGGCAACATAGGACAAAAGTGGACATAATTCTGCATAATAATTATTCATAAAATCATTATTTATGCCTCGATTATCACGGAATTTAACAACTTTAATCACTGTAGTGATACACAGCCATGTGTTCGTGGCATCATTAGCGTCATTAGCCTTTATATTGAATACGTCATAGATATGATCATTTGGACCAACGATATAGGTTTTTCAAATGTTTTATTACAAAATCTGAAATTCGCAAAAAAAAAAAAGTAAATTACGATTTACATCCAAATGGATTCTATTATGAGAGTGTCGGGTTCAGCCCACTCCAGCTAATTTGTCACATAATCCTTGGCTAATTCACAGAATGTTTTGTATATGTGATCGATCTGTGTCTCGAAACTGCAGCAGTGGTAGAACGAAAGCCATCATTTTCCAGTACATCCCCAAATTTTTAGTTTTCCAGTAAAACAATTTGTCATAAGGAATTCAGGGGCTGTTGACCATCCAATTAATGAAAAAAGCTTCCGATTTCTCAAAATATTCGGCTATCACGACTAACACCTTTCCTCACAGAATACCTCAACATTTAACTTATTTTCCTCTTGGGTGTTCTTTCACATTTTTCGATTTTTTCTTTGACAACGTTTATTATCTTGGGTCACGTAATACAACTACTTTCTGACAGACGCCTACGTGACTTATTGGTGCAGGGATCTTCTTCATTTATCATAGGAGGAAGGCTCTTCTTTGCCTTTAAAATCAGTTCATTACCTCCTTAATATCGTGTGATTAACGTTTCTATTCGTCCGACTTATTGATACCGATCAAACGGTGCTTCGACTAATATTGCATGTATATTTCAAGATATATTTTACTCCTTGTAGAAATATGAAATACATTTGAAACACTTAGATAACATTTTGTCATATTTTGGAAGTTACTTTGTTTCTTTTAAAACGTATTTATGAAAAATACTCTTATTGCAGAAATATCAGTACATTTAGATTTTTAGAAATTTTCGTTTATCATGTCTACATTTGGTGTATACACGAGTTTTGCATGAAATATTAAAAAAAAATTCAGTTGGAACATTGGTAGGTTACATTAAATAAATGTATTCTTGTATTGAAAATTCCACGAATATTTCTCAAATTATATTCCTCCAAAACGTTTATTGTTAACATAACGTTTAAACGTAATGTAAAATCAATGAATATTTCATTCATATCACCTATATTCCAGACACTAGAGTTAAATCATTTCGAAGTATTCTTGTTTTAATTAGAGGCGGAATAATATATATAATTCTAGTTTTTATGCATAATGTATTAATGCAAAATATTCCATACCGATATCTGTATTTATCCTTGAGTTATTTTGTAGGCATCAAGCAATACTCGCACACACACACACACACACGGAAAGGAAGAGTTTGTGGTTTGAACATATGCGCAAAACATATGCATATTGAAAATATGCGCAAAATATTTTAACGTGTTTATTTCACGTCAAATACAAAAATCAACTTGTAATATTATAGTACGAAGACCAAATGTGAAATTATTTTTGATTAAAATTACAAATTATAAATACTTATTTATTAATTAATATATTTCTCTATAGTATTATACTTGCCTAAAATTAGAAGTAACCAATATTATATAAACAAGTGGTTATATGTATTATAACCCTCCACATATACATAGTAATTACATTGGGTCTTCATTAATTGCCCATTGTCTAAACCCTATTTAGAACCGTTATCCCCATTCAAACGGGGACACTCCCATTTCCCAAAAACGTATCTAACAAAATAATTTCAAAAATGTTATAATATACTTCAAATAATAATCCACGTTTAGATATTTCGATATATATCTAGACAAGGCCTGGACAGGACTTACTTCACGCTTCACCGTTGGCCGCCAAGAAATTTTGCGGTGATCATCTGAGTTAAAAAAAAAATGTATCGTAATTGAAACAAATATTCAAGAATATTTCTTATCAAATTTAAATTATTAAGAAGGGTAATTTAAGCGCGTCTGGAGAGAAAATAATTAATTATTTTCCGTGATTCACAGCCGACAAGTGACCACGTAGGAAGATGAGATTGGGTATGAAATTCTGAATTTTTTTTATCTACCACAAATATTTTGATAAAAAAGTCAGAATAAAATAAGATTTCGATGAATCATAGATTCGCTTGTATCCTCCATTCTATGGATCAAGAACGCTGCAATAAATATGTGCGCAGCATATTCACAAAATTAGAACGGAATTTAAAATAATAACCATCACTGAGGGAATATTAGTTTCTTCTAGGCAGTACACTCTTGTGTGCCGATCCGGTGGTCAAGCGGTCAGAGGCATGTGTTTCCGTCTGATCGATGGATTGCCGGGTTGCGGGCTCGAATCCCGCCAGCGGACATGGATGTTGTCCTGTCGAGGCCAAATCAGATTTCCGCCCTTCGGGGTGGCTCAATAAAAGTGAAGATGCAAATCTCCCTCCCCCCTTCGCCATGGGATACCCTGGGTGGTCTTGTAGACGTCGTGCGTAGACGCTCCTTCACCACGGAGGAATTAGTAACCAAAGAACAATCTTGTGTAATTCGAGGTTTCAAATTCAGTAATTTTTGGATTAGATCTAGTTAATTCTTAAACATTTAGCCATGGGCATCCACCTCTAGACATTTAGTTATATACCTAGAACAGGTTTAGATTGGACGTATCTCGCTGTTAACCGACGGACCGCCAAGAAATTTTAGTGTCATCATCTAAATTAAGAGAAAAGTATCCAAATTTTCTAAATATTAAAGAACTATATTTTTATGCAAAATAAATGGCAATATAAGGAGAAAAAATACGTAACCAATTTCGGTGTTTAACAATCAACCAATTAGAAATCCGTGCAAATTAGCAGTTAATAATTACATACTGATCTATTCAAAATTAGTGCACAACTTATAGGGCAAGCTTTTATCGTTAAATTTTATAAATTTTCTGTTATCAAATACGTTCTTTTTTCATAAACTTTAACATTAATTATTATTATTATTATATTATGATAAATATATGGTGGCCGCCGACTTTTGGAGAAAATTACAAATTGGTCTTGGCCAAAAAACGTCTACCCAAATTTGCATTTTATTATGTATGCTGGGAAAGTCATAGCTCACGATCGTCGTTAAACTCATGAATGGACACTTATATAATTAATTTTTATCGAAAAAAATAAAAATTGGATTTTGAGCAATTCATTGCATCTTAGATATAGGGTAAAATTGTCCAAACATCACTATAAAAAATTTAAGGAAGCGCAGTCCGATGGAGCCGAAATGGTTATGCGTAAATAATATTTTTGAAATTAATACCCCTATATAATTTTAAAAGTGTATTCGTTCTTCACACACATTTTATATTTTACAGGTTTTTGAAGCAATGACAGTTACTCACTAACTGTATATAGCTAGTTAGCACTTTCAGTTAAAATCGTAATTTCATCTGGATATACCGACCATGGACTTCTATACAAAATACCTAATTATTTTACTAACTTGTTTGGCAGTACATATATCGACGATATAATTATGCAATATATGATGAGATTTTTTATTCAATATAAAGTATAAACTTAATCTAAAATCTCGTCCACGGAGGGTATTGTAGATATTCGTCAAATGAACGTCCAACAATATTTGTATCGTCAAAATAGACGATGCAGGATTCACAGGAGAATCCTTTCAGCAAGGTCTCTATTAGACCTTTAAATGTTTCGGGAGTATTAAAATTCCCAAAGCACCCCTTTAAACTGCCGCAGTCCTTGACAGATAATAAAAGCTGTATTTTCTCGATCTTTGTGAAGGATCTCCGCTTCCCAGTAGCTACTTCAGAGATCTAGAGTCGAAAACCACTTGCACATAGAGAGGGTATTTAAAGTGATGCCAATTCTTGGCAGTAGATAGCTGCCTTCCTTTGTCACGGAATTGAGACTATAGTCATAGCAGATTTTCGTAGACCATCTATTTTCGCCTCTACGTCGATAGGTGAATAACAAGGACTTGATGATTGTTCGACCACGTAGCTTTCCTGCATGTCTTCGAAAAGCTTATCTTCTACTTTTCTAACGAGTGGAAGTTTTCGAGCAACTTATTTGCTGGTTACCGGCGTCGATTCTATGTCTAGTTAGTCCACTGCCCCCATGTATCCTGTAGCAGTCAAGAATATTTCACTGAAATCAGATATGAGGCTTTTGCACGCCTCGTGTTTGCACGATTTTTCCTCTGAGATTAAGATGGCGATCAGATGTTCAAAATTGCTGTTTCTGGTTTCTGGACAATCACGCATTACGCTTATGAGCGTGAAGCATTAAGTTGGCTGCTCCTGTTAATGAATGATTTGGTGCCTGTCGCTAATATTTGCGTTTGTACGGAGTATATATGTACGTGTAATATGTACGTAGTGTCTTGAAAAATTCACGAAAACTACGCACACAAGAATTATTTTTTTCTTTAGAGTCTGGAGATAGAAAGTCTGTTACTGCCATTCCACGTGTACCAGGGTCTTCACAAATATTTTTAACCAAACACTCGCTAAATGCGGGCGACGAATCGTCTTCTACAGTGAATATGTTACACTCTATGTATCCCCTTTCTGTTTCAAACAAAGGCGTATCTTCTGTAGCTGTCCGTAATTTGTTGTTTTTGAATTCTTGGTTAAATCCGTGTTTTCTAAAAAGTCCAATTAAAGAACGCACTCTCCAAAAATGTTCGCGACATCAGAAAATTAATGATAAAGGATCACATCGTCCGAAATAGTGACTTCGATTTTTCCATGCCCATTCCTTTTTTACTAATAAGTGTGCACAGAGGGTTGGAAGGTGACGTATTAACAGGTTGACCGTTAATTTGGCGTGCTACGATACTTTTAATATTGGCAACATTCACACTCGTGTCGGTAATGATTTTGCACCCCATGTTATTTATAGACACATAACGTAAAGTATATTATTTCCTACGTGCAACAAACTCATCTAGAATGTCTTAGATGACCCAATTTCTGAATGGTAAGTTATTTTATTCTCTTGCACATTGAATGGGAAGTATCACCACATATTTCCCCTTCTTTCATAGATCCAGATTATCAATATTTCCTTAACAAGCCAAAGAATTTCTAGAATCAGTTGCTACTTTGCCTCTGTAACATATATTTTAATTCCTTCATAGGCGCAGCATCTCGAATACTGAAGTGATATCAGTCACTTCAGCACCACGTTCAATGGATCTGTAAAGTCTTGATCTGTCAATCTCTCAATGGATCTGTGAGATGCTGCAAGATCTGTCAATGGATCTGTGAGATGCTTCAAACTTGCTGGATGGGGACAATGCAGCTTTCATTACATTCGGCTATAAGAAGAGAGTGGCGAATTTCTGCCAAATACTGGGCTGCAAGACGTCCCCTAACATCAATAAGGAAGTTTGCGAAGGATAACGAATTCTTTCAATATCCGAAGACAGTTCCTGTAGACTCTCTCCAAACTTTCGCGGCGATACTTCAATTGAACTTTGCTCGTCTCTTTCACATTCTTCTCCCTATAGAGCAGTTTTCCATTAAGACTATTTGTGGTAAGTGATTAAGGTCTGTAGACTATCCAATTAATGGAAAGAACTTCCAATTCCATAACATAATCGGCCATCATAATGAGCAGTTTCACTAGTAGAATGTCTCAATACTTAACTTATCTTCGTCTCAGGTACTTTTCTTTGACTTTAATATTTTGGATTACGTAATATAATTGTTTTCTGACAGATGTCTGCGTCTGTTATTGGTACAGTGCTCTGTTTCATTTATGTTGACAGGGAAGGCTCTTTCAAATCATTTTACACCTCTTTAAAAGCTTGCGATTAACGTTTTTATTCTTCAGACATATTGATGCTGATTAAAAGCGGATTAGGCGAAAATTGTATTCATATTTGAAGAGATACATTTACATCTTGTGGAAATTCCAACGTTTGGAGCATTTTTGTAAGCCAGTTGATTTCTCTGAATACTGAATAAAATGCAATTATTGTAGAAATATAAGTATATTTAAATGTTTAGATTATTTTGTTTATTATGCCTACATTTCAGTGTCTGTGTGTGTACATGAGTTTTGCATAAAATAATAAAAATAAACTATTTCATTTGCCATATAGGTAGATTGCATTAATTAAATGTATTCTTGTATTAAAAATTCCATGAATTTTTCTCCAATTAGTTTATGCCAAAAATTTTAAGAAAACTAATAAAATGTAGTTTGTGACTAGGGTTTGCTAGTCATATCAAGTTTTAAATGTAACCTTCAGATATTTATGCAGGGCTTATTCCTGAAATTTAAATGAATGGATGAATGGGTGAATACATATTAATGTCTCTTGTTTGATAATAATGTTTATTAATGATTCTTGTCCGGTCAAAATAACTTGAATAAATTTCTCACGTATTTAGTGATTATTTATTATAAATAATTTTTAAACAAATATGTACTTGATTGTTTAAATTATAAAATTTCATGAATTTATGAAAAAAATATCGTTGAATTATATTTGGCGGTTTTCCGAATGATTAGATGTAAATTTATTTCAAAGTATCTAATAAATTTATTTTTTGTGTAACTCTATATAAACAATTATCAATATTGATAGCATCCCCAATAAGCGATATAGTCCATATATTAAGATATTTTAATAATTAATACATCAATTAGGCGTCATTTTCATTAATTTAGCTTCCTTTTTGCCAATTTTGACGGTATTTTCGTCAATTTGGCAACATTTAAAAAGCCAGCAGGTTTGAGATAGCCCGACAAATCCGTTACCTTAATTTTGCAAAAACGTGACAGACGGAAAAATAGGTTTTCTTGTAGTAAATTCCAAAATTATTTCCGAGATATTGAATTTTCGACAATTAGTCGTCATTTTCATTGATGTAGCGTCATTTTTTATGAATTTGGCTACAGTTTCGTTACCTTGGCAACATATAGAAAAGTCGCCGAGTTAGCGGCATACTGCACACTTCCTAGCTAAAATCTCGCCAAGCGTTATAGCTGGAGAATTTGTTTATTGTTATAGAAATAATTACACTATTGGCGTTCAAATAAAATGTATTACCCAAAGTATTTTTTCTCATGAATGGAACGTTCTAGATCCAAAGGAATGATGTCACCAAACTTATCGAATGATATTATATATGAAAAGGGAACATATTTCACAATAGCTAAAAAACTTTTTATGTGATTTATTCATAATTACATTTGAAAAATGTGCAATATCTCGAGAGCTATTCATTCGAGTTTTCTAAAGATTATGTCAATCGTTTTCGAATGAAAAATGACAGAAGAAATGATTACTTGCTTAACTTTATTAAAGGTTTTCAAATTTTTTTCAAAATGTCACTCGAAAATTTAGGGAAGTTCTGAACATTCGACTGCGTTTAAAAACAATAGGTTTCCAGTATTCACGGATTGTAGTTGTTGTACCAAATTTCATTCGAATCACTCCATTCGTTCGTAATGTATTGTTTTCACAGATTCACTGAGACACACGCATAGAGACATACACACATAGGCACCAATTCGTGTGATTCGTGTTTAGGGATACTTGAAACGTGCTCAACCGTCGAAAACTGGAACTCGAATTTTCGACTCTGTCACAATACTTTCCTTATACATTATATTATGCATATAAAGTAACGAGTGCGTTTTTAATAACCATATCATTTATGTCGTTTATTCTAAACTTTAATATCTTCTCTGAGATATTTCTTACAAACATAATATCCATTAGTACATATTTAAACTTTTGATTGATATTAATATATTCAGAATACTAAAAAATGTCTACTGATAATAGGTTAATGGCGTTTCGTTTAATATGAGACTTATGACAACCCCCTCTAGTTCCATACATATAAAGCTATAATACATACATTGCGTACTGTGTTTATTGTTAATTAGCTAATGGAGATATCTCTTCAAAGTGGTGATTTAGGTTTCCAAGGAAATCCATTAAGTACTTCAGTTACGTTTTAAGGGAAGTTAAGTGAATATATACAATAGTTTTATCAATAGTAAATTGGCCATGCCCGAACAAAAAGAAGTATTTGTTGAGCCACTTGCGGATAATTTTAAAAGTTAGTATAAAGAACTCGGCAACAGAGCCACTTACAAAAGAGCATTGTCTATACAATAGGTTACTACAGTTGAACTGCTACAGAATGCATTTATTTGACGGACATATTTATAGCAGACTTGCTGTCCTACTCGAAATCTATAAATAAAATTGAAAATATGCCTGTATGTCTGTCCCGTCATCACGGAAAAACTACCGAACCGAATTTACAAAAATATAGTGGATAACCTTAAAATAGACCCTCCTAAATGTAGTCCGAGTTTCAAGTTTTTAAGTCTAGGGGTTGTCGAGATATTAATTAAAAACGAAAGTTTTCCTAGGAGTTCTATTCTCTAATTCATTGGTTCCTCCAAATGAAAAGGTTGGAAATCGTCTGTTTAAAACAAATTAAAACTTATATCTATATTTAGTTGGCGATTTTTGAGCTAATTAGTTTCTTTCTGAAAATATGAGTTGTTTGAAACATGAATTCATATGCAAAATCTACCACCTTGGTTTATATTTCAGAAGCTTTTACTCATTAATGAAAAGTATTCAGAAATCAAAATGGTTATGTAATTTTGCATTTTATGAGGATGATTCCATCTTATATCATGATGATCGGCAACGCAATTAAATGAAACGTATTTGTTAATGTTTAATATTATGTTTTCGATTTGAATAAAAAATAAATGCTTATAAAAGTATATCTGATAAATGTACTGTTTAAATTTTCTTTTAATTATATCAATTGCAGATTGCATACATCACTTTCATTTATTTTGAGAAAGAGTTTTCAAGCTTATATATTGTGTTTAGCTAATAAACTCATATATTGTGTTTAGCCAATAAAATCATTTAGCCGGTTGTTAAAACAGAGAAAGAGTAAAAGGGGTATATCTTTTAATACAATTTTAGTGTTTTTCTTTAGTATATACAAACGGGTTCAGGATGTGTTTTTCAGATCTGCAAAGTCAGAACTACGAATTTGGCGGTATATCGCTAACTTGGCAACTTTTCTTAAACTTTGCCAAATTACGGAAATGTCGCCAAGTTGTTAAAAAGGACGAAAATCAATGAAATTTACTTTATTTTGTTGGAAGAGACTACTGAAATGATGTATCGATAGAAGTTTATCTGTCAGCCCAACTGTCCTACTTAGTAACACAATTAGCAAATTTTTAAAATGTCACCAAATTGATAAAAATGTTAGTAGATCAATAACAATGTAAATCCATAAAAGTATCATCTGACCGACCCAGATCGTCTGACCTACTAAAAAGTTATAAGGTATCTGTTTGGACGACCGGAAAGTGCCACCCAATTTAGACTGGAACCCAGTGGAGGAGACATCCACTCGGGTCGTACCCGTTATTCCACAATCACCAACCTCTCGGAATGACTTACGGGCACATATATTTAACGTGATCGTACTCCTCGTGAACACGGCGGCAGTTAGGCAGTGGAAGGCATCGAACCCAGGCCGACCGAGTGCAATTCCCGCGCGCTAACCACTTTGCTGTCGTACCCCCCATAAAATAATCTTGAAATTGATAAAATCGCGCTAAATAAATGAAATGAATCGTGTTTTGTTAGGTGATAGTATTGGCTTGATGTGCCGTCAATTGGTCGCCAAGTGGGGCTGTCAGTTCCACAGTCCCACCTGGCGATAAATTTGGCAAATTTTTAGAATGTTGTTAAATTGACGAAAGTGTCGCCAAACGTTCCATAGAAATAGCATTATTCAAACGATATTTTCCCCAAATATTTGTTTGAAGGAGATAATATCATGTTGCTTAGCCACGGATTTAAATCCAATGTGTTTCTGCGACGAACGATTATTATTAAATCTTTTCCGTTTTGGATAATGAAGATATGCATATAAAATAAATTTCATTGTCTTGCATTTTTAACTAGATAATATCAATTACAGTCTTCAGATTTAAATATTATTATTATTGATATTTTCAGGAATTATTGTATCTGAGATTATCGATAATTTTAAGTTATTATGCTATCGTTTTATTGCGGCAAAAATTTATGAAACTCATTTATTATAGTTGTACGAGTAATCTTCTAAATACGAGTAATCTTCTTCTTCGCGTACGTCTTCATTTTTCCGTGCTCAATTACTTTTTCAATAATCCAACGTATGTTCCCTAAGACCCTGTCGAACTTCGCGGTAGTTTGTTCGTAGTTAGTATGGTTAAAGATGTAAGATATAGAAATGTAAATGTAGTTAATTAAATTCATGCTATATCTTATGATTGCATTTACGCCTAAATTCATTCTTCTACCTTAACCACGCCCATTAATTCCGGGCATACCTAATTAATATACTTTTTTGTAACTATTTTCAGATTACGCCCTTAGTCCTTATAAACCCACTTTAGATCGTGTTCGTTATGAACGTGTTAGTTCTTTTTCAGGTTTTAAGTTGTCCCGATAATACAATTCAAAATGTACACTCCAACCTCAAATCTTCTTAAGTGTTTAAATTTCATTTTTTTTCATCATAATAAAATTTGTTTTGCATGCAATCTTAGCATACAACTTTAGCATATAAACAGTCAAACATCATCAAATTAAGTACAGTCCCGTAATAAATCTAGATGTAAATATTATGGTAGTTTTAAAGGCAGTAATGCAAAGTGCGTATGTAAAATGTGCAAAATATCACATATGTCCACAACACATCCATTTATTGTGATGTGTATGTTACCGCTAATGTGAAGAAACCAGTTATTCTACAGATTATCTAGGTAATGTGCAGTTAACTAGGGTGATCCGTTAAAGTGCTGAAAATTGTTTCATTTCTCAAATGACCTAAGTAATCTGCAAATTACCTAGATAATCTGCGCATAACCTACTAGGCAATCGTTAAAGTGAAAATAAGACCTTTGCTGGAACAACAGCAACGTTTCTAAAGAATCAAGTTAATTCAATTCGGTGCTTGCTTGCATACTAGGAGCTAAATTTATGTGCTTTAAAAAAATCACGACATAAATTCACGCTCTATCAGGCAGAAACGAATTTAAAAATAGAATTAGCTATACATTGCAATGGCAAACGATACAAATTATGAGAAATTAAAGCAACCGGCGACGACAAGACGCTGGCGAAACCAAACTAAAAGTGGAAGAAGAGGGAAAGGAAATGAGAGAAACAAACTTTTAAGCTTTAATGATACGGAAGCTGTTAATGTGCACATTACCTAGGTAAAATGCAAAAATTCTTGATTCAGCACGTTAGCGGAGCAGATTAGTTAATCTGCAGATTAGCTAGGTAATGTGCACATTAACGACTTTCGAGCTTTAGCGGTAACATGTATATTAAATGAAATAATTTTGCCAATTTATGTCAATAAGGGATCCCTTTAACATATATATTAATTAAATTATTATTACCAAGTTTTCAATAGATTTATTAGCATTTTTTTCTTTGGAGTCTGTATGGACCCCACTTATTCTTGAAAGTCTATTTTCGTGTGTCTGGTTACGGAGAAAATGCTCATAGACATGTGTTCAGAATTTCAGTAGAAAGTTCCAATGCAACTGGACAAAGAGTCCATGCCCAGCGAGATGCAAAAGAGTGACCCAGGTAGCATTTTGCATGTAATACTTGAGGAAGTAATTAAAGGCTGACTTTCAGGTAGTTGTTAGTTTACTAAATCAATAATATTCGCCCAATGTATCACAACTCCTTAGCTCTAGATAAAATACTTCCCTGTAACTATTATTATAGTAGCTGATAATCTGTGCTAATATTACTTTAAGATAAGATATGAATAATATTAAAAATGTTTTAATAAACTTTAGATTGCAAAAATTTTGACTCCTTATTTATGTAAGTTATTAGACATGTAATGCCTATTAATCAAGTTGCTCTTCAGGGACTACAGGTAACATATAAAATTAACGAGGTAGGTTTCACTTCTGCAATGTACAATGCTAAGTTCACAGCCACCTCACTGATTCAATCACCTTTGCGGGGTTTTGCGGCCAGATTGTTGTGATCATTATATTAATCAATTTAAAAATAAATACATTGTAATTATAATATACCACATATTAATTTTGTAAACCTGATTAGGACTACCATTGTAAAATTCCAGGATTCTACTAGCTCGATGAGTTAATATTGTAGAGATATATTGATTAGTCAATGAGTCAGGGTTTTGCTTATTATAGATAACGTTTTTTTCAGTTTCAAATAATCAATTCATTTTCAACCAATATTTTCATTTCCAATTTAAAACCGCATAACTTAAGCAGGATTTGCCATGTTAACAAACATCATATATTTCAAAATTCATAACTGTCTAACGAATTAGATTCAGTGATATATTGCTTTTATAAAACTATTCCATATATTCTGTAAGACTAATACATATTTTATATTAATTTATGGTTATGATCTGAAGGTTTTTAATTACTAAAAATGTTACTTACCACTCAGATCCTACTGTCAAAAGTAATTTCAGAAAGTCCATGGTGTTGATAAAATTTAAAAAATGAGGCTTATTACGTCTTCTTCATCCTTATGGAACACAGATAAGATTTTGAAGAAAATTATTATAAAATTCAGCGATTATGTTGCATATATGCTTTTTTCTAACAAAGTTAAATATAAGTAAAACACAGAATAATATAAGCATACCATATAAGTCATTGTCCAATCTTTGCTCAATGACATTAAGTGTTAAATTTGGGATACTAGACTCTGAAAATGGGTAAAATTTAATGTGTTTTATTTCAGAGACATTTTAAGCCCTGATAACTCAGTTAACATAAAACTTATGTATAAAGACTGTTACCAGTTTTACAAGCGCTTGGATGATCTTTATGGCTAGAGTAATGGCATAATTAGCTAGATTTCAAGAATAATCTGATCTAGCTAAATTGACCTCTAACGGCTGTTTGTTGCATAACGTGATAACTAACATCCATGTATGTCTAAATGTGACTATTTTTGCTGTCAAACGTTCTAAACATGCCTAAATCGATCAAAGAGAGGACAAAGTTGGCATACCCAAACTAGATCCCATACAGCTAAAAATATGCAATCGAGCATCTCTCTGGTTGTTAGATTTTATATATCTCAAAATCCATAACTTTAACAATGCATTTCTTTTATATATATAATACTCTCCTATATTCTACAAAGATCTAAATGAGTTCTTGATCTTGTTTTATGGTTATGGTTTGAGGGTGGTTATGAATGATCTAAAATTATTACTTACTACTAGATCTTAGTGTCAACAATTATTCTTGAAGTTCTATGTGCTTGGTTGAGTTCATAGACGAGAACTAGTTAAGACTTCTTTATCCTAAACTGGAACAGTAATTTATGGGATTTTGATGAAATTATTTTGATATTTGACGATTACTAATATTTGACGATTACTTTGCATACATACTATTTTCTTCTAAAACAAAAAAAAAATATTAGAATTCTGTCAACATTGCATGCTGTATTTGACTAATATATTATGACCATATACTTCGTATTCTATTTTTAAAATGCATTTTACTAATAAATGCGTGATTAAAATATTTTTTTTAATATTTGTAATATTAGTCTTTTATTTATTAGAAAATGTCACATCAATTGTCGTTGCTATTAAGTGATATTTTTCGCCATATAAAATAGACACACTTGTCACCAAATCATTGCTGAATTGCATTAAAGTATCAAATTTAAGATTCGTTGTTATGAAAATGTGTACAATTTGATGTGTTGTTAAATTTTGGTAAATACTTTAGTTACTGATAACACAGTAAATAAATAAGAATGTAAAACCCTTCTAAAAATATGCTGTTGCAGACGCATTACGGATCAAACCATGCTGATCTTAAGTGATAGCATAAAGTTTTTAATATTAAAAAATATTGTAAATTTCGTATTTTATCTTCATAACGACATCATAAAAACACGTATTGTTAAAATGCGATTTAATTACATCATGGTTTTTGCACCAGAATATAAAATCTGGTATGGCATGAAACTTACTACTTAATTAGTGTTGCCAACACCTGGATGAAATTTATGTATATAATGATGACAAAAATGGCTAGATTTCATAGACAGCTTGGCTAAATTGCCTAATAATGGCTATTTTTTGGCATAAAATGGTAATAAACTTATCTGTTTTACGTTCCTAAATTAGCAATTTTTGTGTCAAACGTTCTATAAAATAATTATGCAACCCGCCTTACTCAAATCTGGTGAAAAATGGTACAATAGCCTTGCTTTTGAAATTTTAAAACCGGAATTATGAGTGTAGCGATCAGGAGAAAAATTCATAGTATAAAAATATCATGTTTCCATCCTGTTCTTTGGCAAATATGTAACATTGTGAGTTGTGGAGGGATTACAATCGATAAAGATGTTACTTACAATCGATTACAATCGATAAAGATGGTCCCTATATTACTTCCACAATTTATACATGATTCCCTAGGAGAACACCTGCAAAACGGTGAAATCAACGCTCCTTCGACTTGGTGGTCAGAGAAGTATCAGTTTCAGAGGGGCTCACAGCAGAGCTCCTTTGGGGAAAGCTGACCCATGGCCGTTTCCGATCGCACTTGTGCCCGGGTACATGGGAACTTTGGCCCAGATGTCAAACATTAATTTTGGGGTACTAACCAACCCTCTGTCATCACAGCACCCAATAGCTGGATGTAACCCTTGAATATTCAATCAAAGTACCAGGGGCTGCAGTGGGAGAGCGAATAATAGACTTGGGGCGTGATTGGGTAAGAGGTCACATTTTCCGATGTCCGAGAGAGAGTTAGTTTTTTGAGAGTAGTTTTGAGAACACTTGTTATTTGATTCCGAGGAGAAAGGTCCTCAATCCACGGAGCAAATAACGGACACCCCTCGCCTACCGACTTGCTGACGAGCTATCCTTCGAGATACTGAGGTATGGCTTGCATGTATTTTTACATGCAGTGTCGATGACACGATTTTCTCTCTCTCTCTCGCTCGCTGCATTGGTTTAGCCTTCATATTCAGGATAATTAGTTTTTGAGTAAATTAACTTAATTATATTTTAAGGTAACATGTGTTTAGAAACGAGTTGATCTCAATCTTAATGTAATTTAACCACAGAGAAGCTTATATCTTGTAAATGGGTAATTTTTTGAAAGTCGTGTTTGAAACCCATTCTTTTGTAACCGGATCAATATTGTGTAAGGAGATGATGTTTGAGATTAATCATACTTATATTGGGATGTCAGTAGAATATTCCATTGTTATTATAATCATTGTGTAAATAAATATTGTTATTGTTTTATATTATGTCCGCTGTCCTCATTTTCCATTAAATTGATTTATATGTATTTTTATTCGACACGGCCAATGTCGGAGATCACTGTAATGAGGAGAAATAATAATATTTGCGTTCTGACCGGACGTGTGGTGAAAATCCACGCATTAAATCCCATGAATTTCACAACATATACTTAAATTTTATCTAGTAGTATAGCAAGATCACAAAGTAGAATTTAAATGTTAACTGATAGGGATTTGGTATCGAATTTCAGAGAGGGTAAAGGAAGTTCTGTAAGGTAAGAATATCAGAGAGGGTAAGGAAGTTCACTTCTGATTCCTGAGATGTCACTTTAGGTTTTTCCGAAAATGTGTATGACTGTACGAAAAAGTGTACAAAAGTATTAAATACTTATCGTAGATCAACATATGCTAATGTGCACACTCCACTTGCCACCACATGAAGTTCGTTTAATAAATTTCTTATTCTGCCTTTTTGTGTATTTCGAAAAAAATGTTAAATAATTATGTGGTTCCCTTGTCAATTTAACAAGAAATTCCATTGTCATTTACAATTACAGCAAGTAAAGTGCCTTACAAAATTACATTCGATTTGTTTATTTTGTACAAAATATGTCTTGTTGACAAACAGACAGATATGGATATATCAAAAAAGAAAACTTCACATATTCTTGGATGCTCAATCGAGTAAATCCGTCAATATCAGAATGCCGAAATGTCATCCCAATAATTTCCATTTACATATATTACATGTACATTACCTTCATATTTTTCAATGCCCTTTAACATTTCACAATATCCCTTTACATTTCCCTATCTCCCTTTATATGCAACATATATGAATTTATAGCAGTAATTATTTTCATTATTTTATTATTTTGATGATAAAGGGTATTTTAAATTTCTGAAACATTGTTGATTCATTCACATATTTCTATACCCGAAAATCTCTCGAAATACACTTAGTCATACACAACTTTTATGCAAGAGTTCTTTGAAGCGCGGCGAAAAATATAAATTAGTGTTTGATCCTATTTTATGGTTATGGTTCGATGGTCATACATCACTGGAAAGATTACTTGCTTCTCAGACCTTAATGTCTGGACTTATTCCTGAAGTTCGATGTGGTTGAATGAATGCATAGAAAGAGGCTGATTACAACTTCTTTATCGATCAGGTAACATTTGAGAGCTAAAGGAAACTTTTGAATGTTTGGGCTTATGTAACATATTGATCTTTTATCGAAGTTCAGTAAGTCAAAACCATAGAGACATTTGAGTAATAAACATATTATTGCCCAGTTGGTTCCGCTATGAAAATTTCGAAACAGGGGGAAGGGGATTAATTTAAACTCAAGCATTTTTATGTGCGATCATGTCGATGTTTGATTTCAAAAACTATCAAAAATTAATACTTTTTTCGTCATAAAATGACATTACTTCTTACTAAATCTTACTTTATGATGGAAAATACGTGTCTGTACGTGTCGTCATCTGTACTATGGAATCTAAGCATCGGACTGAGACAAAATTTGGTACAGAGGTACTACAGAATTCATTATTGAAAATAAGATTTGGTGTGATTTTTTCTAAAAGATGAATTAGTTGCTTAGTTATTTTATGTTTTAGTACGATTTTGAGAGATTTTCACACAAATAGGTTCCTTGATGACCGAAAATATTATCAGAAATTTCCATTTTCACCGAAGAACGTTCTATCAAACGATATGAATATTTCTTCAAGGACAGCTCCACGAAATTAATTTTCATTTAGAAGCAGTATGTGATATTTAAAGTAACTGGTGCTAAATTGTATGCAACAAAATTGCCTGTTAACTTTTTATTATGAAATACAAATATGGGACATTTTGAAAGCACAAAAAATACACAGAGTTTTAAAGTTTGCAGAATTCGGGGATTAATTGGATTCCGTTCAAAATTTGTTCGAAAGATATTGTTTTGATCTTTCCGTTTGCATTAATATGGAAAGTTTGAAAGAATCGTTTTTTGTGACTTTTCCAAAACTTATTGTAAATCAGGCTAAAACATAAAATAACTATAACAATTCAGAATAACAGAAAACAATGTCGATATACAAATTTTCGGATCTTGAAGCACCCGCGTACGAAACTTCATGGGCGTAAAATGCTTAGATTTCCTGCTAAAGACCTCATAGATATATAAACATACACAGACATACACGAAGAAACATTTCCTTTTATTATTATAGATTTACATATCTTAAATTTTGATGCATATTAGCTGATACTTTTCTTGCTGCATCCGAAAAAAGGAAGATTAGCAAAATTCTATACATTAATAAAAATATGTGTGTTCATCTATGGATTCTAACAAAAACTACATTAATTTTTTCCTTACTTTTAATAAAACACATAAAAATTTAAATATTATATACCGGTAATGAAGTTCGGTAGAGTTTTCTCCCTGGTGACGTTTTCTGCGCGCGCCCATCAGAACATGCTTTATATAAAATCATACCCATGATTCATAAAAATCTACGTCTTCTAGCCAAGAGATAAAATTATGTTCAGTCTCTTATATTTATTTACTTTCTTTACTTTACATGGTTGCAGAAAGCATGTGTGGTGATTTTGGTCGAAATGAAAAGTAGAGATGATTTGGAAAATGCGGAGGTTTGAGTCAATCGGATGTGACGTTTGAAGGTGGTTTAGAAATTGAGTTGTGGACTATATAACATTCCTTATATACAATCTATATATATAAAGAAGACAAGCGTGTATGTATGTATGTATGTATGACTATATTATTTATGCAGTGATCTCTTATTTAGGACTCGGGAAACGCTAGGTAATTTGCTCTGGTGTACTTTATAAGAAGAGTAAGACCGTCATAAGGCGGGATAAAGTTGCAAACGGGTACCTCCTACTTACAATTCACAACCTTTTACCCATAGACACATGATTTCCATGCACACATTTTATTCAATGTTGCTAATTCTTATATCGCTCCCTATCGCAACGTAATTTCTATACCACCCTTAACAAAACAAAATAAATTTACGACACCTAAAACCTTTTATAAACCGTCCCTATATACGCAAAATGTCAGACACACATATATCACATAAACGGAAAAAATCTCAATCAAACTCTTGGATGCTCAAACCTAGTAAATTCATCAAATTCAGGTGATCGGATTTTTGACATCATCAATATACTATTGCCCTTTACACGTAGTGTAGTAAGCGTACAAAAGCAAATAATCGTAGCAGAAATACTTTTCATTATTCTGTTATTTTAGTGTTAAAGTGTATTCTACATTTGTAAGGCAATTTTGGTTCATTCGCATATTTTGATTTCCCAAAATACCTATAGTCTTACACTTCTTTTATGTAAGAACTCTTTGAAGCGTTGCGAAAGTTATAAATTAGTGTTTGAACCTTTTCTATGGTTATGGTTCAATGATCCTACATCACAGGAAAGATTACTTGCCGCTCAGATTATAATGTCTGGACCTATTCCTGAAGTTGGATATGGCTGGATGAATGCATAGAAAGAGACTGATTACACACATCTTCTTTATCCATCAGTTAACATTTGAGGACCGGAAGAAACTTTGTTTTATGATTATGTGACATATTGGACTTCCACAGGAGATAGATAAGTCAAAATTATGAATATATTTCTAACATATTTTAGTGTAATATATATTATCAATACTATAAGTAAAGAGATTCACTTTCCGAACAATCTATAATGGAACAGGATTACGATGGAAAATGAGGAGCAAATTAAGTTAAGTCAGCAGACATATGTCTGAGAAATGTTTGATTTTCCGTCTACAAGCGTGGAATTTTACTCCCAAATGAGTACAAAATTGTGCCGGCAAACAGAATATGGGTAATAGTCAGAATCCAATATAATAGTGTGGAAAAAAGGAAGCAAAGCAAATAGAAATGGAAAATGAAATAAATATTTACAAGAAGAGCACACAAGAAAAAATAAATAAACAACATAGCATATTAATTAAACGAGCGGGATAAAAACAGCTATTAACAAAAATAATTTCTTTTGTCATACCAAACTCAGAAGAATAGGGCGCCTTTGACAGCTTAAGAAATTCAAATCAAAAACTGGAGAGCATTTTTAAAGAATGGAAACAGAAGAAAAAGTGAACTAGTGAGAGTTATTTTATTTTATAAAAACGTCACATAAACTTTTTTTAATGAAGTAGATGTTCGTTTTTTTCACTCCAAATACGGCTGTGTTTCTGACCCTATAATATTTTCCGTTTTCATATATTGTAGGACATGTAGAAACAAATGAATTTACAAGAGTAATATATTTTATTATTCTATTATTTTTATGTCAATGAGTATTATATATTTCTGTAAAGACGTTAGTTCTTTCATGCATTTCAATTTGATACAACTCTCGAAATACATTTAGTCATGAGTTATTTTCATGCGAGAACTCTTTGAAGAGCTGCAAAATATATAAATTATGTCAGATCCTATTTAATGGGAGTGAGAGTTATAATCCGACGATCATGCATCACATATAATATTACTTGCTATAGAGACCATAATATTTGAATACTCGGCTTGAACACGGTGGCAGTTTTAGCAGTGGCGGGAATCGAACCCGGGCCAACCGAGTGCAATTCCCGCGCGCTAGCCACTGGGCTGTCGCGCCCCTTAACGGTCAATATGTCAATACGTCACCTCCTATCATTCTGCGAATAGTTTCTGGTAAAAAAGCGAATGTGCACGGAAAAATGGAATATAATATTTCTGGCGAGTTTATACTTTATCATTAATTTTCCTATTTTACGGACATTTATGGCCCATGCATTCGCAGATGGGACTTTTCAGAAAACACGGACTTAGTCAAGAATTCAAAAACAACGAATTACGGACAACTACAGAAGATATCCCTTTATTTAAAACAGAAGTGTGAGACATCTTATTGTGCAATATAGTCACTATAGAAGACGATTTGTTGTCCGTACGTGGCGAGTGTTTGTTGAAAAGAATCTGGAAAGGCCCAGGTACACGTGGAACGGACTTTCAATCTCCGGACTCTAAAGGAGAAAATATTTCTTGTGAGCGTAGCTCTGGTGTATTTTTCAAGAGACTACGTACTTGTCCGGAACGCAAATATTAGCGAAAGGCCCAAAATCATCCTATAAAAAGAGCAGCCATAGTAATGCTCTGCTCAAACCAGCGTAATGCGGGATTGCCCAGAAAACAGTAAAGGCAGTTTTGAACCTCTAATCGCCATCTTAAGTAATAACAGCTGATAAAATCGTGCAGAACACGAGGCGCTCAAAAGCATCATTTTTGATTTCAGTGAAATAAATTCAGTGCTATAAGAGACATGGGAAGGACTGGACTGACCAGTAACAACAGGACTACCAGTTCCCAGTCAAACAAGCTTCCGCAAAACTCCCACTTATTAGAAAGGTAGCAGAAGATAAGCTTTTCAAAGACATTCATGAGAGCGACGTGGTCGAACGATCATCAAGTGCTTGTTATTAAATAATTGACTAGTGAAGGTAACATATGGTCTACGAAATTATTGGATGAATACAGAGGTTCCAACTCCGTGACAAAGAAATCAGCTATCTACAGCCAAGAATTGACGACACTTTTGATTCCTTCCCTAGAAGCAAGTGGTTTTCGACTCTATACCTCACTAGCTACTGGCAAATGGAGATCCATCCCAAAAATCGAGAAAATTCAGAGTTTATTGCCTGTCAAGGATGTCGCAATTTGAAGTGATGCTTTTGGACTTTGTAATGCACCGAAATCATTTAAACAATTATTGTTGAGCGTTCATTTGACGGGCATCTACAAAATCCTACATAGATGAGATTTTAGATTAGGTTTATAGATGAAATTGAAACAAAAATGTCGTCATGAATTGCATATTTATATCGACGATATGTGTAATGCTAAGCAATTTAGTAAATTAAATAGATATTTTGAAGATGAGTCTGTGGTCTTATTATCCAGATGAAATCAGGATTTTAACTGAAAGTACTAGCTATCTATGAACAGTTAGCGAGTAACTACTATTGCTTCAAAAGCCTGTAAAAATCAAATTAATATGACAAATGCATAAACTTCTAAAACCACATTGGGGTTTTATTTTCAAAAATATTATTTAGGCATAACCACTTCGGCTCAATCGGACTAATCTTTCGTCAATGTTTATTGAAATGCTTGGACAATTTAAACCTACATATAAGATGCAATAAATTGCTCAAAATCCAATTTTCATTTTTTTTTCAACAATAATGTATTATATAACTGTCCGTTCATGAGTGTAACGAGGATCGTGAGTTATGACTTTCCCCACATACATAGAAAAATGCCAACCTGGTCAGACGTTTGTAGGCCAAGACCTACTTTGAATTTTCTCGAAGTGTCGGCGTTCACCATATATTTATAATTATGTAATAATAATAATATTAATAATAATTGTTACAGCTTAAAGTAAAAAATATGTACTTGAGAACAGAAAATTTAAATCAGTCAAAAAGTTATTACCTGATGTACATTTAATGCGGAAACATGGAAGTTCATTAATTGTCGATAAAGGCTTGCTTTGTGAGTTTTCCACTAAATCTGAATAGTTCGGTATGTAATTAATAACAGCTAATTTCCACAGAGTTGTAAGTGGTTGATTGTAAAACACCGAAAGTGGTTACTTACTTTTACTACTTACAATGCCATTTATTTTGATTAAAAATATAGTTCGTTAATATTTTTAAAATTTCGATACTTCTCTCTTAATTTGGTGATCACTCCAAAATTTCTTGGCGGTCCGTCGGCTAGCAGCGGGGGATGTCCTGTCTAGACCTGGCCTAGGTATATACCTAAATGCCTAGAGTTGGATGTCCGTGGATAAATGTCTCAAAAATAGCTATATCTAACCCAAAAATAGTTGAATTGGAAACCTTGAAATACACAAGATTATCCTGTCTAGAGGAACCCAATATTCCCACAGTGATGGTACGTTATTGTAAAATGCGTTCTTATTTTATTAACTTCCTGCCCAAATATTTAGGGCAGCGTTCTTGATATTCAGGTAAATTGAAAATGATTTCAATCGTTTAAACGAAATCTCATTTTATTTTGACTTTTTTATTAAAATATTTACGGTAGATAATATAAAATACGAGGCGAACAAAAGCATCATTTTTGATTTCAGTGAAATAAATTGAGTGCTATAAGGGACATGGGAGGGACCGGACTGCAGTAACACGAGGACTACCAATAACCAGTTCCCGATCAAACAAGCTTCCGCAAAACTTCCACTTGTTAGAAAGGCAGAAGAAGATAAGCTTTTCAAAGACATTCATGAGAGCGACGTGGTCGAACGATCATTAAGTGCTCGTTATTAAATAATTGACTAATGAAGAAAACGGATGGTCTACGAAATTATTCGATGAATATAGAGGTTTCATCTTCGTGACAAAGAAATCAGCTATCTACTGCCAAGAATTGGGCACACTTTTGATACACTCCCTAGAAGCAGATGGTTTTCGACTCTATATCTCACTAGCTACTGGCAAATGGAGATCCATCCCAAAGATCGAGAAAATTCAGCACTTATTGCCTGTCCAGGATGTGGCAGTTTGAAGTGATGCTTTTGGACTTTGTAATGCACTTGAATCATTTAAACAATTATAGTTGAGCGTTCATTTTACGAGCACCTACAAAATTCTACATAGATGAGATTTTAGTTTAAGTATATAGATTAAATTAAAACAAAAATGTCGTCATATATTGCATATTTATATCGACGATATATTGCATATTTGCATATTTATATCAACGATATATGTAAAAGCTATGACGATGGGTTTTTTTCACAAGCTTTTACTCAACAATGAAAATACTAAACATCAAAATGGTTATGTAATTTCGCATTTTATGAGGAAGATTCTATCTTATATCATGTTGGTCGGCAACGCAATTAAAAAAAATGTGTTTGTTAATGTTTAATATTATGTTTTCGATATGAATAAATAAAATAAATGGATATAAAAATATATCATACAAATGAAGTGTTTAATTTTTCTTTTAATTACATTAATTGCAGTCTGAGTACATCACTTTCATTTATTTTGACAAAAAGTTTTCAAGCTTATATATTGTGTTTAGCTAATAAACTCATATATTGTGTTTAGGCAATAAATTCATTTAGCCGATTGTTGAAACAGAAAAAGTGTAGAGCAGGTATGTCTTCTAATACAATATTAGTGTTTTCATTTAGTATATACAAACGGGATCAGGATGTGTTATTCAGATCTGCAAATTGGGAGCTAAGAATTTTGAGGGATATCGCTAACTTGGCAACTTTTCTTAAACCAAATTGACGGAAATGTCACGAAATTGTTAAGAACGAAGCAAATCAATTTAATTTATTTTGTTTTTTTGGAAGAGATTACTGAAATGATTTCGTTTGCATTTGTCTGTCAGCTCAATCGTCCTACTTAGTTACACATTTAGCGAATTTTTAAAAAGTCACCAAATTGATAAAAATGTTAGTAAATCAATAACAATGTCATCTTCGACCCAGACCGTCCGACCTGCCAGAAATGTATATGTTTGGACGACCGGGAAGTGCCTCTCAATTGAGACCAGAACCCTGTGGGGGAACCATCCACACGTATCGTACCCTAATTTCCCTACCACCAACCTCTCGGAAGGACTTATGGACCCTCATACTTGATCATACTGAATACGGCGGCAGTTTTGTCAGTGGCAGGCATCACACCCGGGCCAACCGAGTGCAATTCCCGCGAGCCAACCACTTTGCTGTCCCACCCTTATAAACATATCTTGAAATTGTTAAAATTGCGCTAAATTGCGTTTTGTTAGGGGATAGTATTGGAATGATGTTTCGTCAATTGGTCGTCAAGTGGGGCTATCAGTTCTACAGTCCCACCAGGCCAAAAATTTGGCGATTTTTTAAAATGTCGCTTAATTTGACGAAAATGTCGCCAAACGTTCCATATAAAAATATCATTATTCAGACGATATTTTTCCCAAAAATTTGTTTGAAGAAGATAACATCATGTCGCTTAGCAACGGATCTAAATCCAATATTTTTATGATGCGGAAGTTTATTATTAAAACTTTTCCGATTTGGATAATGAATATATGTAGTATATAAAATAAATTTCATTGTCATTGCATTTTTAACTGGATAATATCAATTACGGTCATCAGATTTAAACATTATTATTATTGATATTTTCGGGGATTATCGATTTTCGAGGATTGAGAGATTTTCGATAATTTTAAGTTATTATGCTATCGTTTTATTGCAGCAAAAATTGTTGAAACTCATATATTGTACGTTGTACGAGTAATCTTCTAAAAATGCACGGGCTCTTTTTGCCGTGCTCTGACGTAATCTTCTTTTTGCAATTTTCAAGTACCTTCTTAAAAATCCAACGTGTGTTCCCTAAGACCATGTCGAACTTCGTGTTAGCTTGTTCGTAGTTAGTATGGTTACAGATATAAGATATAGAAACTTAAATGTAGTCAATTAAATTCATGCTGTAGCTTATGATTGCATTTACGACTAAATTCATTCTTATCCCTTAACCACGCCCATTAGATCCGGGCATACCCCATTAAAGTACTTTTATTTGTAACTATTTTTAGATTGCGCCCCAAGTCCTTGTAAATCCCTTTTAGGTTGTATTCTCTATGAACGTGTTATTTCTTTTTCAGGTTTTGAGTTGTTCCGATAATACAATTCGAAATGCATACTCCAGCCTCAAATCTTTTTAAGTGTGTAAATTTTTTTTATTTTTTTTATCATAATCAAATTTTTTTTGCATACAATCTTAGTATACAACTTTAGCATATAAATAGTCAAACATCATCAAATGAAGTATCGCACCGTAATAAATCTAGATGTAAATATTATAGTAATTTTAAAGACAGGAATGTGAAGAGTGTGTGTAAAATATACAAACAATCATATATGTCCACAACACATCCATTTGTTTTGATATGAAAATTAAATGAAATATTTTTACCAATTCGTGTGAATAAGGGATCCCTTTAACATATATATTAATTAAATTATTTTTTAGCAAATTTTCAGTAAATTTATAAACACTTTTTCTTTGGAGTCTGTATGGACCGCAGATATTCCTGAAAGTATATTGTCGTGTGTCTGGTTAAGGAGCAAACGCTCTTAGAATTGTCTTCAGAAATTCAGTAGAAAGTTCCAATACAACTGGACAAAGAGTCCATGCCCATCGAGATGCAAAAGAGTGACCCAGGTAGCATTTTGCAAGTAATACTTGAGGAAGTAATTAAAGGCTGGCCTTTAGTTAATTGTTGGTTTACTAAATAAATGATATTCGCCTAATGTATCACAACTGCCTGGCTCTAGATAAAATACGTCCCTGTAACTATTATTATAATAACTGATAATTTGTGTTAATAATACTTTATGATAAAATATGAATAATATTAAGAATGTTTTAATAAACTTTAATTTACTAAAAATTTTGACTTGTCACTTATATAAGTTATTAGACATGTAATCCCTATTAATCAAGTTGCTTTTCAGGAACTACAGGTAACATATAAAATTAACGAGGTAGGTTTCATTTCTGCAATGTATAATGTTAAATTCACAGCCACCCCCTTAATTCAATTAATTTTAATTTTGCGAGTTTTTGCGGCCAGGTTGTCGTAATCATTACAATAATTAATTTAAAAATAAATAAATTATAATTTTAATATTCCACATATTAATTTTGTAAACCTGATTAGGTCTACCATTGTCAAATTCCAGGTTTCTACTAGCTTGATGAGTTAATATTGTAATGAGATACATTGAGATTAGTCATTGAGTCAGGGTTTTGCTTATTATAGATAATAAAGTTTTTCAGTTTCAAATAATCAATTCGTTTTCAAATAATATTTTCATTTCCAATTTAAAACCGCATAACGTAAACAGGAATCGCCATGTTAACAAACATCATATATTTCAAAATTCATAACTGTCTACCGAATTACATTCAGTGATATATTGCTTTTATAAAACTATTCCATATATTTCGAAAGATTAATGCATATTTTATATTTTTTTATGGTTATGATCTGAAGGTTTTAAATTACTGAAAATTTTACTTACCACTCAGATCCTAGTGTCAAAAGTAATTTCAGAAAGTCCATGGGGTTGATAGCATTTAAAAAATGAAGCTTATTACGTCTTGTTTATCCTTTTGGAACACTGCTGAGATTTTGAAGACAATTATTATGAAATTCAGCGATTGTGTTGCATATATGCTTTTTTCTAACAAAGTTAAATATAAGCAGAGCACAGAGTAATATAAATAATACGATATAAATAATTGTCCGAACTTTCCTCAATGGCTTTAAGTGTTAAATTGGGGATGCTGGGTTTCGAAAATGGGTAAAATTTAATGTGTTTTATTTTAGAGACATTTTAAGCACTGATAACTCAGTTAACATTAAACTGATATATAAAGAATGTCACCAGTGTTACCAGCGCTTGGATGATCTTTATGGCTAGAGCTATGTCAGAAATAGCTAGATTTCAAGAATAATCTGATCTAGTTAAATTGACTTCTAATGGCTGCTAGTTACATAACATGATAACTAACTTCCATTTATTTCTATATGTGACTATTGTTGCTGTCAAACGATCTAAAAATGTTCGAAGGCGGCATACCCAAACTCGATCCCATACAGCTAAAAGTATGTAATCGAGCATCTCACTGGTTTGCAGATTTTATATATCTCAAAATCCATAAGTGTCTAATTAACTTTAACAATGCATTGCGTTTATAATACTCTTCTATACTCTACAAAGATCTAAATGAGTACTTGATCTTGTTTTATGGTAATTGTTTGAGGGTAGTTATGAATGGTCTGAAATTATTACTTACTACTAGATCTTAGTGTCACTAATTATTCTTGAAGTTCTATGTGTTTGGTACAGAGTTCACAGATGAGAACTAGTTAATATTAGTTTATCCTAACTGGAACGTTCAATTATGGAATTTTGATGAAATTATTTTAATATTTGACAATTATTTTGCACACATACTATTTTCTTCTAAAACAAAAAAAAATATTAGAATACTACTTGAATTGTATGCTGTATTTGACTAATATATTATGACCATATATTTCGTATTGTATTTTTAAAAATGCATTTTACTAATGAATGTGTGATTAAAACATTTTTTAATATTTGTTAATTTCAGGCTTTTATTTATCAGAAAATATCACATCAATTTTCTTTGCTATTAACTGATATTTTTGCCATACAAAATCGACACACTTGTCGCCAAATCATTGCTTAATTGCATTAAAGTATCAAAATTTGCATTAAAGTACTGATAACACAGTAAATACATAAGAATGTAAAACCCTTCTTAAAATGTGCTATGGCAGACGCATTTCGGATCAAACCATGCTGATCTTAAGTAATAGTATAAAGTATTTAATATTAAAAAATAATTTTCGTATTTTATTTTCATAACGACATCATAAGAAATGTATTGTTAAAATGCGATTTAATTACACCATGGTTTTTGCACCAGAATATAAAATCTGGTATGGCATGATGTTTAAACTACTTAATTAGTATTGCCAATACCTGGATGAAAATTATGGCTATAATTATGGCAAAAATGGCTAGATTTCATAGGCAGCTTAGTTTAATTGGCTAATAATGGCTTTTTTTTTGCATAAAATGGCAATAAACTAATTTATTTTACTTTCCTAAATTAGCCATTTTTGTGTCAAACGCGCTACAAAATAACTATGCAATCCGCCTTACACAAATCTTGTATAAAATGGTACAATTGCGTTTGTTTTGAAATTTTAAAACAGGAATTATGAGCGGAGCAATCAGGAGGAAAAGTTCATAATATAAAAAATTGAGGTTCCCAGCACTTGAATTTCACTACATATCAATAAATTTGATCTAGTATTGTAGAAAGTTCACAGAGTAGAGTTTAAATGATAAATAATAGGGATTTGGCATCGAATTTTAGAGCGGGTAAAGGTCGTTCAGTAAGGTAAGAATTTCAGAGATGGTAAGGGAGTTCACTTCTGATTCCAAAGATGTCACTTTAGGTTTTTCCGAAAATGTGCATGACTGTACGAAAAAGTGTACAAACAGTATTAAATACTTATCGTAGATCAACATATGCTAATGTGCACACACCACTTGCCACCACATGAAGTGTGTTTCATAAGTTTCTTTTTCTGACATTTTGTGTATTTCGAAGAAAATGTTAAATAATTATGTGTTTCCCTTGTCAATTTAACAAGAAATTTCATTGCTATTTACAATTACAGCAAGTAAAGTGCCTTATAAAAATACATTCGATTTATTTATTTTGTACAAAATATGTCCTGTTAATAAACAGGCAGAGATGGATATATCAAGAAAGAAAACTTCACATATTCTTGGATGCTGAATCGAGTAAATCCGTCAAAATCAGATTGTCGAAATTTCGCCCCAATAATTTCCCTTTACATGTATCCCATTTACATTACCTTTACATTATTAATTTCCCTTTAACATTTCACAATATCCCTTTACATTTCCCAATCACCATTTATATGCAAGATAGAACTATATGAATTTATAGTAGTAATTATTTTCATTATTTTATTATTTTGATGAGAAAAGGGTATTTTGCATTTCTGAAACCATGTTGATTCATTCGCATATTTCTATACCCGAAAATCTCTCGAAATACACTTAGTCATACATTACTTTTATGCAGGAATTCTTTGAAGCGCTGCGAAAGATATAAATTAGTGTTTGATCCTATTTTATGGTTATGGTTCGCTAGTCATACATCACAGGAAAGATTACTTGCTTCTCAGACCTTAATGTCTGGACTTATTCCTGAAGTTCGATATGGTTGGATGAATGCATAGAAAGAGGCTGATTACAACTTCTTTATCGATCAAGTAACATTTGAGAGCTAAAGGAAACTTTTGAATATTTTGGGGTTATGTAACATATTGATCTTTTATCGGAGATCAGAAAGTCAAAACCATAAATATATTTGAGTAATAAACAGACATTGAGTATGACATTTGAGTAATTAACATAGTATTAACTAGTTGGTTCCGCTATGAAAATTTCGAAACAAGGGTGAGGGGGAGTAGTATTTTTATGTACGATCATGCCGATGTTTGATTTTGAAAATTATTAAAAATTACTACTTTTTTTCGTCACAATTGACATTACTTCTTACTAAAACTTACTTTATGATGGAAAATATTTATCTGTTTGTGTCGCTGTCTGTACCGGGGATTTTAAGCACCGGAGAGGGACGAAATTTTGTTCAGAGGTACTTTAGAATTCTCGAAAATAAGATTTTGTGAGATTTTTTTCTAAAATATGAATTAGGTACTTAGTTATTTTATGTTTTAGCACGATTTTGAGAGATTTCCACTCAAATAGGTTCCTTGGTGACCGAAAATATTATCATAAAATTTCCATTTTCACCCTATCACACGATATGAATATTTCTTTAAGGAGAGCTCCACGAAATTAATTTTCCTTTAGAAGCAGTATGTGATATTTAAAGTAGCTGGTGCTAAATTATATGCAAAGAATTTACCTGTTAACGTTTTATAACGTAATAGAATTAGGGGTATTTTGAAAGCACAAAAAATACAGAGAGTTTTAAAATTTGCAACATTCGTGGATTTATTTTATGGATTCCGTTAAAAATTTGTTTGAAAGGAACTTTTTTGATCTTTCCGATTGTGTCAAGATGGGAACTTTGTGATAATATTGTTTTTCACTAAAGAATCGTTTTTTGTGACTTTTCCAAAACGTATTGTAAATCGGGCTAAAACATAAAACAACTATAACAATAATTCAGAATAACAGAAAACAATGTCGATGTACAAATTTTCGAGTTCTACTTTAAAAAAAACATAAACATTTAAATAGTATATACCGTTAATGAAGTTCGGTAGAGTTTTCTCCGTGGTGTGGCGTTTTCTGCGCACGCCCATCAGAACATGCCAAAGAACCCATGACTCATAAAATCTAGGTCTTCTTGCCTAGACAAAAGAATATGTTCAGTCTCTTATATTTATTTACTTCCTTTGCTTTAAACGGTTGCAGAAAGCATGTGTGGTGATTTTGGTCGAAATGAAAAGTAGAAATGGTTTGGGAATTGAGGAGGTTTGAGACAATCGGATGTTACGTTTGATGATGGTTTATAAACTGAGTTGTGTTATCTGTGACTATATATTATCTATGCAGTGATCGCTTATTTATTTATGCAGTGATCGTTAATTTAGGACTCGGAAAACGTAAGGTAATTTTTTCTGGTGTACTTTATAAGAGTAAGACCGTCATAAGGTGGGGTGAAGTTGCAAAAGGGTACCTCCTATATACAATTCACAACCTATTACAACTAGACACATGATATCCATGCACACATTTTATTAAATGCTGCTAATTCTTATATGGATCTCTATCGCAACGTAATTTCTATACCACCCCTAACAAAACAAAATAAATTAACGACACCTAAAACTCTTCATAAACCGTCCCTATCTACGCAAAGTGTCAGACACACATATATCACATAAAAGGAAAAATTCTCATTCAAGCTCTTGGATGCTCAAAACTAGTAAATTCATCAAAATCAGGTGCTCGGATTTTTGACATCATCAATGTACTACTCCCCTTTATATGTAGTGTAGTGAATGTACAAAAGCAAATAATCGTAGCAGAAATAATTTTCATTATTTTTTTATTTTAATTTCAAATTTTATTCTACATTTGTAAGGCAATTTTGATTCATTCGTATATTTCGATATCCCAAAATAACTATAGTCTTATACTACTTTTATGTAAAAACTCTTTGAAGCGTTGCGAAAGTTATAAATTAGTGTTTTATCCTATTCTATGGTTATGGTTCGATAGTCATACATCACAGGAAAGATTACTTGCCGCTCAGATCTTAATGTCTAGACTTAGTTGGATATGGCTGGATGAATATATAGAAAGAGACTGATTACATACATTTTCTTTATCGATCAGGTAACATTTGAGGACCGGAAGAAACTTTGTAAAGTTTTATGATTATGTGACATATTGGACTTTCCCAGGAGATAAGTAAGTCAAAACTATAAATATATATTTCTAACACATTTTAGTGTTAGATATATTATCAATACTATAAGTAAAGAGCTTGACTTTCTGCGCAAACAATAATGAAACTGGATTACAACGTAAAATGAGGAGCAAATTAAGTTAAGTAAACAGACATACGTTTTGGGTATGTTTGATTTTACGTCTTCAAGCCTGGACTTGAACGCCCAAATCAGCGCAAAATTGTACCACTAAACAGAAAATGGCTATTAGTCAGAATCCCATATCGTAGTGGGAAGAAAAGGAAGTAAAGCAAGGAGAAATAGAAAATGAAACAAATATTTACAAGAAACGCACACAAGGAAAAATAAATAACCGGCATAGCATATTAATTGAACGAGCGAGGTAAAAATAGATATGAACAGAAATAATTTATTTGGTCATACGAAACTCAGAGGAATAGGGCGTCTTTGACAGCTTCAGAAATTCAAATCGAAAACTGAAGAGCATTTTTGAAAAATGGAAGCAGAAGAAAGGTGAACTGGTGAGAGTTATCCTATTTTATTTTATAAAAAAACTTCACATAAACTTTTTTTAATAAAGTAGATGTTTGTCATTTTACACTCCAAGTGCGGCTCCAAGTGAGGCCATAATATTTTTCGTTTTCATATATTGTAGGACATGTAGAAACAAATGATTATACAAGAGAAATATTTTTCATTATTCTATTATTTTTATGTCAAAGAATACTCTATATTTCTATAACGACTTTAGTTCATTCGTACATTTCAATTTGATACATCTTTCGAAATACATTTAGTCATACTTTACTTTCATTCATGCAAGAACACTTTGAGGAGCTGCAAAATATAATTTAGTGTTAGATCGTATTTAATGGGAGGGGGAGTAATAATAAGACGATCATGCGTCACATATAATATTACCTATTAATTATTGGTTATTGAGACCATAATGTTTAGACCAGTAGTCTTCAACCGCTTTTGAAGCACGGGCCACTATTTGATTTGTTAACTCGAAAACCACATCTGCAAAACTATGTATGATCGTAGACAAATAACATAAACAAATGCTATCCAACGTTTCCTCGAAACAGATTGTTTATTCTGTTTAAATTCTTATACATTGAGTCTGGGTATGATTTTTAACACGTTACAACATAGTCGAAAGTGTTTATGACTTTGCTCATTCTGTGTGCCTGTTTGCCTGTCCGTCCGTTCGCACGATATCTGCCCTAAAAATGACTTTATCAAAATGTAATTTTAGTATGTTATTGAGACGATCTGTGGAAAATGTGGGGGATGTTAATGAATACTATCACCCAATTACATTTGGATTGAACCCGCGTAGAAAAAATAAAACACATTCAACCATATGGAACCTAATTTTTCAAACATTTTTTAAGCGAATTTAAAATTTACAAATTACATCCTAAATTTTAGGAAATATCCAAATTATCCCATAAAATGTATAAAAAAAATTCAGTAAAATATGTTCGGTAGTTTTTTATATAAAAACTAAAATAGTATTTGCATCCATATATATGAGGAGATCACGTGATCGACTTCAAAATAACATATGGCATCAATCTTGTGTCCAAATCATGATATTAAAATTTCTTTTTAATTTGTATTTATTGCTGAATTCGTCCTAAAATCGCTTTATTCTTTTTCTGCGCATCTATATACTGCGTCAATGCAATCACAATATCTTGTAGTTTAAAATGATCATCAGACTTTGATTATTTTTATAACGAAGCCTAAATTTTTCGTATGGAGAATATAAAACCATCGAGCTGTAAGATGAGTTGTATAAGAATTGTGGAATTTCTTTAATGCAAAATCATTTAGCTCTGGAATCTGCAGTATAGCTGATATTCGTATGAATGAAACATTCATCGATTTTACATAGAAAAGCAGACGATATTGTATTGCCTTTTTCGATGATGTTTTAAACATGGTGTTAGAAAGTACTTCCCCCCCCCCCATGATTTTAAATTTTTAAGTAAAATAAATTATTGTAGTATTGTGATAATTTTTAAATTACCGCCGTTGAATGAAAGGAATGGAGAAAAGTGCATTCCCAATGTTTTTTGCATGATTGATCTTTATTGTTCTACTTACTTTGTCTAGTTGCGCCATCTATTTGACGCAGCGTTCTTAAGTTTGTGACTCTAGGATCCTGATATGAACGAAATCATTTAAAAAAAATATATAATAATAAAATAATATTGATACATATTAACTATCCGCATTATTAAAAAAAAGCTTTTCATAAGATTTTTAATAATAAGTTTCTTCTATTACATCTTTTTAATTTTCGCTTCACCACATGCCAGAAACAGTATGATATATCAACATGATTATGTAACAAAAAATAGCAGTTATTACAAATTGTACTTTATCGCCAAGTACAATTTATTTATATTTTTTTCGAATTTTTTACTTTTAAATCAAATGTATCTCTTAATTTTTAAAGAAAAATATTTACAGTTACCAATAAATAAAACAAAATCCCGGCCACCGCTCATTATTCCGAATCCTTGAGTCTTACAATAAAACCAAAAGTAACGCTAGACTGGGAAATTCGGAACAATTTCTACTATAAATAAATGTGCATCTAATTTTCAGGACAGGTATTCTTCATATTTAGTAGTTTATTATCTCCGAAAATTCAAAAGCTGACAACCATTTGTGATAAGTCATTATAAGATTTCTCATGTCGACATAAAGTTTACTTAAATCAAGTTTACTTAAAACAAGTTTACTTTCATTTACTTTACTTATATCAAGTTTACTTTCATTAAGTATTTTTATATGAAGTTTACTTTCAAGTTTACGTAAAACTTAAAGTAAATAATGTTAACAATAAATTTATATGCGATTCAAAATTATTCGTGGTCTATCACTATATTTGAGATAGTAAAATGAAGGCCATTACTTATCTGCAGTTATGCCTTTTGATTGTTGATATGGTACATTCTTTACAAAAACGCCTTATCAAAAGGTCTGTGGGGTGCATAGCTCGTGAATTGTAGAGGTAGCGTAAATGGTGCAATTGAGTGATGCACATGAAAACTAAAATGGCCCTCTATCACAAACACTTTTCCAATTTATCGTAAAACAAATACATATACAACAATATGTTTCCTTTAATTTAACATAAAAATGTCGTTACGTATTATTAGGACCAGCCCGTTTCTCAAAAATTTACTCTTAAAGCTTTCAAATAATAATAGCAATACAAAAATTCAAAACTTATTCAGCGAACATTAATCTCATTTAGATATTTCTTAACGAACACACGATCTAGAATATTCTGAATTTTTTTAATAAAATTATACTATTTAAATAAAGATTACTTTTACTTAAACAACAACATACATTTCTGGGTGTTAAGACAGTGCATATTGATATGTGTAACACTATTTTAGGGGCATCCACCGTAAATCAATTATTATTAGTGACACTACACGACAATCCTCCATATATTTACGATACAGACATATGAAATTTAAACATAACAATTGAATATAAAAGTATGGTTTAAAAATTTAATCAAATACTTATTCATTATTATAATCAAATTTTTAATTACAATCATCATTGTTTGCATTACACATCTCACTCAGTCCTCAGTTATCTTCATCATCTTATTATGGTCCCATATAATCACATCCGTCAGGATCCCCTTCAGATCTAAACATTTCGGCACACTTTAGTGAATTAGAATGAAACGTCTGGAGAAGAACAACATTTTTGAGAACATGAGCAGTGACAAAGTTCCAACATAAACTCTGGAGCACAGATCATGGTACATGCAACAGCACATATCAGTAGATGTCTTATTCTTTAGAATATCTACTCATGCAGCTCTCTAGGGCATGTGCCCTCTACTATCTTCTACCCGAAATCCGTATGTGGTCAGTTAGTAGGATGCTGAATAAGACCCTAATTCACTCAATAGCCTAATTATGAGTCCTTAACAAAGATGGGTTCTGAATAGATTTAGTGTAGTTTCTAATCTTGTCATTGTTTCGATGTGACCAACATCCACCTAACAACTCCTATATGATGCCGTGTTATTTTGGAACATACAGCTGATGAACAAACGTTCCCAAGCTAGAGCAGACATCTTCAGTCAGAGAGAGTGTGGTTCACAATTTGGCAAATACTTCTAAACGCTCATCATGCACAGAATTGCATATTTTCCACCACGTTACCTTTCCTTTGTTTGTAAATGATCATGTTACATCTGCTCTTGACAGTGCCTGTAATCCAGGTAGGGGAGTAGTTTTCAGTGGCCCTAGTGCTTTGTAAATTAAAGATATCTGGATAATTAGTTTCATACCACAGATTAGTATCGTAGAATAAGATTTTTGACTGGGGAGGCTGCTAGATTGGCGTACTAAAATGGAAAATATTTTGTTATTATAAGTGAAATTTAAATTGGAACTAGCACATGTGATAAGTTTATATCCTTAGTGAGTTAAGTAAAATGGTTCATACAAATGCTAAGATAGGATGAAATGCATTATAATTTAAAATATGCTATCTATGTAAGATAAATACGCACAAAATAATATCTGATGTGGGCATCATATGATTTTCCCTATATAAAGCAATGAATTTATGTTTTTGACAGTAGGAAAATTATGTATAAGTCCTACAGAACAAGGTTTTTAATGTTGAATTGTACATTTGGCACTTATACGGATGAGAACATGTAAAATTAATTCAAAGTAACCAATTAACTTATATTTCACGCAACTATCCATTGACAATTATCAATAGTGATAGCATCCGCAATGAGCAATATATTCTATATATTGAACTATTTTATTAATTAATTCATCCATTTGGCGTCATTTCCGTTAATTTAGGGACATTTTTGCAAATTTAACAACTATCTCGTCAATCTCAATATCGCCAATTGCGTTAAATTTATCACCAACCATTACAAATAAAAGGATAGAAGAGTATTTCTTATATATGAGCATAAATGACTGTTGGCCCTTTGCTTGGTGTTAAAATACAATACTATTAAGGAAAGTACATATTCTCCCGTTGAAGGCCCAGACCATCCGACTCGTCAACAAGGACTTAGAGCACTACATATTCTCCCGTGAATGAACCGAACTAAATCCCTGAAAATGATGATAAACATTTACAGAATAATGTTACATATATAATGTGGACATGTTTCACATTAGTTAATATTTTTTTAACTTTTAATTATTTAATAACTTTATGCGAAATAAAAATGCAATATCTCAACAACGGTTTATGCTAGCATTCTAAAATTCATGTAAATATTTTTATAATGAAAAATTACATAAGAAATGATTATTTACTGAATATTATTGAAAGATCAGATTTTTTAATGAGTTTTTTCAAAATGTCATTCGAAAATTTGGGGTCTTCAAAATCAATAGCTTTCCAGGATTCCGTGATTGTAATTTTTGTATTACAATTGTATTACATTTCATTCCAAAAGAGCCTATTCATCCTATTCATGCATGAAACGTGGTTTCACGGACGCACGCACGCGCTCACGGACGCACGCACGCACGCACACACGCATGCACACACACACACACACACTCACGCACGCACACACACACACTCACTCACGCACACACACACACTCACTCACGCACACACTTACAGAAACACACACACACACACACACACCACACACACCATACACATACACACCACATACACCATACACACACACACACACACACACACACACACCACACACACACACACACACACACACGCACATATCACCTCAAACATAACAATTGTTCGAAAATTCGAATTCGAGTTTTAGACGAAAGAACACGTTTAAAGCATCCTTAACTAGAATTGAACGTTTTCAGATGATGTCAGTGTGTGTGTGTGTGTGTGTGTATCTGTGCGTGTGTGTGAGTGTGTGTGTGGCGTGTGTGTGTGTGTGTGTATGTGTGTGTGTGTGTGTATGTGGGTCTGTATGTGCAATACATATATCCACTCTAATCCTAAACTATTCGAAAAAATTTCTTAAAATATAAATGCTATAGGTAAGTCATTTGTGGATTACCTTGATGCTGATATGATTTTGGTAAGATTCGGAATAATACCTGCCCTTTTTGTGTGCATGTATGCTAAGTATCATCTCTAACTGAAGAACTAATTGATCAAATGTCCCCAAATTTGGTAAATAAGTCACTTTTGGGTTACCCTGGTGCTGATTGGATTTTGATATAATTTGGAAAGAAAAATGCCTTTTTTGCGAAATCATCAGCAAAAATCTCCAAATTATATGATAGCAGGCTACGTATGCTCAAGTGTATCAATAAAATGCTTGTTTTACGCGTAATTTTTGACCATGAAAAGATTAAAACCAACCCCATCATTCTAAGAGTAACCATTCTCGAAATATTTTAATGTTTTCACATTTTTCTACGTCGCCTTTGCATATACGTTCAGATACAAAATAAAAACATAAATTGATTAACAGTGAAAATTCAGCGCAGGTTTAAACAATTACGTGTTATTTTGTACAATTAAACTCAATTTAATGAATCATTAAAGAAATAAAAATAAAATTAATTTAAATCTGTAGGGTAAGTCGTCTGCTACCCACATCAGATGTTTTCGGTTCTAGAATGCTCGACACGTGTTGATCTGTCTAAATCTTGAGTTATGATTTTCGAAATGATTGCAATACTTTCCTTATACATTACCATGTATTGCAAGGAAAGTAAAAATTGGCTAAATACTCAATAAGTAACAATTTAGTAACGACACCAACTGATTTTTGAAAGTCAAAAACTATACTTCTATAGGATTTTAAAGAGAGACAACTACATAATCAAACTCAAGAAGTTATGAAATGTTCTATTAGACACATGTGTTTTTATTCGTTTTCTAGTGTGGTTCTTCTGTCTTTTTGTTTGAACTAGGAGAGTATTTTACCGATATACAAGTTCATTCTTGCTTTTTTGGTGTGTTTCTTCTATACTTTAGTTCTGAAGTGAAAGTTATTTCTTCTGAAACTGATTGATACTGATGATAAGTTGTCATATGCAGTAATTTTAATTAATTAATTACTTCGATGTAACCTTTTAGCAGTGCCATCGATTTGACTTTTATTTCCAAGTCCTTGCTTTTCAAATGTTTCAATTTAAAACACCTTTTTAGCCACAATTTAAAACCGTGCCTTTTTATAAGGTTTTAAATACATTTTACAAGACGTCAATGTATCAAAAGCCCCTTATTAAAATGTTATGTCAAAGTAAATACCTTTCAAATGATTTATGACCACCAAGATTTAAGCATAAAAGGATGATTATGAGTGATACTTCTCTTTTGGATACCTTTATTACTTTCAATTTATTATAGCAATGCTCTGAACATTGTTCGCTGTAATTCCTGATATTTGTTGTATTTATTTAAATGTTATGTATATTTTATACAGAATTACAAATAACAAGAGCGTGTAAGTAAACATGAAATAAATATACGTTATGAAAGATGAGATATACTGTATACTCGTATATATATATATGTATACACACACACACACATATATATATATATATATTAAGGACTTTAATTTAGTTGTATTATAATTACCAGAGATTGGTCATTTATTGAAAATTGTCTGTAGAGCAAATGTGAAAATAAAATGGTCTGAAGAAAAAATTTGAAATCAAAATTGACTCTATGGCAAGCTTGTGAAAATTATAGTTAGAACATTATAAATAATACAGGTACTAATATAATACCCATCTTTCCATGTTTCTTAAAATATAAGATAAACAATTGAAAAAATAATCAAATGTGTTAAAGATTGATGAGTATAATCCTTTAACTACACGCTTAGATTAAGATTTGAAGCATTATAAATCATATATGAAATGCAGGTACTTTAGGTACTAAACTCCTTGTTTCCTGCATAAACAGACATGGTGTAAATACATGAATAGTGTATATAATGAAAAGTTCCAAAAAGAAGAATTTGCACATGGAGCTAGGATTTCTGTCTCTCATAAAATTTTTGGAAATAATAATTGAAAAAATTATAATTGGAAAAAGGTGATAAATGTGAAACGCATTTCCGAAACCATGTACGTTATCGAGAACCATACCTGATTCGGTAATGCTGAAACTTCTATGTTTCTGTGTGCAAAACTGTAAATTGTATTACAAAAATTTTGCACAAGACCCGACGTAGAAGAAATTAGATAATGGTTTAGATATAAATATAAGAATAACCAAAGAATATAACCAAATATACGAGTTTGATGCCTTGTACTATTTAAATGAGAATACAATGTACTTTTTAAAAGATAAAAATAATGATAATAAAATAATATAAATTGAGTTACCACATGTTCTGTATACCTTGTAGTTTAAATGAGACTGACTGAGCTTTTGACCTTCTCACAACTGTTTACAGTTAAGGTTATAGACAAAGTGTTGTTGTTGTTGTTGAGACCCAGACCGTCCGACATACCATAAAGGTGTAAGGCAACTGTTTGGACTGTCGGGAAGTGCCACTCAATTTAAACAGGAACCCAGTGGGGGAGGTATCCACATATAGACAAGGTGTTGAAGGCCCAGACCACACGACCAACCCAGGGGTTTATGGTAACAAATTGTGTGGCCGATATAGACAAAGTGTGTAACTTTTGGATATGAAACACGGAGATTATAAAATTTTTAATATTTATTTATTACTTATTTATTATTATTCATATAATTGATAACTATTCTGGTATTGAATTTATACCTGTAATTTTTTTGGTATCTTTGTGTTTCCTTTGATGTTAATTTATTTAAAATTTTTTGGATCATTCGAAAGTGGTTGATATTGACCTATCAATATTTTGCTGAAATTGGAGCAAGGTTTTGAATTTAAATTGTCTTTTAATAAAGGAAGAAATAAGGTTTGACCGGTATTTATTTTGCATGGCGTTGTTTACAAATTTAATAATATTTAATAATATATATTTTGTAGTAACATGATTTACTTAACGTTTTTATTTTTAATTAGTTTTGTCATAAATTTTAATTTTTAATTTATCTTCGTTCTGAATTTTTAAACTAGCGTCTAGGTCAGGGGTCGGCAACCTGCGGCTCGCGAGCCGCATGTGGCTCTTTTGATGTAAAGTTGCGGCTCTCCAGTTCCATACGAAAAAATTAATATTTTATTATCAAAACCCTTAAAAAATAAGAAAATATATTTTTAAGTACCTAATTTCTCAATAGCTTCTATTTTTATAATCGTTAATTACAAATCGCTACGCTTAACATGACCGTAATGAGATAAATTTGAACAATTGTTTTATTCTTAGAGATGAGACTCCGTGACTATGTTTATCTTTCAGCCAATTGAATTTCATTTCCGTCTCACCCAAACAGCCATCGTCTAGAGTCTAGACAACACGTCTAGGCTCTAGACGTGTTGTCAGTCAGTCATCCTCGGATATCGCGGTCGACGTTACGTTGCATGTGTGTTAATTTAATCGCTTACGGTTTCTGCGTGTCTATTCGCTTGTTGTTTCAAGAAGAATGCGATTTAGAAGCGAATTATCTTCTCAAATGCATGTACGCGTATAATATAATAAAATCAGTAACAGAATTGAATTACATATCTGAAGATCGTGCTAACGAAGTAATAATGGTAAATAGATTGTTTGCCGTTTTAGTAGCTAAGTAAAAATTTAAAAAGTCATTTTTTCAGCTCCGCGCCAGCATGGCGTCTGGTAAAGGAAAGAGAAGAACTGAAGAAGAAAACCGAGAATTCAATCAGGATTGAACGGAGTCGTTTGCATTCATATGCAACACAGATGGCCTTCCGACTTGTCTCATTTGCCACGAAAAACTCGCACACAATAAGAAGTCAAATTTGGAGAGACACTTCACTACAAAACATACCCAGTTTGCTGGTAAATATCCAACCGGTGACGCATGAAAAAAAGCTGTTGAAGAGCTCCAAAAAACAACAACAGTCAAGTTCCATGCTAAGTAACTGGGCGCAATCTTCCAATAATGTAAATCTGGCAAACTTTGCAGTATCATTAGAAATTGCAAAAAGAGGAAAACCACTCACAGATGGTGAGTACGTCAAAGATTGTTTTATACGTGCATCTGGAGAACTGTGTCGTGATTTTAAAAACAAAGCAGAAATCATGAAAAAAATCAAAGATTTGCCATTATCTGCTAAAACAGTACAAGATAGAACTGCTAAAATGTCTTCAAATGTAACACATATGCAAGTGGAAGACAATCAACTGGCTTCTGCCTTATCACTTGCTATAGATGAGTCTTGCGACATAAAAGACACGGCACAAGTTACCCTTTGCGTCAGGAATATGTCGTCCCAAGGTCCAAAAGAAGAACTGCTAGGATTGCTACCGCTCTCAGGGCAAACTCGTGGAGAAGATATAGCAAATGCTGTGCAAAAATGCCTGGAAGACAATGGAATTGATATAAATAAAATCGTTTCTATAGCAACTGATGGAGCCAGAAGTATGACAGGAATACATATAGAGGGGTAACATCAATTCTTCAGACAAAAATAAACCACTAAATTCTAACGTTTTACTGCATAATTCATCATGAAGCGCTTTGTGCCCAAACATTTCCGGCCGAAATAGTTGAGGTCATGAACTTGGTAATTAAGATTATTAACAGCATCTTGGCAAAAGCACTCTACCATCGCCAGTTTAAAGATCTCCTTGCAGAAATAGATAGCCAGTTTTCTGACCTACTTCTGCACAATAAAGTGCGATGGCTTTCCAGAGGTAACGTATTGCAACGTTTTGCTTTGTGCTTGAGTGAAATAAAAATATTCCTCAATGAAAAAAGCATTGACCATCCCGAATTGGAAGAAAACAAATGGTTGCAAAAATTCAACTTCATGGTAGATACCACAATGAAACTAAATCTAAAACTGCAAGGAAAGGGCAACCCAGCCTACGCCTTGCTTGAAGAAGTAGTTTGTTTAAAAAAAAAATTACTTCTTTTTGTTGAAGACATGGGAAGCGGTAAATTACTTCATTTTAAAAATCTGAAGCAATATCGCGATGAGACCAATGCAACTATTGACACGAATTACTTCAGCCTAGCTTTAAAAAACATGAAGGATGGATTCGCTGAGAGATTCGAGCAATTCAAAACAAACAAAAGTACTCTCGCGTTCATAGTAAATCCTCTCAACACATATGCAAATGAGATCAACATTGAGCCATTTGGAATTGATGCTAGATCGCTCCAAACGCAATTGCTAGATTTGAAAAGGAAAGACTTGTGGAGTGGCAAGTTCACAGAACTCAAGAGCCAGTTGGAAGAGTTGGGGGTCCAGAAATGCATGCACATCGCGCAGCACAAGTGGACAGCTCTAAAAGAAATTCCTAGAGTTGAGGCCCTCATATTCGGCACATGGAATAGTCTTCCAGAATGCTACAGTGAGGTGAAGAAGTTGGCATATGGAGTGCTGATGATCTTCGAGTCGACATATTCGTGCGAGCAAGCGTTCTCTTGCATGAATATAATAAAAAGTAAAGTTAGAAGTCAACTAACAAATAAAAATCTAGAGTCGGGCTTGAAACTTAAAATAACAAGTTATAAGCCAGATTTAATCAAACTTTCAAAAGGCATGCAAAGCCAATGCTCTCATTGATATACCTATCTATATTTGTGTTTTTATATGAATAAATAGTATTCCGTATTTAAAGCCGTTTATTTTAAATCAAAATCCAATATATATAAGCAAATACTATAATATTGAAACGAAAATTTTTAGTGGCTCTTTAAAAACTGGGAAATTTTGTAAATTGTAACTTTTGGCTCTTCCGTTTCAATAGGTTGCCGACCCCTGGTCTAGGTAATTGATCCAGTGTGATGAATAAACATTTTCAATTAGTTGTAGATTAGGGGGATAAAATTGAATATTCTACATTGTGGCATCAGTAGTAATTTTAATAATAATAAGATCATCAAGCAATCTGTACATGATATGACTGTTGAAAGGGTACTGGATTATGTAAAAATGTAGAAAAAGGTTGGACAGAATTGTGGTAGAAATTCCTCCCTGTGGAATTCCCTTATTTTTATTTGTATATACAATTGCTCTGAGAAAGATACTGGTTGAACAGAATTAATTTTAAAAATATTTTGAATTTGCAATAGAGTTGTTTTTTGAATGAGTAAATTGTTCAAATAAATTTATTATGACTTTAGATAAATCATGATTGTCAATGTTATTCATGAGGCTTTTGAAATTGAAATTTTTATTTCATGGATGTAAGGTTGTTGTTTAATGTTATTAATCAGGTCTAAACTATTTTTGATAATATGTGTTCGCTGTATAGTGAAACGATCATAAATTTCATTTAGTATACATAGTAGCTATTTATTCGCAGTATTCGTATATGAATTAAATCCTACAGTAACGGTTCTAAAAGTAATTGGTGATTTTTAGATATATACATTATATATATATATATATATATATATATTATATATATATATATATATATATATATATATATATATATATATATATATATATATATATATATATAACACAAAGAGAGGAAAGAAAGAACGACAATGTATCAAAATTTCGCCGTGGGAGATTGTGACCCCCACTTCCCGGTTAAGCCCGCTTAATGTCATGACGAAACTCCCGGGAGGGGATACACTGTCAAAAACCAAGTACACCATACTTAAATCACAATATGTAAAGTCAAAAATTTGAAAGACCCATTCTGACTATACCACTTAAACTGATTTTACAAGTTCAATGTTACTAACATCCACACATAAATTACAATATAAAATATCGAAGAGACAAGATAAACCAACCTCGTACACATCCCATTATCCAAGCTATTGCCTAGCATAATCACTAAACTTTTTCGGAAACAAAACTTCCTTTAACAGCTCTACGTTTAAGTCTTTGTTAGCTGTATGTCTTCTTGTGTTTAAACTGCAAGTGTTCCCTTATATAAAAATAAACTGTAACTTTCTATTACGGTTATGTTGTTCAATTTTCTGATGATGTTGCTTTGAAAACGCAAAGGGTAACCGTTTGCAATAGCCTCATTCAAGCAACACCGATCGCTTTTGCAACGATCTTTGTTACTGCTATTTAATCGTTTACTTCAGATCGTTTACTTAGATCAGAAAGTTTAATATAATATTTTTGAATACTGTCGCGAACGTTTTGGTATACTCGACAGAGAAGACAAAGTTTTGAAATCAAACACATTTATTAAACATGAAATGACAAGGCAGTTGATCGAAAACAGTGGAGTACAAGCATTTCTCGCAATAACTCAGAGTTACACTCGGTAGGGTGACCATTAAGAACACCCCTGGAGGAAGAGGAAATAAGAGAATACACATATTTTCTGATACATAAAATAAACACAATATTCCTCATATTATACTTGACATTTATATACGACATTTGTATACTTTGAACATATACGACATTTTCATATAACATCATCAATGACTTGATACTCACGAGGATTTGACAATTAACACTCTATTCGTTAGGTGGAAGACTAAATATATATAAAACTTTACCTCGTCTCTTTTAAATATAACATTTACAATTCTGTACCATGGGAAAGGATATCAGGATGGACTCTCGGCATAAACTCATCGAGATTCTTGCGCAGAACAAAATCCATAATGGTCGGGAAACTTGACTACACAACATCATGCTGGCGGAATTCGACATCTTGGTTGGTTACGGAGATTGGTTGATTCGTACCTTAGGACACAAGGAGGAGTCAGGCAAATACAAATCGCTGTAAAATGAGCTTTCCCTCTTGCCCTATTAGCGATTCAAGCCGACCAGTGAAAGAACCATTTTCTCTTTTCACAAGACTCATTATTCCATTACTACCAGGCTGATTCATTTAAAAACACGAGTGACTCATCTCTGAACCGAGCCAAACGACTCTACGCACAACTTGTCGAACTATGTTACATATTTTAATCACATCCTTCCACTTTCAAAATTAATCCACCTTTTCTTAAAATTCGCGATCATACGCGAATCAAACACACACGTCTACATTTCTCCACGACTCCTTCCACTCTGCTTCCCAAAATCCTTTTTCAAACGCGCGCGTGCGCAAAACCTGCAAGTTCCCAACTAGCGACTGAGAAGCGAAAATACAAAACTATTACTATTTTTCTGGAACATAAACACTTTTGCGATTTTAGAGTTCACTTCCCTTAAAAGTCAATGTAATTGAAAACATGTAGAAAAGACATCTATATTTCGAAATTGACACTTTAAATCACACAGAAATAAAACAATACTTTAATATACAATTTTAACACAGAGGTGTGAAAGCCTTATCACACTCCTTCGGGGCCCGGGAGAAAAATTTCCTGCAAAGCGGGGAATTTTTCCACACAATACTAGGAAAATACCTGCATTAAGTTCCCAATGACATATGTTCCATTGAGAGGAATTTAGTGTAAATTTTGAGCGATGTACATGTACATCAAAGAAAAAAACAAAAACAAACAAGATCATGACCAGCATAATAACCAAAATCCAAGAGTGGCCTAAAGTTTGACTCGTGAGTAAAAAAAAAATAAGTCTCAATACAAGCATAGACCTTTACAAGACAACACCAAATTAACAAGACACAAATGATGAAATTGCCCCTTTTAAAATTTAAACACTAATACATTTTCTGGTGAGTACCACAGAGACATGAAAATTTAATTTACTCAACTCACAAAAAGTTTAACTAAACAAAAAGTTTTCTTTCTTCAAAAATTTTACAATTAAATTCCATAAATTTACTTTTCACAGAAATCAATTTATTAACTATTATCCAACCTTGCCAACAAATTACTTTAAAAGACATTTAAAAAAATTACTAATTTAGAAAATGAGACAAATTTTCAAACCAAGAATGTTGATCAGGCACCCAGGCAAGAAACAAGTCCATTAGAAAGTTGCAAACCTAGAGGTGGCGGTACCCCCAACCAATAAGTCAACAAACACCAAATGACAAAAAAAAAATTTCTAAAATTTACTAGACCTTTAAATTAAAAAAAAATCATTCACACATTCATAAAATAAAACAGAGATAAAAATTATCAGTTATCCTTAAAAATCCTTACCAAAACTCTAATCCATCAAGTACTTAATTATCTTAAAATTAATTTAAAACATTACTGCTTATCATTAAAGTAAAGCAAAAAAAAAAATTATTATTTAAGTATTTAGAATTTTAAAACACTACTTCAACCTGATTAACATGGCACTCACATTCAGAAAGCTGCACTGGCACAGAACTTGCAGTACAGAACATTCAGCTGACTGACACATAAAGCAAATTACACAGAAGTTCAGAAATATTGGATCCATTTTAACATAGCATACAGTTTTGCAAAACATTTTGTGAAACAATTGAAAATATAATATTATGAAAAATAATTGTCCATCTCACAACAATATCAGTCTTTTTTTTTTGAAAATGTGAGAATTTCATAATCTAAACATTTTACTTTACTTTTGAGCCAATTGCTCTCTTGACATATTGCCTTAATTGACAAGTAACTTTAATGAATAAATTGGCCTCTTGGGCGCAAGTCATACTTGTGTGAATTAGGAACATTTTGAGTTTTAACCCTATTTTGATAGTTTAGAAAATATCTACTTTTAAATTGTCTTGTTTCTTGAGTTGAAGAATTATCAATGTTATCATTATATGTGCTAGAAATCAATTCACTACGTCTAGGAGGTAAAGGAGTTAATCTATTAACGTGGACCAATTGCTGATTACATGGATTGTTTTTGTGTTGAATGACAAAGTTAACTTCAGTTGTTTGCTTGATAACTTCAAAAGGACCATGATTTAAAGAACTGAGTTTTTTTTATTGGCCTGGCCGAATATGAGGTGTGTAAAGATAGACCAGATCACCAACTTTAATCTTAGACATTTTAGCAGATTTATGTTGTTGAAGTTGTTGTGATTCCTGAGCTTCCTCAAGGTTTTTCTTAACAGTTACAAAGGTCTTTTTTAAGCGAACCTGTAAGTCATCTGAATAATCATGAGTAGATTTGTAAACTGGATATTTTACACCTGTTAAAAGAGCATCAGGTAGCACAGGGTCTCGACCAAAGACAAGATGTGCTGGGGACTCGCCTGTTGAGGCATGGACTGACGTTCTATGAGCCATTAAAGCAAATTGAATCATCCGATCCCAATCGCCCTTATCAGAATAGACCAGATTCTTTAAGGATCTAACTAACGTACCGTTCAGTCTTTCGACTAGCCCGTCTGACTGGGGATGGTACGCTGAAGTATTATGTTTTTTTATGCTTAATTTCTTGTATAGATTGTTGGCAGCTTCAGAAATGAAGTTACTACCTTGATCCGTAATTAAGTGAGCAGGAATTCCATGAATACTTATAAATCTCTCTAAACAAGCAAGAATATCCTCCGTTTTAACTGTAGCAAGTGGATAAGCCTCTGGCCATCTAGTGAAGTAATCTGTAATGACAAGAATGTACTTCATCCCAGAATTCGAGATAGGTAGTGGGCCGACTACATCCATAGCCACACGTTCAAAAGGATAAGTTGTAATAGGAAATTTCTGTATTGGAGCCTTGTTGTTACGAAAACCTCTGTTTTGTACACAAGTTGTGCACGACTTCACATAATTTTCAGTCTGAGCATGCATGTCTGGCCAATAATAGTTAACTGAAATTTTTGCCAGAGTTCTTTGAAAACCACAATGTGCAGCAACAGGAGAATCATGGCAAAGCCATAGAATTTCTGAGACTAAGTCTTGAGGAATAACTACTCTCTCATTATATTGCTGTCTCTGCTTTGGATTTTTGTGTATGCAATGTAACATATCATTTTTCATGAAAAATGAAAGTTTTTGTGGGTATGGTTTTACACCTTTTTCCAGAAGATTTTTGATTTTTATACATCTAGGATCTTTCAATTGACCAATAGCTATCCTAGTTACCAGAGAAGCTTCCACAGTAGTCTGTACTTGATCTTGAGAATTTTCAACGATTGCATTTATGTTTTCACTACTATCATTATTCTGTACCACTACTCTTCCAGAAATTTTCGTAGGGACAGATTCTACAATACTTTTAGGAACAGTTTGTTTCTGAGTGTTTTTAGATTTCTTTGAAGAAGACTCATCAATACATCTCGAAAAATAGTCCGCTACAACATTATGTTTCCCCGGTTTATGAATGATTTCATAATCAAAAGCCTGCAATGAAACGATCCAGCGAGCTATGCGCGAAGTAGGATCTCTTAATTTGAAAATGAACGATAAGGATGCTTGATCACAGTAAATTTTGAAATGTTTGCCTAGGAGATAGTGCTTAAATTGCTGGGTAGCCCAAACCACAGCCAAAGCTTCTTTCTCGACTACACTGTAATTCACTTCAGCACCTTGTAATTTTCGACTAGCAAAGGAAACTGGGTGAGATAACCCATTTTCATCCAATTGCGAAAGAACTGATCCCAAAGCGTAATTAGAGGCATCTGTATGCAAAGTAAAGGGCAAATTAAAATTTGGTAATTTTAAAATTGGTTCTTGAATAAGCTTGTTCTTAAGTATTTCAAAAGCTTCCTGAGCCTCCTGACTCCACACAAACTTTTTCTGCTTTGATTTTAAAAGATTAGTTAGTGGAAGAGTAATCTTTGCATAGTCTGGTACAAACTTCCTATAAAAGCCTGTCAAACCCAAAAATTGTCTGATATTCTTGACACAGGTGGGTACTTTAAATTTTTGCACTAAATCAATGTTATGAGGGTCTGGCTGAACTTTTCCCTCAGACACTCTGAAACCTAAGTACTTTATTGTCTTTCTGAAAAAGAAGCATTTTGATGGCTTTAACTTAAGACCATGTTGAGATAATTTAATAAAAACTTCTTCTAATTTCATCATGTGTTCTTCAAAAGTTTTTGATGAGATGATAACATCATCTATGTATATTCCTGATAACCCTGCCAGTACAAGAGACATTAATCTCTGAAAAGACGCTGGTGCGTTTTTTAGACCAAAAGGGGTCCTACACCATTCGTAGTGACCGGTGGGCGTGGAAAAAGCTGTTTTGTGTGAATCCTGTGGATTCAAATGCAATTGGTAGAATCCTGAAGTTAAGTCCAAAGTTGAGAAAAATGTAGCACCTGCTAAATTATCAATCAATTCACTAATGTTAGGAATTGGAAAATTTTCTGTAATAGTAAGTTTGTTTAACTTGCGAAAATCACAACATAATCTATAAGAACCATCCGGTTTCCTTACAAACAGTACTGGCGTATTGTAAGGTGAAAAACTAGGTTTAATTATTTTAGCTTCTAATAATTCTGTGACTTGTCTATTGAGTTCCCCTTGTAAATGATGTGGAACTTTATATGGTTTCTGATAAACAGGAACAGATGTTTCCAAATTTATCTCATGTAATATGGTTTTACAACCAGACAACTCAGCAACATTCTTTGCAAAAACTTGTCTATATTTATTCAACAAAGTTGATAATTTATGTTTTCGATCTTTTTGGAGATGACTCAGGTCAAAATCTCCTCCCCAACTTTCAAAAGGCTCCAAAGGTTCACTGGAGTCCAACTCTCCCTCACTCACTACATTAACTTCAACCTCCTCAGACACCTGAATTTCCTGAACATGAGCCACTTTTCTACCCTTATTCAAATGATAAGGTTTTTCCTCTGGGTTAGCAACACGAACCCAAATAATTCCATCCTTAGGAGCTCTATATACAGCTCTAGCAATGAAGATGTGGTCATTTTTCTCTGATTCCAGAAGCAAGGTGGAATTTTCCGGAAACCCTTCTGAAAGTTTGATTTTAATAAATGATTCAGATAAAGGAGGAATTATACATTTTTGTGAATTTTTCACAATAATTGGCTCTTTAATTTTTGTATTTAGAGTTTCTTTTACTCTACATAAGTTATTAACAGTTTTAATGTTTAAGTTCTTATGCTGTGCCACTTCTTCAGTACCACCTCTAACATGATTTTGCTTTTCCCCCATATGCAAAGTAACATTCTGTGCATTTACTACCAAATCTCTAAAAGATTTGCTTCCATTTTCCAAATCGTTAATATGTACCTCTTCACTACCCAAATGTGGCACTACATTATTTTCCGAAAAATTTCTGCTCACATACTCTTCCCGAATGACCTGAGACTCATTCACTACCGGTGCTAGATCTGCTTTGCATTTGGCACATGCATTCGTATGGAACTCTTTCGGTTTACAGTCCTCTACCACACGAACATTGTTTCCACTACTCATCTGCGAGTCAGGCACAGCAATACGCTTTGCGACACTACTTAGGTTTGAGTCTGCAATTTCCGACTCATTTGCCGGTTCATGATTTGAAATCGAAAGTAAATTATTCGTACATTGATAACCAACAAAAGGAATGGAAGAGTTTGAAAACTTAAAACAGAAGTGATTATAATCTATAATAGCATTATGTTTATGTAAAAACTTGTTACCAAGGATTACATTATATGAAATAGGAGCTGGTGATTTTAACACAAAAAATTCGGTAGGGAATCTTTCTTTTCCCAAATTTAGTGAAATAGTGGCTAAACATTCAACTTTAGTATCTTGTGAACTAAAGCTACGCAAAATTGTTGGTTTGTATGTTAGCAACATATGTGCAATGGGTACAGTATTTAAAGCTTCCTCATACACTAAATTAATTGAACTACCCGTATCAATCAATATTGACACTTCACTGCTCACTAATTTTCCTTTTATAATAGAAGAAGATGACAAAGAATTTGTAATATTATGACAAATATTATTTTCCTCAAAATGTGATGTTTGCCTATCAAAAGTTTTTCTATTATTATAATTGTGCATGGGATATCTACTCTGATTCCCAGAAGAATGATTTTTGGAATTTTGCAAAGATTTATATGACTCCTTATTTTTATAATTTTGCGTTCCTTGCTTTCTATACTTCCACTCATTTGCAGACATTTGCCCTCTGTGTCTTTCACCCTGGTGATACCTAGTTCCAGGACTGGTATAAATTTTCCTACATTTTATACCGTACACATCTCTTTTTTGAAAAACCTTTTTCCAACACTGTTCTTGAACGTGACCTAATTTACCACATTTGTCACACTTTGGACGCGGTGAACGCTTTTCGTTAACTTTATCTGAATTAAACTTAAATTTTTCTATTTTACCCCTAAGAAATTCAATGACCCTTTCCTGTTCTAACACTTTTCTTTTTAAATCTGACATACTTTCACTTTGATCTGGTGTGAGAACATATTTTTCTGGTGTGAGAACACCTTTTTTTGTAAGTACCGGATTAGTCAAGTACATAGCATTATTTTCATTTAAAATAGATTCCTCAAGAATTGCAAGTTTTCTAGCCGAATAAAAATCTCTAGGGTTTTGTGACAACACCAATCTTTTTAGTTCCGGATATAAACCATTAATAAATGAAGTTTTTAAAAGTGTTTGCCTGATTTTATTCTCACTTTCGGAATCTACATCTTCCGGAACAACCTTAAATGAAGCAGCTTCGATTCTCATCGAAAACTGTTTAACCGACTCATTTGGTCTCTGTGTAAAGTTCACGAGTGAAATTATGTTTTTAGTAACATTTTCGGTCACTTCAAAATGATCTTTCAAAATGTGAATAATTTCCTGCAAATTTTTACAATTTCTGTGCTTTGGATTCTCTTCAATCAATCTATTTGCTTCCCCCTCTAAATTCAATCTCAAACAAACTAATTTGTCACACTCACTCCAGTTTGCATGAGTGGCTACTAAATTTAACTTTTCCAAAAACTGTGACAACGAAAGCTCTGAATTTCCCGAGAATTTTGGAATATGATGTGTGAACTTAGGTGTGAAAATATGGAATGATTTTAACATGTTATCATTTACCGATGAAGCACTGTTTTGATTTGGCAAAGTGCCAGAAGAAGAATTCAGACATACCGGCGATTTATCTGATATATTTTCCTCATTAGATTTAGCTTTGTGGCTAACATTTTTAACTTTACTTCTAGAATTAACAGTATCCGACTCAGTAGCAATATCAAGCGACAAATTCAAGGAGGAATTTAATTTTTTTCTTGAATTTTTACTCATCTTACCGACATTTACTTTTTTGTTTCTAGTAATTGGAGCCATTTTGCATAACAATCAAATATACTCGTATAGTTTAACACAATATGCAATTGCAATGTTCTTAAACAGTATTTACAATAAAACCAGTTTTTATCAAATCAAATGACATAAATATGCAAACAAATCAATTTTTTTTATCAAATGGCACATATCAAATTCCAAGAACACTCGTTTTTGAGAATACCGAAAACAGAACATGGAACTCTGTTTACTTAAGAAAACACTCATTTTAGCACAACGGTAATTTTTAACCTTCAAAATTTCAATTCTTAAGAAAATTTTTAAAAATTTTAATTCTCTCAGCTCTTCCCCACTCACCGAGAAAAGTAACGGCACCAATTCTGTCGCGAACGTTTTGGTATACTCGACAGAGAAGACAAAGTTTTGAAATCAAACACATTTATTAAACATGAAATAACAAGGCAGTTGATCGAAAACAGTGGAGTACAAGCATTTCTCGCAATAACTCAGAGTTACACTCGGTAGGGTGACCATTAAGAACACCCCTGGAGGAAGAGGAACCAAGAGAATACACATATTTTCTGATACATAAAATAAACACAATATTCCTCATATTATACTTGACATTTATATACGACATTTGTATACTTTGAACATATACGACATTTTCATATAACATCATCAATGACTTGATACTCACGAGGATTTGACAATTAACACTCTATTCGTTAGGTGGAAGACTAAATATATATAAAACTTTACCTCGTCTCTTTTAAATATAACATTTACAATTCTGTACCATGGGAAAGGATATCAGGATGGACTCTCGGCATAAACTCATCGAGATTCTTGCGCAGAACAAAATCCATAATGGTCGGGAAACTTGACTACACAACATCATGCTGGCGGAATTCGACATCTTGGTTGGTTACGGAGATTGGTTGATTCGTACCTTAGGACACAAGGAGGAGTCAGGCAAATACAAATCGCTGTAAAATGAGCTTTCCCTCTTGCCCTATTAGCGATTCAAGCCGACCAGTGAAAGAACCATTTTCTCTTTTCACAAGACTCATTATTCCATTACTACCAGGCTGATTCATTTAAAAACACGAGTGACTCATCTCTGAACCGAGCCAAACGACTCTACGCACAACTTGTCGAACTATGTTACATATTTTAATCACATCCTTCCACTTTCAAAATTAATCCACCTTTTCTTAAAATTCGCGATCATACGCGAATCAAACACACACGTCTACATTTCTCCACGACTCCTTCCACTCTGCTTCCCAAAATCCTTTTTCAAACGCGCGCGTGCGCAAAACCTGCAAGTTCCCAACTAGCGACTGAGAAGCGAAAATACAAAACTATTACTATTTTTCTGGAACATAAACACTTTTGCGATTTTAGAGTTCACTTCCCTTAAAAGTCAATGTAATTGAAAACATGTAGAAAAGACATCTATATTTCGAAATTGACACTTTAAATCACACAGAAATAAAACAATACTTTAATATACAATTTTAACACAGAGGTGTGAAAGCCTTATCACATTACATTACAATGTAAACTTGTATTCTATTTGACGATATAATTTATATTAAAATTGAAATCTTTTCTTTTATCATAAAGTCTAAAACCAACGTATCCATTGAACTGTGTGTATATGGTCAAGTTCAGGAAATTAATGCTTTGATCAAAATTACTTTCTGTTTCAGTTAACCTTTACATTACGGTTCCAAGAAAATTGCAACTCCATAACGGCAAAATAACTGAAAATTCCACCCCTCTAAATAAACACCTTCAATGACCTTGTCTTTTGTTCATAACTCGTTTCCCCTTCAATCAGGAGAAACTTGAAGGAAGGGCTGCAGGCATTCTTCAAGTTTTCAGAAGAAGATTGAGAGTTTCAAGAGAATTTCAGTGGTACAACTGCTGTACCGCCGTAAGGAAAAGGTTAATGTTAAGTTGGGTGGATAAAAAGAAAAGTCTAAGTTATATTGATTTTCGGGGTAAGCACACAATATGTCATCCACATATCGAATAAATATTATTTCATTTAATATATGTGTTCCTTCCTCATATTTATTTAAGTAAATATATGCAAGAATACAGGAACAAGCCTCTCCCATTGGTATGCCATATCGTTGTTTGTAAAAATCTGATCCGTCGTATAATACTGTTTTCGAATAGAACCATTTCAACTAAGCATTTGAAAACTTGTCTTTTAATAAGGTTTTGCATTTCGTACTTTTCATAAAACTCTATTAAAATATTAAATAAATCTTTTATATTTATATTACAAAATTGGTCATTGAAATCGTAACTTTTGTCATGCAATTTGTCAGAAATATTCTTAAGTTTTTCTATAACTTCAAAACTATTTTTAATGAAATATGCTCCAGTATATTTAATTTTTATCAAGATTTTCTTTAAAAGTTTCAAAAGTTTTACGCTAGCATATGTTAAATAAGTTTTATATCAATTTGTGACTGGTCTGCATTGCGCCTAAAGGTATATTTTACACATTAGATGACAGTGACCACAGTGAAAATGAGGCATCAAGATGGAGAGGGCAGAAAGTGATGAAATTGGTCAAAGAGAGAGAGAGATAGATGCTTACGAACAATAGGTGATGTTTATTGCAACATGATACACCTATACACTGAGCGATAACACCGTCTGATTAGTCGGTTTAGAACCACCGCGAGCGGAGATACTGGTAACATGACTAGGTACAGAGTCAATGAGCGTGCGGGTGGTGTCCTAAGGGATGGATGCCCATCCCCTGTCAAAAATTTGCCAGAATTCGCCTTCTAAACGCGCGGTGGCAGCGCACTCGAGCGACGTCCAATTACGTCTCAGACGTGTTTGATTGGTGAGAGATCAGGAGAGACTGGTGGTCAGAGAAGCACCCGAGTACAATGCAGGACATGTTGGCTGATTAGTCCCGTATGTAGTTGAGCGTTATCTTACTGGTAAATGTCATTGGGCACCCCCTGAAGGAAGGGTAGTGTCACCGACCGCAGCACGTCCTTCCCGTATCATTGGGCCGTTATAGTGCACTCAATATAGACCAGAGATGACCTGATATCGTAGGCGATAGCACCACAAACAATGATGCCGCGATGTGGCTTTCCACAGATGCGGCTGATTGGAACTGTCTCCACTTCTCCACCACAGACTCGTACACGGCGACTGTCCTTGTTTAAACAGAAGCGTGACTCGTCTGAGAACACGACCCTGTGCCATTCCGCCGTCCATGTCACTGTATCCCGACACCATTGCAAACGGAGGCGTCTGTGCTGTTGGGTCAATGGCAGTCTTCTTAACGGGGGGGGGGGGGGTGCAAGAGTGCAAGTCGCCGACGACCAATCGACAGATAATGGTTCTGGTCGATATGAGAGCATCAATGGTACCCTCCACATGCTGAAAAAGGGCGTCGGAAGTGGCATGCAGGGCCGCCAAAGTTTGCTGGCGGATGCGTCAGTTCAGGCGTGCTGACGAAGCTCTGGCTGTACAGGCATCCCTCAAACGTGCCATATTCCCTTGTTCCAACCATCTTACCATCTTAGCCACATCCGGTGCGCCGTGAATGCGTGTAGGTAGCTGTCCGTTGAAATTTGACGTGTGAACCAACCTGCCCTTCATAGTCCGATCACAATGCCTCTAGTGAAATCATATGTCTGTTGGAAAAGCCTCGGTTGGCGACGGCCTCGCATTCTATGCTACTACCGTTTCTTCAGACACAAAAAATGGAAAAGTGATTTCCATGGCAGACAGAGCGGCACAACTATTGCCGATTCTGCAGGACCCTTCCCTTACTATATCTCACTCAAGGAGCGCGGAACAGCCACGCATTTCGCGTCATTTACATAACTCGGTAAGCTTCGTCTACACTGCAATTTGCATATTTTTCTGGCCACTCCTTCTTGGTGTCTCATTTGCACTGCCACGTAGTATATATATATATATATATATATATATATATATATATATATATATATATAATATATATATATATATATATATATATATATATATATATATATATATATATATACATATATATATATATATATATATATATTTATATATATATATATATTTATATATATATATATATATATATATATATATATATCATATATATATATATATATATTTATATATATATATATATATATATATATTATATATATATATATATATATATATATATATATATATATATATATATATATATATATAATCCAAGAAAAAGAAGAATTGAAGGAATATGGGATAACCAAATGCTTTGCATTTAATGGTTGGGGAGGATTGCGACTCCCCCTCCCGTTTAAAGCTGCTTTTCTAGCCTTCTAGCCTAGGCAAACGCTCACGGTACCAATACAAAGCAAAGGTTGGTCCTCATTGCGTGCTAATACGAAGACACCTGGATACGGAAGAACAAGAGCAACCAACAGAAGGATACTGGACCAAAAGTGAATCCTGCCCAACTCGCTATCTTATATATGTTCATCTTACGCATGCGTGCAATCCTAGCAGGTACGCATAAACTTTATTTACTTGCAGTTTGATGAAGTAAACTGTCAAAATATCCACATGATCCCTGAAAATCGATTTATAACAATCCTTTAAGAAATATAAAGGATAATGTTTATATAAAGCCTCAGTTATGATTTTAATGTTGCTATTATTGCAAGATTTTTTAAACGTGTTGTAAATTTGGTTTCTCTTAAAGTGTCCGAGTATGATATTTCTGAAATTATTTTTGGTAAGATTTGTTTTCCAATCGATGAGATGATTGATCTTAATTCTATATAATTCTCTTTTGTCATATAACGTTGTATAATGACCATATAATGCATGTTTTTTTATTGAGATGTCCAGAAAATTTACCGCTTCATTTTCTTCTTTACAATATTCTATTAATTCCAATTCCGGTGGGTAAAAAGAGAAATCGAAATTGGTGGTGTCTTCATAACACCCCAATAGCACATCGTCAACAAACCGGAAATATGGTATCTCTGGCAAAATATGGGTTCCTTTTTCATATGTTGAGAGGTAAATATCAGCCAAGATTGATGAGCAGGCTCCTCCCATTGGAATTCCCTTTATTTGTCGGTAATAATTTTTCCGTTATATAGAATATTTTCCTTTACTACTAGTTCAATAAGGTCAAGGTATCTTCGATAAGTAATAAAATCCTTCAAATTAAATTATTCATGTAATTTTTCCAAGATTGAGTATAAATTAGATAAATCAATGTTGTTAAAAAGGTCGCGGAAATCAAAGCTTTTAAAACATATATTTTTATTACAATGTTTTAAACGATTGATAACTTCTATTCCATTCTTGATCATGATATGATTCTGTTTTTTGATGTTTTCCATCACAAACTTGAGGATGCTCAATAGTCGTTTATTAGCTATTGTCAGATATGATCCACAGCCAACGGTAACTGTACGGAATTTTACAGGCTCTTTATGCATCTTTGGAATGAGGATTAAATATGGAAGTTTAACAGATTTTATTTCATTACCGATTCGTTTGTACATAGCTTTAATCCTTTTGGATAGAGCATTTCCTTTATTGTGTACTGGGGTGTACATAGTACTGTCTTGGTAGCAGTGGAGAAGTGTATCCATGTAAAACTTTTTGCATGTAAATGCAAAATATGATACCATCTTGTCAGTATAAGTTATAACAAAATTTTCTTTTATAGTTTGTATAGCTGCAGGTATTGAAAGATTCCTTATTTTGTTATCTTGTATGATGTAATAAAACTGAAAAAATTATATTTCTTTTAAAAAATTATATTTCCATTCTTGAAAGGCCTGGATAGGTAAACTGTGTTTTACTGCTATTTTATAAATGAATTCTTCTAGATCTTGATTGAAATTTTCGACTACTTGGTTATATTCTTGTGATCTGTATTTAGTTCCGAGTTTGAAAATATTGTTTAGAGTTTTATCTGAGATAATATTCAGATCACCTGTAATGATGTGATTATGATAAGGATCTTTATGTTTGCTATCAAGGCATTTGCATTCTGTTGTTTTAGTATCCAATTCTTTACAGATATTGTTGTAGTTGAAGAATCTTCTACCGTTTGTGCGTACAAAGCGGTAAGTCATTTTTACCTTAAGGTCCTGAATAGGTAAGAAAGTTTTAATACTTTAGAGTATCGATTTAAAGGGAATTCCATCAAATTTCTTATTTCGGAATGTGGTTATAAAATATTCCATACTTTGCTTGTTCCTGTATTCTGGGTTTTAATGTAATTTGAAATTTTCCGGCCCTTAATTTAATTAAGTCAAACATAATGGCTATATTTTTATGTGTTTCTTCTATTTGAAAGTTAGTAGGTTCTTCCATCGTATATTGCTGTATGAAAGCCCATATTCGAGGTAAATATTTGATTTTTATACTGTAAATGACATCCTTAATCCAACTGTACTTGATTCCGTCTTTGGATTTAAATGATTCTATAAATTTCGAGATTTTTTCTTCTGTGTTTTTATAGCTATAATGGTATTTTCCTCTTCCTCTATGCCATCGCTGTGACTTCCTTTGCATCAATGAACTTGCTAATGGATAATTGTCAATATTTCTACAATAATCTAAATTGTAGCTTTCTTTAAAATTGAGGGAATTCAATCCACAAGGGAATGCCGTTGAGTACTGCTTAATATGTGTGGCCTCCCACCACAATCTTTCCATCAATTGAGGTACTATATCAAGAATGGTGATGATGGTTCTAGAAAAATCATGTTGCCTGAAATGCCTAATTTCCATACTGCTTAATTGTCGATCGAGTAGTCTTTTCTTACCGACTTGACTCCTGTGTAAATTGATTCTTATATTAAGTGGATTCTGAGTCTGTCCAATATATTTAGCTTGACATTTAAGACAAGTAATACAGTATATTGTGTTGTAAGATTTACAAAATATTCTGTTCTGATTAGCATGTTTCTTAATTTGAAGCGGGTTGGCCACAGGACACAGTTTGCATCTTTTTGAAAGGCATTTTTGAAATCCACAATATCTTATATGACTGTGATGAATAAAATAATTTTTAAAAAATTGTGATTCTGTATGAATCGTGACATTATACATATCATCACTATTACGGACATTTTTTCTTATTGTCGCTTGCTTTTCCTGGACTGTATAAAGAGGTTGGAAATAGCTTTTAATAGACTTCATCAATGTAGAGAGCAAAGGGTAATTGGTTATCGATGCCACAAATACCCTTATCTATTGTGCCACCGAGCATATATTCAGTGAAGAATATTTTTGCCAGTCACTTTATATAATAAGATGTATTCATTCATGTTTAGATTCAACATTTTTGACTCATATTGAGGAGTATAAAAGTAATTCGCTAGCTACTATACGCCTCATAAAATGAGGTTTCATTGCTTTAAGCCTTACAAGTTGAACAGGAAATAATCATCAAGGTAGCAATAAAATACTCTTTCAATTCATTACGTCCACATGTGATCCGTAACATTTCGTGTAACCATACAGTCCAATAATGGAATAAGTGACATTTTCAAAGATTTTGAACTTTTCTGGAGTGATTTTTTAATCTTATTTGCAAGAAATGCGTCATAAGGGCAAGTTAATGAACGAGTCCTGTTAGTTCCAATACATTAAAATATTATTACATTAAAACATATATAATTAATCCAATTACAAGAATTGCGTCATAAGGGCAAGTAAATTAACGAGTCCTGTTAATTCTAAAATATTATATATATATATATATATATTATTGTAATTGGAAATTTCCAAACTTTAATCCTTTTCATCACAAAGTTTGTAAAACTTAAGAAATTTGCATGACGAAGCTAAAGAAAGGTATTTCACACCATACAGTAGTTCATTCTTTGACCTAGAAAACTATACACAAATCCATTTAATTTATTTCTATTGCTAAACAACATGATAGTTTTCTAAATAAACTTTCAGAAAATAATCATCCGTACACTGCAGTTTGTATAGAAGTGTTTTTTATTAATATCTCGACTACCATCAACCCTACAAACTCAAAATATCGAAGGGGTTAAATTCGGGGGTAGAAAATAACCATACCAAATTAAAAAAAGAGCCTTAAAAATGTAGATTCATATATATATATATATATATATATATATATATATATATATATATATATATATATATATATCCCCTGTAAATAATCTAACCTGTTAGAAGCTATATCGTTATACTGTTTTAACTGACAATATGATCATAATTAGTTATAAATCCCCAGGCGCGTAACAAATGAACTCAATTCTGCAAGTTGGCGGTAATAATTGTGAGTTGCTAAATTCAGAGGTTTAGCTCTTAATTGAGGCAGAATTAGAGAAATAAACCATATAATCCGGGAGTAGATACCGACGTTTAAGTGAAATTGGTTTTAAAATCCAGTAATTTTATTTAATTACTGTATTTAAAAATTGTGTAAAGTATGTTGGTAGAAATAAAAAACATTTTAAGAAGAAAATGTGACAGCCATTCTAAATTATTGCCAAGTAAGAATTTAATGAGATAATAAAAGAAGAATGCATAGTTGAAATGTGTAAAATAGTAACTTTTTGATAATGACATTGATTCAGGTAGTGAAAGTTTGATTACGATATTGATTTAAAATTATTAAACTTGAGTTTAAGAAAAAAATCGGCAGTGACTCCGTGGAGACGAGAGAGATTTATATGAATAAGGTCTTGTAAAATCAAAATATTTATCTATCAAAATTGTAGTCATATATTAAAAATAATTCCGAGAGTTAAAATATCAAAAGTATTATAACTATATTGTGTAAACCAAGATCCAGATTCAAAATACAATTATGTCTATTTTTTAGGGTTTTCAAAGAAATGCAACTAACTCGTTTATCGTTTATAGCCAGATAAATCATCGAAGTAAGATTCACCTTTTCAAAATAGTTCAACATATAAAAATATCAAAAAAATTTCTCTGGTGAATTTTGATAAGCATTACTTTAAATAGAGGAGACTTAAATTAAGTTAAGTAATAACTTTTCATTATAATTATTGCTAAAATGGAAGCAATACCCACCATTACGTACGTCTCTCTGTCAGCTCCCTTTATCATAATCAATAAAATTTCTGATGCGGGCAGCACATGACTTTCCTTATATAATGCAATGAATTTACTACTTTTGCAGTAAAAAAAAGAGATTATTTTTATAGTAGTTATTTATATTTTTTCCAAGATATTGAATTTTCGTAAATGAGTCGTCATTTTCAATGTTGTCATCATCCATGAGTCGTTATTCATTTAGCGTCATTTTTATCCATTTAGCGAGTTTTTCGTTAATTTAGCAACATTTAAAAAAGTTGCCAAGTTGGCGACGTTTAATTGGTGACATCCAAATTCTTCGCCAAAATCTCGCCAAGTGTTATGGACGAAGAAATAAGTTATTCTTGCAGCAGATAAATGACTATTGGCGTTCAAATACAAAAGTATTACTTAAAGTATATTTTTTCATGAATGGAACGAGCTAGCTTCACAAGAAAGATGTCACCCAATTTATCACATGGTATTACATACAAAAAGTAAACATGTTTCTCAATAGGAAATATTTATTTTTTATTTTATATAACTTTTTGATATTTATTTTTAAATGTGGAATACCTCGAGAACGGTTCATGTTAGCGTTCTAAAATTTATGTCAATCGTTTTCTAATGAAAAATTACATTAGAAATGTCTATATGTGTAACTATGTTAGCGGTTTTGATTTTTTGACGATTTTTTCAAAATTTCACTCGAAAATTTAGGGCTGTTCTGAACATTCGATTGCGTATAAAACAATAGGCTTTCAGTGTTTACGGATTGTGATTTTTGTACCAAATTTCGTTCGAATCGGTCCATTCGTTCGTCAGTTATCGTCTCCACAGACTCACTGACATAAACACACTTACACACACATACTTTCACACACACACACACATACTTTCGCATACACAGACATCAGTTCAAAAATGTTGGATTCGTGATCAGTGATGCTTGAAACGTGTTCTCCCGTCGAAACCTCGAATACAAATTTTCGACCCCGTCACAATACTTTCCTTATACATTATGTATATAAGGAAAGTAATAAAGAACATGATTAAGTAAAATCCACATGTTTAACTTTAAGTATTTTGCATTTATAAAAACTTCTAAAATTTTATTTTTAAAGTTAGTATAAAATCGCTTAATGAGGAGAAAACACCCTTGCGGCACCACTGCAATTTTATCTTATTTTTAATTGGCAAATCGACCAAATATATATCCAGATCGGCACATACCTTTGCATTTTGGCCTCGTTTTTCCTGGTTTGCTGATCTGCTTTGATCACTAACTGCCTCATCTGCATTCCTCTGTGTATGATAGTTTCATTCTCACACAGAACTCATGACATGTTTCGCATATCTAACAACTGACTTAGACTTCTACTTTCTGATACATTTTCTTGCCTGATGCATTATGAGTACTTATTGCTGGATTATCCTTTCTCTACAACATCTTTGGCTTCGAGTATATACGTCCTTTACTCTCCGCCCTTTGCCATTTACTGTTCCTCAGTGTGAGGTTGTACGGGTGGTTTATTGGTTTTTCATTATCGAATGAAATTTGGTTTAAATCTTGGGCCTGGGATACATGTATGCCCAGCCAGACCTGCAATTTGGGTGACTTGCATTTATTGGAATCATAAATTTCTGTACCAAGACTGTCACAATTGGTAACTATATGTCGGCGCCTTTGTTTATTCGAAAACTTCGAAATCTGCATATGGTGCCTACTGGTCTCATAATAACCACTATATTTCGAAAACTAGGAATACGATATTTAATCGAATTACATATCTCCTTTGGGAATTCCAATGTTCTATAAATTTCTTGCTTGTGCCTTATTATGTTCAGCACAAAAAAAAAAAAACAGTTAGAATTAATGTTATGTAGTGTTAGCATGCCGTGAAACTATTAATTTCGTATTGAATTTTTACTTTAAGAAAAGTTATTTCAGTTTTATTATCACTAACACAGTAGTATTCGAGATATTAGAATTAAAATCTCAGATAATCCCAGATATTAGAATTAAAACAAGGACAATATTCAATCTTTGAAAAGTCGATGACTTGAAAACAATAAGCTCTTTGTAAAAATTAATTATCGGTTAGGAAACCATATTTTTCTTTAAACATTTTTGTCGCGTGCTATTGATATCTACATTTTCTAGGGTAGAAGATATATCGAGTGAAATTTTACAAAAACTCGCTCTACTTCCTTTTCTGTAGTAGTAGTAGTTGGTAGTAATATGTTTCAATTTTGTTTCAATATTGTTTAAATTTCTCCTTACTGCCTTTAAGTAAGCTACTCGCTAAACCTTCCTTCTTTTTTCATTTTTTACTTTCTCTTTATACATTTTATATTTATATATATATATATATATATGCACAGTATTTGTAGCTGCTTTGCGCATAAATGCTATATCACTAAAGTATCTTTAATAATTTCCACTTTTATAATTATTATTATATATATATAAATGTGTGTGTGTGTGTGTGTATTATGAATATATGTATATATAAATTAATATATATTTTTATTTATTTTTTAATGTTATTGAAATTTTGAAATTTCTACAATTATTCCACTGTTTGATATAGAAATATAATAAGCTGTCATTCTCACAATTTATACTTTTCTAAAAAGAATACTCTCTCCTTTTCCTATTACAATACTATACTGCTGTATCGAAAGACACGTTTATAAAAATAGCTACGGATAATAAGCTACGTATTGATCATGTCTGCTGAATTATGACCATATCATAATGGCCGTAAATTGCTAGAACATTATTACTTCGTCCTTTGGAAACTAATGCCGGGCTTGTAACGTGAAAGTGACATCCTGAGATGAATGCGTGTAAACAGACAGTTTCATTACCTCGTATTCAACTGTCAATAGAGACGTTTCGTAATAGTAAGCGTTTATCATAGGAAATCGGGAATTATTCAATATGTTAGATAGGGATTAAGAATTTTCACAGGTGTTTTATAATTATACATATATTCTGAGCATATTCAAGTCATAACTGTATGGTGTGTGCGGAGCTCCATTGGATTTTCTCATGCTTTCATATTCTTCCATATATTGTTGAGGTTAATTTTGATCAGTTGTACGTTTACCAAGATTGGATCTCTTTAATTATTATTGTACATTTTTCAGGTGGAAACCTTAATAAAACGATGTTTTCACCAACATATCAGTTAGTCACCAACATAACAGTTAGTTACCAACATATCAGTTGATTATCAAAATATCAATTAAAAAGGATAAAGTGAAAATTGATCAAATGATTTTTGTTGCTTGTTGTTCTGCCATTGTTCCGGGGAATAACAAGTATATTCATATATAATAATAAAAATAAGTATATATATTCTTTTTGTTTGCTTTGCTGCTCGGTATCTACCACACATGAAAAAATGATGAAAATGTCGCCCAATTGACAAAAATTTAATAACTCATGAAATCAAAGCTATTCATTAAGCTCAAAATTGATAATCCATGTCGCTTTTAGATATTTATTAATTTTATACTTTTAATTAAAAATAGAGAGAGTTTCACTAATCGTGGGATAGGTGCGTTTCGTTAGGGGTAGTAAATTAATGGATATTTGGTAAATGATGGTATGATATTTATGTTTTGATAGGACCTTTTCATCCCACATGGTGACAAACTTTTGCTACACATATTTGCAACATTTGTAAAAGGCCTCCAAATCGTTGAAAATGTTATCAAATTGATGAAAATTAATTTTAAAAGAAAATCTACTTTAATATTTTTTTTTAAACTATAGGACTCTGCCCCTGCTCTTTACGCTTCGCGAACACCGGTAACTGGCTTCGCGAACACCGGTAACTGGCTTCGCGAACTTTTTCAAACTAAACTAAATTTTAAATCAGTAAACGGTTTATTTCATCGTTTAACCCTATTATGTCTCTATAAATATACCAAATTTCTTATTTTTGTTTGCTATATTTTTGCTTGCTATATTTTTGCAGTAGAAGACAGAGAAAATTGTTGATACGAATGAATGTGCTGATACGAATGAATATTTTTCACTTGCAGTGAAAGTGCATCATAAAAAGTAAAATATTTCAATAAGTTCATAAAAAGGAAATATATAATTAAAATGCAAAAAATTAATACATTTCGTAAACTACATCGAAATTACCATAAAAGGGCTCCATGCTGCAAAAAGTCAACTACGTGTGTCAGATTATGATATATTATGTATGTTTCGATAGGGAGTCGTATAATTAATAATATTGATTAAAAGAGATGAATGACCCATATGTGTACATAACTATTAGGAACGCACATACTGCAGGCGAGCGGATGGGAAGTAAGATTGTGCAACTTTATGCATTGCCTCAAATAACGAGTTTCACCTTCTAGTATTTAAAACAGTACATTTATAACGTCATACTATATTTCATTTACATTCTTTATTGAATGATAATACAATAAACACAAACATTCCCCAAAAACATCACGAGTAATATCTTTATATCATCCATAACTTCATCCCCTGTATTAAAAGACACTTTCCGACAGTCAGTCCCAGATGAAAAATAAATTGCACATTGTTCATCTGTTCTTTATTGCCATGTCCATAAAGTGTTGGATTGCTTGTTGCGTTATTACTTTGTCCTTGGGTGTAACAAATTTGAAACGTCAATGTGACGTTGCCAGAATAATGCGTGTAAACTCATTCTGTTATTACCTGATATTCAACTGTTAATAGACCCGCAGAGTAATCTCCAGAGTTTATTATGCCAACTTAGGAATTGTTCAAATGTATTGGATAGAGATCGGAGATTATCTTCGATGTACTAATAATCTGTGGAGCAAATAAATAATATATATAAAAAAAATGGAATGAATTACTTTGCTGTATGACGAAGGGTGCCTCTATGAGGGTTTTGATTCTCAATTTCTAAACCATTTAAAACCAAATACACAAGTATTTAATGGTTTTAAATTTACAATATTTCTTGCCAGTGTGTTATTTCTTATATTAGTCAAACTAAACGTGTTTAAAAATTTCATATTACGAAATATGACTACAATGTCGACAAACAGGAATTTAATAAATCTTCAATTGTTCAATATTATAATCAATTTGACCACCGTTTCTCTTTTAGCTTTCTTCAGCAAGGATCATACAAAAATGTACGTCGATATATAAATGTTGCTTTCACGCCTTTGAAATCTTCCATATCCAGCAAAATTCTAGTAATTTAGTTAATAACTTGTTCAATAAGCCACTGCAGTCCGCAGTCTGGTGGAATGCCCTGTAAATTTTCCCACTTTCTTCATACTATTTTGTTGGGCTCCAATGTGTCATTTTAACGTGTTTTTCGTCCTATTAAGTCTCATTTATTATTGTTGTTCTTGACTCTCTTGTCGGGATATCCCTGTTATGTTTTGGTGCAAGCCCATCTCATGTGTTATTTCTTGTTTGGGATTATCTGGACTGTTCTCCATGCTGTTTTCTGATTGGTTTTTCCTTAATCCAGGTCTTGAGTATATAACCCCTTATGTTTCTTCCTTTTGCACCCATTCATCTTTTGGACTTCGGGTTTGTAAGTTCTCTTGCATTGAGGAAGGAGATATAGCTTATCCCTGAAACAGCTATATGCTACATAAATGTATTATTTGATCTTATACGTTGCTCAGGTTTTCCTTATCATTCGCAAAAATGTATTTTACTTGTTGATACTAGTTTATATGTCTGTAACAGATTGGGAAACTAACACACATAAAAATCTAACTTCCAGCATTTTTATTAAGTTTTATTTTGTTAAAAAATATATGGCGCTTGGTGTTAAAAATTATATCGCTTAAGTTTTTTCCGGGTTCAGTACTGTGATATTACTAAGTTTCAGATTTCTATCAAACCAAGGAGTTTTGGAGGGCCTAGAACGCTAAACATACTTTACGAAAAAACTTACTATGCTCATGAGGGCGGGAATTGAATATCCGGTTCAGTTTGTTTTTTTCCAGTAGTCAATACGATATGCAAATTTTCAGTCTTCAAGATCTCAGAAGGGTTTCTAGTGGGTCTAAAAAATTCTTCACTCCAATTCCTCTAACACCTGAAATGGTAGGAGAATCGATAATCCAGCTCCTTCAGGTTCTTTCCCACGATCGATACTATAAGTGAACAAATATTCTATTTCCTATGTCAATGCATGATGTCTGGAAATAGAAAAACATGTTAGATAATTATTATACAGACATTCTCAAATTTATGATAAAACAATAAACATATACATTTCCCAAACCATCAACCCTATCATGTTTCTTTAATCCCTAGCTATGCTACTTTTATCAAAAGACACTATCGGACAATCAGCTTCAGATGAGAATTAAATTGTGCATCAATAATTCCATTCTTTATAGTCACGTCCTGATGATCACGTATCGCTTGGGAATTATTACCTCATCCTTGGACACAAATACCAAGCCCGGAATGCGAATGTGACGTTACCAAATGAATGCCTGTGTAAGCTCACTCTGTTATTACCTGGTATTCAAATGGCAATAGACCAGCACTCTAGCCTCCACCAGAGTTTATTATGACAAATCATGAATTGTTCAAGCGTATCAGATATAGAGTGGATATTACCATCGGTGCACTAGAATATAAAACATTTAATATGTGTAAAAACTTATGTAAATTATAAAAAACAGGAAATTATCAACCATGAATAAAGCATTGAAACACTTTCCAACTGCAATGCAATTTTATGTAAACATCTCTAAAATGCGATACATTCAGCGGTAATATTTTTAAAATTATCACAAAACTTAAATAATTTATTATATTTGAATACTTCAAACTTCGTCGAAAAACATGAACTGTATTCAAATGACGTCATTGAAATATAAATAGCCTGGCTCTCTATGTAAAAGCAGTAAATATTTCATTTATACACTTTTGTTCCATTTCTTTCATCCATCACAATACTACAATAATTCATTTTATATAAAAACTTAAAACCATGAAGGTAAAAGTAATTTACTTCTATTCTTAAAACTTTATGGAAGAAGTCTGCAATAAAATCATTTGCTTCTCTTTGTAAAATCAATGAATACTTCATTCATATTAGCTATATATTGCATACTCCAGAGCTAAATAATTTTGCGTTAAAGAAATTCAGCAGTTATTATACAACTTATTACAACTCATCTTACAGCTTGATGTGTTTACTTCTCCATAGGTGAAAATTAGGCTTCGTAGCAGAAATAATAAAAATTAGATGATAATTTTAACTCACATGTATTGTAATTTTTCGAGAGGTTGGTGGTGGGGGAAGGAGGGTACGGTCCCTGTGGATGCTTCCCCCACTGGGTTCCGGTCTTAATTGTGTGGCACTTCCCGGCCGTTCAAACAGTTACCTTACACCTTTCTGGTAGGTCGGAAGGTCTGGGTCTCAACAACAACATGTATTGTAATTGCGTTGTTTCAGAATATAGATGCACATGATTTAAGTAAACATAAATCGGTTTTAGGATGGATACAACGCTAAATATAAATTAAAAAGAACTTTAAAAATCCCGATTTTGACACAAGATGGATGGCATTAATCATTTAAACCCAAATATATTGTAATTGCTTTGTTTCAGAATATAGATGCACAGAAATTAGGTAAAAATGAAGTGGTTTTATGACGGATACAGCGCTAAATAAAAATTAAACAATATGTGACGATAATTTAGATTCAGGCTTGCCTGTAAACTTAATCTAAGATCTCGTTTTTTGTAGCAGTCGAGAAGAATTCACTGAATTTAGAAATTAGGTTTTTGAAAGTCTGGTGTTTTGCACGATTTAGTCAGATGAGATTGCTTAAGATGGCACTTATATTTTCAAGATATTTGTTTCTGTCTTCTGGATAACCAGGCATTACGCTGGTTACCTCAGAGCATGAAGCTAACTGCTCACTTTTATGAATTATTTTGGGCCTGTTGCTGATTTTTTCGATTCGAAAATATACGTAGTTTCTTCAAAATCCATGAGAGATACTGCCACAAGAATTCATTTTTCTTTAAAATCAGGTGATGGAAAGTCTGTTACTGCCATTCCACGTGTACTTGGGCTTCCCCGGATTCTGTCCACCAAACACTTGCTACATGCCACCAGCGAATCGTCTTCTGCTGGGAGTATGTTGCACATCAGGATTTTTCCGGTTTCTGCTTCAAAAAATTCTATGTTGCTGTCCTATTTTTTTTTTCAAATTACAGTTCAAATCCGCGTTTTCTAAATAATCCAATTCAAGAGTCACAAAATTCGTAATAAAATTTTCGTTTAAATATTTTTTTAGAAATGTTAGAGTAAATCCGCTGTGGGAAATTCTTTGTAAAATTCCGCGAAATTTCGGGATTTATTCCCTGACAGACCTACGAATTTTGCCTATTTTCCTATCTGCAAAATTACTGCCCTAAATATAGCAGATGTTAAATATTTTCAAATATCATTAATGATACTAGAATTAATTATTATTAGTAAATTGAACCGTCTCAAGCATTTTAATGATAAAAATAGAAATAATTCACAAAATTTTTTTTTTAATTATTATTTATTTTTTTTAAATTAATTTTTTATGTATTTTGACCAATGAACGTGACTTTAGTTGAACTACAGAAATAAATAAATATATATATATATATATATATATATATATATATATATATATATATATATATATATATATATATATATATATATATATATATATAGAATTATATTATTTATAGATTTATAGATTCGATTTTTTATATATTTTAACCAATGAACGTGACCTTAGTTGAACTACAGAAATAAATATATATATATATATATATATATATAGAATTATATTATTTATAGATTCGAAGAATATATGCAGACATTTGCAATTTAAATATAAATCCAATATTATCACAAAATAACTACATACTATGTATATAAAATTCTCCTTATCAACACTAATATTATCATTAATACAATGTACACAATCTTAAAATCGCTCCTGAGTGACTTTTAAACCTTTCTTCTACGAAAAAACTTTTTGAAGCGTTACGAGGGATAAACGAACACTTACTTGATCGTATTTTATGTTTATGCCTCGACGGTGATCAATCTTTGAAAATATGACTTGTCACTTTGATCCTGATGTCTGAACTGATTCCTGGAGGTGATATGCCTGTGAGAATGCATAGAAAAGGACTGATTGGAAGATATATTATCAGACACGTTATAATCTGAATATTAAAGAATTTATTTTTATATTTTATAGTGGAATATGGATTCATATTTTTACTGATCCGTGAAAACTCATAGATTTAAAATATATTTTTTTTGAAAAATTAATATCCAAGAGATGATACGTTTGAGTTTTTAACTGTTAATATTTCCAACTAAAATACATTTTTTTGTTTTAATGTTATTGATGTAATATTGTATTTCTATGTTCACTCTATTGATATTTCTACAATAGACGGTGTGTGTGAAGAGAAGGTATTACGATGGAATTCAAAATAAGCTTGACGAATTTTGATGGATCTACAGGAATTGAGCATCCTTGAATACTTTATTTTATGTATAAGCTAATAATATCAATTTGTGAATGTTAATATATACCGTTGTAGAGATATTTCCCGTTTTTTATGTAAACTGGAAGAAAATCATAAAGTATATTTCATTTTTCTATTGTGAAGTCAGCAATTTCTATTAATTATTTTTAATTCAAAAACATGAACACTATTGCTTCAAAGCCGTTCTTTAAATGTTCCATATTTTTCCTTTTTGCACGTAGAGAATATTACCTCTAAAAAAAAAACATATCCAATAACACTTGGTACGTTTATTTCAATAAAAATATTTCAGGGGGTAATGAAATTTGCCCTGAAGATCGCGGACCACGGGGACATCTGCAATTTTTCGAACATTATTTTTCGAAACTTGAAAACGAATTGTAAAACAATGATTATGTTTATATTTGCGACAAAAATACCTCTTTTACAGGCAGTATTTTACTTCGAAGAGATTAGTGTAATTAACAATACAATAATGGTCGTTTTCGAGATACTTCATGTTTATGACTTAAAATCCAGAAAATAATAATAAATAAATATATTCAGTAGTATCGAATGCGTATATTCTTCATAAGTACTTTCAGTGATAATTAGCAGTTTTTCTTCAAATATTGAAAGAACATTTTCATCGGAATCGCAATATCACGCGAAAATATCTTCTAAAATATATTCAATTTGGATTGTTTCTTTTAATCCGTAATATAAAGCTACAGATTATAGTAAAGATCCAACAATTTCTAATTTTTTTAATCTGTGGAGAAAGTTGTTGAATATATCAGACATTTTGATTTAAAAAAGTAAAAGAAAGTATGGAATACTAATATAAAGTAAGTAATTTTAAATTAATTTTTGTTAATGAAGTTAACCAGCAGCTTCAAAATTAAGGTATTTGTTAATATTCTCATTTCAGGAATAGATCAAATTACATAATTTCCAACTGTGGTCACTTAAAACTTATCGTGCACAATGTTCATCCAAATTTGGCAATCTTTAATTCATATTTTTATACTATTAAATTTTTAGGTGTTTTTGTATTTTTTTATCGATTGTTAAATGTATTTATTTGGTGTGTAATTAGCTCATGTAGCTAGCTTTACGAACTGATTGTTCTTCTGTAATTGCTGTTATATTCTTAATTTTGAAATCTATCTCTCACTAGCATTTCTATAGTATTTTGTTTTCTAAACGAAATTGACTCATCTGGCTTCCGAATCATATTATGCTGCCTTCATTTTCTCATTACCGTTAATTTTATTCACAGGTATATTTTGGATAATTTTTGTACATATATTTTGGAATTAATAGACGATGTTACTCTATCTTCCGAACTGGTTGTTTTCCCATTTTTACTTTGTCGTACAATACAATATAGTGAGAAAGTACTCGGTTCACAATTTTCAACGTCGAGATTTTGATGCCAATATGTGTTTTAGACCATCTTAAACATTTTTTTACTGAGATGTTCGTCTGTCTGTGGTTGATTTCTTGTGTGCACGCTTTTACCATAGCAACATAGGACAAAATATAACATAATTATCCCTAAAAATTGTTATTTATAGCTCAAATATCACGAAATTTAACAATTATAATCACTGTCAAACAGCCACGATATACATTTTGTGTTAGTGACTCATTAGCATTATTAACATTTAAATTGAATATGACAAAATTATGATCATTTAGCAAAATTTGCAAAATTATAATAATAATAATAATTATTATTATTATTAAAATTCGATTCCGGTGTGAGAGATCGCATTCAACCACACTGCAGTTAATTTATCACATAATCCTTAGCTTGTAGTTTATTCACAAAAAGCTTTGAATCTGTTATAAAAACGCTATGTGTCTGAATTACAGCAGTGGTAGTACATAATTTCTAATACATCCGATAATTTTTAGTTTTCCTGTAATAGAATTTGTCATAAGGGATTCAGGGGCTGTTGACCATCTAATTAATGAAAAGAGGTTCCAATTTCTTAAAATAATCGACTGCACAATTAGCAGCTTTCCTGACAGAATGCCTCAATATTTAACTAATTTTTCTCTCAGGCATTATTTCTCATTTCTCGATTTTTTCTTTGACATCGTTTATTGTCATGGGTCACGTAATGCAACTATTTTCTGACAGACGCCTACGTGGCTTATTGGTGCAGGGCTCTTAAGGTCTTATTACACGACAGCAATTTGATACAACATACCGTTCGCACAACAGCTTTAGAACGTTTGTGACGTCCCCCCACGCAGCACAGAACGAACGTGACGTCACTTTACTCAACAAGTAGGGGAAGCTCTTTCCCCCTTGCATTCGCTTCCTAATTTCCTCATCGGAATACCGTTTTAGAGTTCTCATACTGTAAAGATCTCTTTTAACATCCCAAAGGTTCCGTTTGGATTGAATAATTGTGTTATTACACAGGGCAATTTTTATTACCGAACTTCGGCAATTCCGCCCTGTCAATCATACTTTAGGCTCCTCCTCTTTAACAGGTCCATTCTCTCTAATACCAGTGATTTCATTCCAGACACCATTCTTCAGTGTGTTTTTCGTAGAATATAAATATTTTATATCTCAAAAGTGTCCGTAATTTGGTAAAAAATATTTTCTTCTTTTCCAAATGCATTTCCAGACTTCAGCAATTCCGCCCGGCAATGATACTTTAGGTCCCAGCCTTTCTAAGGCTTCCCACCTCTTTAATGCCAACGATTTCATTCCAAGAAACATTCTTTTGTGTTTTTTGCGTATAATTTGAATCCTTTATATTTCACAGATGTCTGTATTTTGGTAAAAATTCTATTACTATTTTTCTATCTCCTGACTTTAGCAATTCCGCCCGAAAATGATACCCTAGGCTCCCCCCGCCTTTCTAACTCGCCCCTCCTCTTTAATGACGCCGATTTCATTCTAAGAAATATTCCTTATTGTTTTTTGTGTATAATTTGGATCTTTTATATTTCACAGATGTCTGTAATTTGGTAAAAGTTCTATTATTATTTTTCCATCTCCAGACTTTAGCAATTCAGCCCGGCAATGATACTTTAGGTCCCCGCCTTTCTAACGCTCCCCTCCTCTTTAATGACCTCGATTTCATTTCAAGAAACATTCCTTAGTGTTTTTTGCGTGTAATTTTGATCTTTTATATTTCACAGATGTCTGTAATTTGGTAAAATTTCTATTATTATCTTTCCATCTCCAGACTTTAGCAATTCCGCCCGGCGATGATATTTTAGGTCCCGCCTTTAAACGCTTCCTTCCTCTTTAATGTCGCTGATTTCATTCCAAGAAACATTCTTTAGTGCTTTTTGCGTATAATTTAAATCTTTTATATTTCACAGATGTCTGTAATTTGGTAAAAGTTCGATTATTATTTTTCCACCGCCAAACTTCAGCAATTCCGTTCGGCAATGATACTTTAATCCCCTCCTTTTTAACAGATCCTTGCTGTCTAATGCCGCGGATTTCAGAAAGCACTCTTTAGTGTGTGTTTTTCATATAATTTGGCTCATTTATATCCCACAGGTGTCTGTAATTTTAGTAGAAGTTCTATTATTTTTTCTATCTGGAGATTCTAACTCATTCCAAAGCAGTCTATCGGCCATCTTGGCCGCCATTAAAGGCACGTCACCTGTGACGTTCGGACTTACACACTTCTGATTGGTCGATTTTCGCACAACCTTTTCCTCAACAACAACATTTTAGGTTTGAACCTAAAATGTTGAGGCTAGATTTGTTGAATGAACTAACTTGCGAAAGGTTTTCTTGTGCTAAATACTGTCGTGTAATAAGGCCTTTATTCATTTATTTTGACGAGGAATTTTGACTTAACGGACTGATTGTTTTATATTCTTAATTCTGAAGTCTTTCACCCACTAGCATATCTATAGTATTTTTTAACGAGATTAACTCATCTAGTAGTTTTCGAATCGAGTTATGCTGTCTTCATTTTTTTATTATTGTTAATTTTATTCGCAGGTATATTTTGGACAATTTTTGTACATATTTTTAGGAATTAATAGATAAAGTTACTCTATCGTCCGAAACAATTGTTTCCGTATTTTTACTTTGTCATGCAATAGAATATAGTGAGAATGTACTTTTTTCACAATTTTCGATGCCGCGATTTTGATGTCAATATGTGTTTTAGACCCTCCTGAGCATATTTGTGATGTTCGTCTGTCTGTGGTCGATTTCTTGTATACACGCTTTTACCATAGCAACGACATAGTACAAAATATTACATAATTATGCATGAAAAGTATTATTTACTGCTCAAGTATCACGAAATTTAACAATTTTAATCACTGACAAACAGCCACGATATAAATTTTGTGTTTGTGACATCATTAGGTTCATTACTCTTTAAATTCAATATGACAAAATTATGGTCATTTGGACCAACAATTTGCTCAGGATTTTAAGATTGGAGACATGATCACCAAAGGATAGAACAGCATGAAACCCCCAAAGCTCACATAGCTTGGTATACCAAGCGCTTTACGTGACCCCTTAACCAAAAGTCACAAGAGATCAGATCAGGCGAACCGGTATCCACTTCATAGGAAAATCTTGACAAATTATTCAATTGTTGGTAAAATGCTGTCGTAGGACATTCTGCAAGCGTCATCCAATATGAACGGGGTGCTCCATCGTGCATAAATATCGTGGATTCAAGACATCCACGCTGTTGAAGTTGAGTAATGACAAAGTTCATCAGCAGTGTTCGATACCTTTCAACATTGACGACCCTTTCTGTACTTCCTATGGCTATTTGACTCCAAAAATGGACCTTGCAGCCACTTTGGTCCGCGGTGGCAAAAATTTGAACTGTTTATCTTTTAGAAATTAAAACCCCATGGTTTAAATAGCATTTACTGCAAATTTGGTTGAGTTTGGCCCAACAGTCTTCTCACTATCGGGTTCTAAACACCTCTACATTTATTATGACCACCATGTACGTATATATATATATATATATGTATTCCCTGCTACATACTTTAGTAATTGGTTTATTTTCATCCAACCTATTAAGTAAAATATATTGTCCAACGGACTACGTTGCATATACCTTCAAACGTAATAAAAAAAAAGTATTTTAATCAAATACCTAAAAAAAGATTTTTTTTAAATACGTCACTCAAAAGAGTCAATGAATGCAAGTAACACATGTATGAAACCAATTAACTCTCTACTCTTCTTTGAATCTTTGAGGGCATTCACGTAGAAGACAAAGTATGTATTTATTTGCTCAACCGTCATTATCCTCCAGGGAGTAGGAAATGATCATTCACTGATCGGCCGTCTTTGGGATTATGAGATACTAGCAAAAAATGACTTGGGACTCAAAGGGATAAAGGACCTCTGTCAGAAACATCATGGCAATCTGATATCAAAGAGACTGGTCTAAATATGGACGCAGCAAGTTAACATACATTGAACTGGATTCCCTATAGCAAACCATGACTGCTGGAATATTAATTCCTTTAAACAGGACTATCTTCTGAATTCCACTATAACAAGGTTACCAATTCAGCCATTTTTGGGTTAGATCTAGTTATTTTTGAAACATTTAGCTATGTGCATTCATGTCTAGACATTTAGATATATATCTAGTTAAAGCCTGGACAGAACGTGAGGCCCGGTTCACTGTTCACAGACAAGAAATAAATTTTGGGGTGATCACCTGAATTAAGAGAAAAGTATCGTAATTAAAACAAATATCCAATCATAAATATTATCAAATTTTAATTATTAAAAATGGTAATTTAAGAGGTCCTGGAGGGAAAATAGTTATTTATTTTCCGTGATTTACAAACGATTATGTAGAAATATGAGGTTTCGTATAAAATTTAAAATTTTATATTATCTACCAGAAATATTTTAATAAAAGAGTGGAAATAAAATAAAATTTTGGTTAAATCGGAACAGTTTAGATGTTTCCACTATCGAGAACGCTGCCCGAAGTGATCAGGAAATTAACAAAATAAGATTGCATTTTACAATAACTAAATGTGAAACATTGAGTTCCTTTGAACGCATTTTACAGTAACAAACTATCTCTGTGGGAAATATTGGGTTCCTCTAGACAGGACAATCATGCGTATTTCAAGATTTCCAATTCAGTCAGTTTTGGATTAGATATAGCTATTTTTGAGGCAGTTAGCCATAAAACATCCACCTCTAGACATTTAAGTATATATCTAGACCAGGTCTAGACAGGATGTCTCTCACTGCTAACCGACGGACCGCCAAGAAATTTTGGAGGGATCACATAAATTAAAAGAAAATTATCGAATTTTCCAAAATATTAACGAACTATATTTTAAATAAAAATAAATGACAATGTAAGGAGTAAAATTACGTAACCACTGTCAGTGTTTCACAGTCAACCAATTAGAAATCTGTGCAAATTAGTAGTTAATAATTACATACCGAACTATTCAAATTCAGTGGAAAAGTAAAAGAGCAAGATTTTATCGCCAGCTAATGAACTGCCATGATTCCGCATTAAATATACATCAGGTAATAAATTTTTGATGAATTTGAATTTTCGGTTCTCAAATACAGTTTTTTTAATTTAAGCTGTAACAATTATTATTATTGTTATTATTATTACATAATGATAAATATATGGTGAACGCCGACACTTCGAGAAAAATTCGAAGTAGGTCTTGGCGTACAAACGTCTGCCCAGGTTTGCCTTTTTCTATGCATATCGGTGAAGTCAAAGCTCATGATCTTCGTTACACTCATGAACGGACAGCTATATCGTACATTCTTGTTGAAACAAAAAATGAAATTTGGATTTTGAGCAATTCATTGCATCTTATATGTAGGGTTAAATTGTCCAAGCATGAGTATAAAAATTGACGGAAACTTAGTTCAATGGAACCGAAGTGGTTATGCCTAAATAATATTTTTGAAAATAAAACCCGAATATAGTTTTAAAAGTTTATTCATTTTTCATACTAATTTGATTTTTTACAAGCTTTTGAAGCAATACTAGTTACTCTCTAACTGTTCATAGCCAGCTAAAACTTTCAGTTAAAATTCTTGATTTCTTCCGGATAATACGACCACAGACTCATCTTCAAAATATCTAACTATTTACTAACTTGCTTGGTATTACACCTATCGGCGATCTAAATATGCAATATATGACGAAATTTTTGTTCCAATTTAATCTATAGACTTAATCCAAAATCTCGTCTATATAGGATTTTGTAGATGTTCGTCAAATGAACACGCAACATTAATTGTTTAAATGATTCGGGTGCATTACAAAGTTCAAAAGCATCACTTTAATCTGCCACATCTTTGACAGGCAATAAGCGCTGTATTTTCTCGATCTTTGGGATAGATCTCTATTTGCCACTATAGCTACTGAGGTATAGAGTCGTAAACAACTTACGTCTAGAGAGGGTATCTAAAGTGTCGCCAATTCTTGGCAGTAGATAGCGGATTTCTTTGTCACGGAGTTGAGACTTCTATAACCATCGAATAATCTCGCAGAACATATGTTTCCTTCCCTAAGTCAATTATTTAATAACAAGCACTTGATGATCGTTCAAACACGGCGCTCTCATGAATGTCTTTGAAAAGCTTATCTTCTGCTACTTTTCTAACAAGTGGAAGTTTTTCGGGACTTGTTTATACGGGAACTGGCTACTGAATGCCCTGGCGTTACTGGTTAGTCCGGTCCTTCCCATGTAGCACTGACGAATATTCCACTGAATTCAAAAATGAGGCTTTTGCGCGCCTCGTGTTCTGCACAATTTTGTCCGCTGAGATTACTTAAGATGGCAATTAGCTGTTCACATTTGGACTTACGCTAATATTTGCGTTTCGGACAGGTACGTAGTTTCTTGAAAAATACCCCAGAGCTATGCCCACAAGAAATATTTTCTTCTTTAGAGTCCGGCGATTGAAAGCCTGTTACTGCCATTCCACGTGTATCTGGGCCTTTCCAGATTCGTTTCACCAAACATTCTCTACGTGCGGGCAACGAATCGGCTTCCACAGTGATTAAGTTGCACTATAAGATGTCTCACACTTCTGTTTCAAATAAAGGAATATCTTCTGTAGTTGTTCGAAATTCGTTTCTTCTTTTTTGAATTCTTGACTAAATCCGTATTCTCTAAAAAGTTCCATCTGCGAATGCATCTGAAACAAAGGCAAATTAATGATAAAGTAACGCCTCACCAGAAATATTAACTTTAGAAATATTAACTTGGTAGATGAGTCACTTCTGGGTCACCCTGGTGCTGATTAGATTTTGGTATGATTCGGAGAAAATAACTTGCCTTTTTTTGCAAAATGCCCCGCAAAAATCGTCAAAATCTAAACTAAAGAACTATGTATGCTCAAATATATCCATTAAATGCTTGTTTAATACGTAATTTTTAACGACGAAAAGAATAAGACCAACCCCGTTACACTAGGACTAGCCGTTCTCGAGATATTTTAGTTTTTCGTATTTTCTCTACGCCACCTTTGAAAATAAGTCCGGTTACCGATTGAGAAAGAAAATTGAATTAAAAGTGAAATAAATTTAATTAAAATAAAGAGAACGTGGATATAAGTCCGCAGCGAAAGTCATGTGCTGCCCACATCAGATTTTTTCTCTTGCAAAATGAATGGGCAGTATCACCGCATGTGTCCCTTTCCTTCACAGAACCAACACGTCAATCCTTTCCAAACGAGCCAGGGGATCTCTAGAATTTGTCGTGTCTGTAGCATGTCCTTTATTTTCCTCATAGTGAGCAGCATCTCGAATTCTGAAGTGATATCAACCACTGCCGCATCACGTTTAATAGATCTGAGAAGTCCCCCAGATGCTTCAAACATGCTGTCTATGGACAGTGCAGCTTTCATTGCATTCGGACATAAGAACAGAGTGCCGAACTTCTGCCGAGTACTTGGCTGCAAAACTTCCCTTAACGTCAATAGGGAAGTCTGCAAAGGGAAATTGCAAACGTCTTTAAATGCTCGACGACAGTCACCGTAGAATTTCTCCAAATATTCGAGACTTCAATTGAACTTTGCTCGCCTCTTACACATTATTCTCCTCATAGCGGAGTTTTCTGTTAAAAATATTTAGTGGTAAGGAATTAAGGGTTTTGGCAATCCAATTAATAAAAATATCTTTAAATTCCTTAATATAATCGACCATCCTGATGAGCACCTTCGCTGGCAGAATGTCTCAGCATTTAATTTTAATATATTGGATCACGTAATATACCAATTTTTTTGCAAACGCCTGTGGCAGTTATTCGTATAGTGCTTGTTCCGTTTCATTTATTTTGACGGGAAAGGCTCTTTAATATCATATGACACATTTTTAACAGCTTGTGATTAAAGTTTTTACTCTTAAAGCATATTGATGCCTATTAAACGCGGATTCGACGGAAGCTATATGCATATTTCAAGAGATGATTTTTCACCCTATGGAGATTCAAAGTTTATAACGTTCAGAGAATATTTTGTCATATTTTGTAAGTCAGTTTATTTGTCTAAAAACTGCACATATTTAAGAAATATAAGTATATTTAAATTTTTAGATTATTTTGCTTATTGTATCTACATTTCAGTATCTGCTTGTGTACATGAGTTTTGTATAAACTAATAAAAATAAACTATTTCAATTGGCATATAGGTAGATTGCATTAATTAAATGTAATCTTGTACTGGATATGCCACGAAACTTTCTCTAATTATTTTATGCCAAAACGTTTATGAATGCGACCCAACATCGGTTTGTGATTAGGATTTGATAGTCATATCAAGTTAAAAATTCACCCTTCTGATTTTTATGCATGTGCTTATTCCTGAAGCTTAATATGGCTAAAAGGTTTCTTAGATTTTTCTAAGAAACTGATGATGATTCATAGCGACTTTGAATGGGTGAATACATATTTAATGTATCTTGTTTTATAATGATGTCCGTTAATGGTTCTTGTCTGTTCAAAATAACTTGCATAAATTTCTCATTTAATTAGTGATTATTAATTATAAGGAATTTTTAATCAGGTCTGTATTTTAATATTTAAATTATAAAATTTCATTAAATAATAAAAAAATATTGTTCATAAATATAATACTAAAACGATTATGTTTTAATAACCATTTCATTTATGTCGTTTTTCCTAAAGTTTAATAACGTGTCTGAGATATTTCTATGAACCATAATATCCATTAGTATATATTTGAACTTTTGATTGATTTGATATATTCAGAATGATAAAAACAATTACTCATGATAGCTTAAATGCGGCTCTTTAACATGAGACTTATGACGACTTCCTCTAGAACCAGACATTTAAATCTATAATGCATGCATTGCGTACTGTGTTTATTGTTAATTAGTTTATGGAGATATCTCTTCAGAGTGGTGATTTGGGTTTCCTTGGAGAGTACGTCAATTACGTTTTAAGGGAAGTTAAATGAATATATACATTAGTTCTATCTATAATACATAAATTGGCTATGCCCGATCAATTAAAAGTAATTGTTGAGCCACTAGCGGATAATTTTAAAAGTTAGTATAAAGAATTCTGTAACAGAGTCAGTTACAAAATACCATTGTCTATTCATTAGTATACTACAGTAGAACTGCTGGATAAGGCATTTATTTGACGCTCATAGTTATAGCAGAATTGCTCAATTCAAAATCATACAGTAAAAGTCACTTACATGCACAAGAATTAGTGTAGAGCTTCTTCAAATTACTGTCTGTCATTCACAATAGACGTTCGAATTCCAAAAAGACTATTATTGCGAAATTTAGCAAACTTTTTAGGTGTCGTCGTGTTGCAGGTGGTGATGATATGGTATCGCAAATTTACATAATTACCTATCATTTACGTGTTTTGTGGGATTCTGATGCCGATCCCTATTAATTGGATAATTCTATGCAATATTTAATTGGTATACGTCTTCTATTTATATATGTTAACAAGTTTGTTTTCCTAACGTTGAAATTGTCCTCTAGTGCGCTACAATATATTTGATTAGATTAGACATAGTTACTGTATTATAGATAAACTTAAGGTGCGCATTCATAGATATTTTTTCACGAAGTTTTGTCGTGCTCAAATGCTTTTTTTTAATCCAACGTATGTTTCCTTAGATCCTGTCTATCTCCATGTTAGTTTGTTCGTAGTCAGTATGGTTAAGGATATAAGATATAGAAACGTAAATGTAGTCAATTATATTCATGCTGTACCTTATGATTGCATTTATGACTAAATTAATTCTTCTCCCTTAATCACGCGCATTGTGTCCAGGCACACCCCATAAAATAATTTTATTTGTAACTCTTAATCTTTTATTTAGATTGCGCCCCTAGTCTATATAATCCCCTTTTAGGTTGCGTTTTATATGAACGTGTTATTTATGTTTTAGGTTTTGAGTGGTTCCGAGAATACAATTCGAAATGTACACTCGATAGTTTGCATGAGTGTGTAAATATAATTTTTATTTTTTAATCATCATTTAATTTGTTTTGCTTACAATATTAGACACACACTCTTGGCATGCAATTTGGCATATAAATAGTCAAACACCATCAAATGAAGTACGGCCATGCAATAAATATATATGTTAATATTACACTAGTTGTAAAAATAGAAATTGAAGATTGTGCGTGAAATGTGCAAAAATCACATAATATGTCCACAACACATTCGTTTGCTATGATATGATTATTAAATGAAATACTTTTTGCAATTCATGTCAATAAGTAAATCCCTTTAACATGTATATTAATTAAATAAATTTTAAACTAGTTTTCAGTTGATTTATTAATATTTATTCTTTGGAGTCTAATGAACTTCACATATGCTTGAATGTACTTTTTCATGCATGTTATTAAGAAGCAAATGCTCCTGGAAATATGTGCAGAACTTCAGTAGAAAGTTCCAAAACGACTGGACAAAGAGTCCATGCACAACGAGAGGCATCAAAGATGACCCAAGAAACATTTTACATGTAATACTTGAGAAAGTAATTGAAGGCTGATCTTTAGTCAGTAGTTACTTTACTAAATTAATAATTTTCGTCCACTGCATCACAACTACCCGACTCTAAGTAAAATACTTCCCAGTAAGTATTATGGTAATAGTTGATAATTTTTGTAAATAATACTTTATGATAAAGTATGAATGATATTAAGAATGTTTTAATAAACTTTAATTTGCCAAAATTTTGACTCAACACATATGTAAGTTCTTTGACATGCAATGCATATTAATCAAGTTGTTTTTCAGGAACACCGAGAAACATATAAAACTAACTACTTAGGTTTCACTTCTACAATGTACTATGTTAAATTCACAGCCATCTCCGTAATTCAATTAACTTTGCGGGCTTTTATGTACAGCTTGTTCATTATAATAATAAATTTAATAAAAAATATATTATACTTTTTTATATGCCACATGTTAATTTTGCTGAAACATGATTAGCATTACCATGGTAAAGTTTCCAGCTCGATGAGTTGATTTGTAAGGAGATACATTGATTAGCCAATGAGTCAGGATTTTGATTATTATAGATAATAAAGACTTTTTCAGTTTTCGTCTTTGTTATCCTAATGTTAAATAATATTTTCAATTGCAATTTAAAACCACGTAACGTAAACAGGAATCGCCAAGTTAGCAAACATCATATATTTCAAAATCCACAAGTGTCTAACGAATTACATTCAGCGATACATTGTTTTTACAAAACTTTTCCATACATCCCGAAAGATTAATAAATGCTTGATATTATTTTATGGCTATGGCCTGTAGGTTTTTGATTACTGAAAATATTACTTACCGCTCATATACTAGTGCCAAAAGTCAATTCTGAAAGTCCATGGGGTTGATAGAATTTAAAAAATTAGGCTTATTACGTCTTGTTTATTCTTATGAAACACTGGTGGAATTTTGACGAAATTATTATAACATTCAGCGATTATGTCACATATATGCTTTTTTTTCTAAAACAAAGTTAAATATCTGCATATAATAAAAATAATTGGCTAATCTTTGCGGATTGGCATAAAGTTTTACATTTGGGATACTGGGGTCTGAAAATGTGTAAAACATAATGTGTTTGATTTTGGAAGCCATTTTAGTACTGATAACCCAGTCAACGTAAAACTGATGTTTAAAGTATGTCACCAGTGTTATCAACGCTTGGATGAACATTGTGGATAGAGCTATGGCAAAAATGACTAGATTTCAAGAATAATCTGATCTGGCTAAATTGATTAATGATGGGTGTTAGTTGCCATAACATGACAACTAACAGCCATTTATGTCTAAATGCGACTATTTTTGCTGTCAAACGTTCTAGAAATGACTAAATCGATCTACAAAAGAACAACGTTGGCAACTCCAAACTCGATCCCATACAGCAAAAAATATGTAATCAAGCACGTTCGCAGAATTTATATATCTGAAAATCTATAAAAATCTAACGAATTACTTTTAGCTATTCATTGCATTTATAATACTCTTCCATACTCTACGAAGCTCTAAACGAGTACTTGATCTTATTTTTTGGTGATTGTTTGAAATTATTACTTACTACTAGATCTTAGTGTCGACAGTAATTCTTGAAGTTCTTGGTTAAATTCTTGTGTAATCCTAACTGGAACACTTATTTATAGGATTTTTATGAAATGATTATAATACATGAAGGTTAGGTTGCACATATACTCTTTTTTTCTGAAATAAAAAAAAATATTAGAATACTGCCTAAATTGTATACTGCATTTTACTAATATGTTTTTACCATATATTTCATATTACTTTCCTTATATACATAATGTATAAGGAAAGTATTGTCACGGGGTCGAAAATTCGAATTCGAGTTTTCGACGGGAGAGCACGTTTCAAGCATCCCTGATCACGAATCAAGCATTTTTGAAGTGATGTCTGTGTGTATGTGTGTGTGTGTGTGTGTGTGTGTGTGTGTGTGTGAAAGTATGTGTGTGTGTATGTCAGTGAGACTGTGGAGACGATAACTGACGAACGAAAGGACCGATTGGAACCAAATTTGGTACAAAAATCACAATCCGTAAACACTGGAAGCCTATTGCTTTTATATGCAATCGAATGTTAAGAACCCCCCTAAATTTTCGAATGAAATTTTGAAAAAATCGTCAAAAAATCAAAACCACTAATAAAGTTACGCGAATAGACGTTTCTTATGTAATTTTTCATTAGAAAACGATTGACATAAATTTCAGAACGCTAACATGAACCGTTCTCGAGACATTGTTCATTTTTTAAAAAAAATTATCAAAAAGTCATATAAAAAAAGATTCCTATTGAGAAACATGTTCACTTTTCATATGTAATACCATGCGATAAATTGGGTTACATCAGTCTCGTGGAACTAGCTCATTCCATTCATGAAACAATATACTTTTAGTAATACTTTTGTGTTTGAACGCCAATAGTCATTTATCTGCTGTAAGAATAACTTATTTCTTAGTGCATAACGTTTGGCGAGATTTTGGCGACGAATTTGGCGGAATGTCGCCAACTTGGCGACTTTCTGAAATGTTGCCAAATTAACGAAAATCTTGCCAAATGGATAAAATGACGACTAATTGTCGAAAATTTAATATCTTGGAAAGAATATTAGTATCTACTATAAGAAAAACCTACTTTTTTTTACTGTAAAAGTAGTAAATTAATTACATTTTATAAGGAAAGTCATGTGTTACCCACATCAGATTTTTTTATTTTTAAAAAGGAATTTTACTAATAAATATGCGTTTAAAGATTGTTTTAATATTTGTAATTTAAGTCCTTATTTGAAAATGTCACATCAATTTTCGTTGCTATTAACTGATATTTTTTCGGCATACAAAATCGACGCACTTACAGATGGATCATTTCTGAAAGACATTAATGTATCAAATTTGAGATCCGTGGTTCTAACAATGGGTAAAAATTAATGTGTTGTTAAATTTTGAGAAATATTTTAGGATCTGATAACACAGTTAATGCATAAGAAAGAAAAACCATACTTAAAATATACTATGTCAGATACATGTTCCATAAACTAGTCATAGAAGTGGACTAATTGTGTCTTTGTAATTACGTCTATACTAACTCCTCATCACCGTCTTTTGTTTGCAACTTATATATTGATAAAATATGGGAATAATTTGAGTGATGATAATCGTTGACTACTTCGGAGAAATATTGTGGCAAAATTGTTTTCTTTTAACGTGATTTGTGCCAATTTTGTATTCTACACATAGAGTTGAACGTGGATACCAATTTTCAGTATGTTAGCTGTTATGTTGCGAAGAAATACGTTACCGCTCATCTTGGTTGAAAAGTGGCAGTAATATAATGAACTTGACGACCACTTTCTTCGCATCCGAAGTCATGGGAATGGCTTTCGTGCCTCAACCTGTATGACAAAGCGATATTTTGCAGTCCATCTAGGACTTGTAGGTAAATTTCGCAATATATTTATCAAACTGAAGGTGGTTGAACAGGGTATTTTACATTAATGTGCTTGGCATGGAATTTCTTATATACGAAACGACATGTTTTTGGATAAATTAGCAACTCTATTTGAGGGGAGAAAATTACATAATTATCATCAGCTTCTTGCTGATAGCAAAAAAAGCATGGAAGGACTATCAAAATATTCAATAATTATAAGACATATGCAAGACTCTACTAACTCTTCTTTTCATTAATATTACTTTCCTTATATACATAATGTATAAGGAAAGTATTGTGACGTGGTCGAAAATTCGAATTCGAGTTTTCGACGGGAGAGCACGTTTCAAGCATCCCTGTTCACGAATCAAACATTTTTGAAGTGATGTCTGTGCGTGTGTGTGTGTGTGTGTGTGTGTCAGTGAGTCTGTGGAGACGATAACTGACGAACGAATGGACCGATTCGAACCAAATTTGGTACAAAAATCACAATCCGTAAACACTGGAAGCTTATTGTTTTTATACGTAATCGACTGTTCAAAACCCCCCTAAATTTTCGAATGAAATTTTGAAAAAATCGTCAAAAAATCAAAACCGCTAATAAAGTTAAGCAAATAGGCATTTCTTATGTAATTTTTCATTAGAAAACGATTGGCATGAATTTTAGAACGCTAACATGAACCGTTCTCGAGATATTGAACATTTTTCAAAAAAATTATGAAAAAGTCACCTAAAAAAAAAAATTCCCATTGAGAAACATGTTCACTTTTCATATGTAATACCATGCGATAAATTGAGTGACATCATTCTCGTGGATCTAGCTTGTTCCATTCATGGAAATATATACTTTGAATAATACTTTTGTATTTGAACGCCAATAGTCATTTATCTGCTGTAAGAATAACTTTTTTCTTAGTGCATAACGCTTGGCGAGATTTTGGCGACGAATTTGGCGGAATGTCGCCAACTTGGCGACTTTTTTGAAATGTTGCCAAATTAATGAAAATCTCGCCAAATGGATAAAAATAATGCTAAATCAATGAAAATGACGACTAATTGTCGAAAATTCAATATCTTGGAAAGAATATTAGTATCTACTATAAGAAAAACCAATTTTTTTACTGTAAAAGTAGTAAATTCATTACATTATATAAGGAAAGTCATGTGTTGCCCACATCAGATTTTTTTAAATTGTGTAATGCAGCTGTATCATACTCAATATCAAACTGAAAAATAATATATCTTTCTGGAAACTTTTAAGTTATTATTTTATAAAGTTTCATGATTTTATTTCTTTAACACATGGCGCATTTGCATTTTTAAGTTAGCAGTTAAGTTCATAGTGTATTTGGATACTTGTCTACATTTGAATATATTTGAATTATTATATACCATTCTCATACCATTTATATTCGTTGCCTAGTTAAAACGAATATTTCCTCGCATGGATTGTATAATCACTATTGTTACGGGTATAACCATGCTAATCTTAAGTGATACCAAGCGCTTTACATGACCCCACAACCAAAAGTCACAAGGGGTCCGATCTGGCGAACGAGAGGGTCACTTCATAGGAAATGCTTGACTAATTATTTGGTTGTTGGTAAAATGCTGTCCTGTACGCACACTCCAATATGATGGTGTGCTCCATCCTGCATAAATATCGTAGATTCAAGACATCCACACTGTTGAAGTTGCGGAATAACGCAGTTCAGTAGCATTGTTCGATACCTTTGAGCATTGACGGAACTTTTTATACATTCTATGCCGATTTTACCCCAAAAATGGCACAGTGACACTTTGGTCCGCGGTGGCAAACATCCGAACCATTTTTTTTTCTTTTAAAAATAAGAACCCCATGGTCTAAATAGTATTTACTGCAAATTTATTTGAGTTTGGACCAACAGTTTGCTCACTATCAGGTTCTAAACACATCTGCTTTAATTATGACCGCCCTGTATATTGATGGTTTCAAAAATTCGACCACATGATTTTGATGATTTTACTAGTTTTGAGCATCCAAGAATTTGAATGAGATTTTTTCCCTTTTATGCGATATATGTGTCTGACACTTTATGAGGATAGGGTCGATTTATGAAAGGTTTAATGTGTCGTAAATTTATTTCGTTTAAGTAAAGGTAACGGATGGTAAGGTAAAGGGTGGTAAGGTGAAGGTAAAGTAAAGGTAAAGGTTTCGGTAAATGGTGGTATAGAAATTACGTTGCGATAGGAAACGGTATAAGAATTAGTAGCATTAAAAAATGTGTGTATGGACATCATATGTCTATGGGTATTAGGTTGTGAATAAGATGTACCCTTTTGAAACTTTACCCCGCCTTATGACGGCCTTACTCCTCTTATAAAGTATACCAGAACGAATTGCCTGGCGATTAAGTGTCCTGAATAAGTAAGTAATCGCTATATAAATAATATATTTATAGATAACACAGCTCACTTTCAAATTACCGTCGACGTCATGTCTGGTTGATTCAAACCTCCTCAATTTCCAAGTCATTTCCACCTTTCCTTTTGACCAAAATCACCGCGCATGCTTTCTGTAACCGTGGATAGCAAAGAAAGTAAATACATATAAGAAACAAAACATAATTCTTTGTCTAGGAGAGACGTCGTAGATGTATATGAACCGTGGGTTCTTTGGAATGTTCTGATGGGCGTGCGCAGAAAAAGCTACCAGGAAGAAAACTTGACCGAACGTCATTAAAGGCATATATAATTTAAATTTTTATGTTTTCTTTTTAATTAAGGAAAAAAATGTAGTAAATACGTACCTTGTCAGAATACGAAGATAAACACACATATTTTTCCAATAAATAGAATTGTGCTAATCTTCCTTTTTTTCGGATGTGGCGAAATAAGTATCAGATAATATGCATCAAAATTTAAGATATATACATCATTAATAATAAAGAAAAATGTTTTTGTGTATGTATGTGTGTGTGTATTTGCAGTCTGTAGCGAAAAATCAGGCTCCGAGGTGCTTTGAGACCCGAAGAGGTGTTCATCAAAATTGTTTTCTGTAATCTTGAAATATTCGTTTAGTTATTTTAAGTCTAATCCCGATTTCCAGCATGTTTTCGAAAAGTCACAAAAACACATTATTTAGTAACCGAAAATATTATCGCAGAGTTTCCATCTTGACACAATTGGAAAGATCAAAAAAGTCTCTTTCGAACAAATTTCTTTGAACGGACTCCATACAATTAATACACGAGTATTTGTACATTTCAAAACAATTTATATATTTTGTGCATTTGAAATAATCCCGAATATTATTACATTATAAAAAAATTAACAGGTAAATCCATTGTATATAATTTAGCACCAGTTACTTTAAATATCACATACTGCTTCTAAATGAAAATTAATTTTTTGGAACTAATCTTGAAAGAATGTTCATATCGTTTGAAAGAACGTTCTTAGGTGAAAATGGAAATTTTATGATAAAGTTTTCGGTCACCGAGGAACCGATTTGTGTGAAAATCTCTCAAAATCGAGCTAAAACATAAAATAACTAAACACCTAATTCATAATTTAGAAAAAAAATTCGCCGACTCTTATTTTTCCAAGTTCAAAAGCACCTCTATACCAAATTTCTTCCCTGCCTGAGTCTTAGATTCTCCCGGTAAAAAAGGCAACACATGCAGATTAAAATTTTCCTTCACTAAGTAAGATTTAGTAAGAAGTAATGTCAATAATGATAAAAGATTTTAGTTCTCAGATTACTTATTAAATTTTTATGGTGTTTGCTATATATTTATATGCTAAATAGTTAATAACTTTTCTTAATTTATGTTTTATTAATGCACTGAAATCCCTGTAAAATTTATTAGATTTTCCATGTGATATTTTTTAACATCTTATTTGCCCAACTGACTTACGTGCTTTTTCCACAACAAAGATCATAAATATATTAAACCAAATATGTATGTTATGAAAAATTGAAAATCTTTACTTATGTGCATTTCCCTGCCACATCTAGATGTATTCTTCAACTGTTATTACTTTTCTGATATACATAGTATAGTGTATAAGGAAAGTATTGTGATGGGGTCGAAAATTCGAAGTCGTGTTTTCGACGGGAAATCACATTTCAATCATCCCTGATCACGAGTCGAACATTTCTAAGGTGATGTCTGTCTCTGTGTGTGTGTGTGTGTGTGTGTGTGTGTGTGTGTGTGTCTGTATGTGTGTGTGTATGTGTCAGTGAGAATGTGGAGACGATATCTCACGAACGAATGGAGCGATTCGAATGAGGTAAAAAAATTAAAATCCGTGAATACTAGAAGCCTATAGGTTTTAAACACAGTCGAATGTTCAGAACCTCCTTAAATTTTCGAGTGACATTTTGAAAAAAAATCATCAAAAAATCAAAACCTTTAATAAAGTTACTCAAATAGACATTTCTCATGTAATTTTTACTTAGAAAACGATTTACATAATTTTTAGAACGCTTGCATGAGCTGTTCTTGAGATATTGCACATTTTTCAAATAAATTTATCAAAAAATCCCATAAATAAAAAAAATATTAACTGTTGAGAAACATGTTCGCTGTTTATATGTAATATCATGCGATAAATTTGGGAGCATTGTTCTCGTGGATCTAGCACATTCTATTCATGGGACAAGATACTTTCAGTAATACTTTTGTATTTTTCAAAGTTCTCAATTAATACAAGACGATCGAGGATGAGGACCAAGCTGTAGTATTATTGCTGGGTATCTTCATTCTGAAGATATCATTTCCTGATTATGCTTATAATTACACAATACTTAATAGGTGAATTGCATGGTCTGGGCTCTAATAATAATAATAATAATGATAAAACAAAGTATTAATTATTGAAAGTTTTGGAAAACAAGCATCAGCATGACCGTACATAAAAAGACTTTATAAAACACAAGGATCACAGCACATTTTAAATATGAATGTCATTTATTGAAATTTCTAAAAGACGTACAATGTTGTGATCCTTGTGTTTTATTAGAGTTTAAATAGACGTGTTACCCTTTGTATTAAAAAGACTTGCGTTTATATTATACTCCCCTCCACCTTGTTGTGAAAATTTCACAGATGATCCAACTAGTTAATAAAATGTTTATTACTCAAATGTCTTAGAAATATATTTATGGTTTTGACTTATTCATCTCTGATAAAAGACCAATATGTTACATAACCCCAAAACTTTCTAAAATTTCCTTTATCCCTCAAATGTTAGCTGATCTATGAAGAAGTTGTAATCAGTCTCTTTCTATGCATTCATCCAACCATATCCAACTTCAGGAATAAGTCTAGACATTAAGGTCTGAGCGGCAAGTAATCTTTCCTGTGATGTATGACCAGCGACCCATAGCCATAAAATAGGATCAAACACTAATTTATATCTTTCGCAGGGCTTCAAAGAATTCTTGCATAAAAGTAGTGTATGAGTAAGTGTATTTCGAGAGATTTTCGGGTATTGAAATATGCGAATGAATCAAGATTGTTTAAAAAATGTAAAATACCCTTTTTTATCAAAATACTAAAATAATGAAAATAGTTACTGCTATAAATTCATATGGTTCTATGTTGAATGTAAGGGAGATTGGGAAAATTAAAGGGATATTGGGAAATGTAAATGGTCATTGGAAAACATAAAGGAAATGTAAATTGAATACATGTAAAGGGAACTTATTGGAGCGAAATTTCGAGAAACTGATTTTGGCGGATTTACTCGATTGATCATCCAAGAATTTGTGAAGTTTTTTTTTTTATATATGCATGTTCAGTCTGTTTCTCAACTGGACATCCTTCAAACGAAATAAATAAATCGAATGTAATTTTGTAAGACACTTCACCTTCTGTAATCGCAAATGACAATGAACTTTCTTGTTAAATTGACATGTGTAACACATAATTTTTTTAACATTTTTCTCGAAATACACAAAAAGTCAGAATAAGGAATTTATGAAACAAACTCCATGTGAAAAGTAGTGTGTACACATTAGCATAGGTTGAACGTATTTAATACCTTTTGTACAAATTTTCGGGAAAACCCAAAATGACATCTCTAGAATCAGAAGTTGTTGTTGTTGAGACCCAGACCGTCCTGTCTACCAGAAAGGTGTAAGGTAACCGTCTAGAATCAGAAGTGAAAAGCCTCGGTGAACTTCCTTTACCCTCTCTGAAATTCGATGCCGAATCTCTATCAGTTATCATTTAAACTCTGATATTGATATACTACTATATCACATTTATTGATATACTGTGAAATTCATGTGCTGGAAACATCATATTTTTGTACAGACTGGCTATAATTAAAGTAGAGATGTTTAGATCCCGATAGTGAGAAAACTGTTGGGCCAAACTCAACCAAATTTGCAGTAAACACTATTTATACCATGGGGTTTAGGTTTTTATAAGAAACAAAATAGTTCGGAATTTTGCGACTGTGAGCCAAAGTGTCGCTGTAAGGTCCATTTTTGGAGTAATATAGTCATAGGGAGTATAGAAAGTTCCGTCAATGTTGAGAGGTATCGAACAATGCTGCTGAACTTTGTTATTCCGCAATTTCAATAGCATGAATGTCTTGAATTTACGATATTTATGCAGGATGGAGCACCCCCTCATATTAGATTGAGCGTACAGGAAGTCCTACTACAAAATTTTGTCAACAATTGAATACTTAGTCAAGCGTTTTCTATGAAGTGGCCCTCCCTTTCGTCTGATCTGACCACTTGTGACTTTTGGCTGTGGGGTCATGTAAAGCGCTTGGTTTACCAAGGGGATATAGATAATTTAGCCACTTTGAAAGACCGAATAACATTGCACGTCAACCAAACCAACGGAGATCCACTGCATTCTGCAGTTGAGAATGCTGTTCAGAAAATGCACATTTTGGAACGTATGCAAGGAAAACTTATTGAATCACACATGTAAATGATGTCTATATAAATATTAATGTCATACGTATGTAAATGTAAGGTGCAGATTTAAATATAAAATGGAATAAATACGCATAAAATGTACATGTGATGTCCTTTCCAAAATGCATGTAAAATGTTAACTTTCTGTATTTACTGAGCCTATTTTACACCAAAAGTGAATCTTACAGCGCCACTTTGGCCTGCGGTGGCAAAATGTCAAATTATTTTTTTAATCAAACCTGTATGATCCAAATAGTATTTACTGCAAAATTTGGTTGAGTTTGGTCCAACAGTTTTCTCACTATCGGGCTCTAAACACCTTTACTTTAATTATGGCCACCCTGTATATTCAATATTTGTCTGGAATTTGTTTTAAACTAAACATTTTTAAGTATAATATGTTTGAACTTATTTTGTTTTAGCTAAGTTTCCGATAATAGGGATACGGTCCCCGATTGAATGGGGTTCTAAATTGTGTTTAGACAACGGGAGTAATTAATGAAGAACCAATCTAATTGCTCTGTCTATGTGGAAGTTACTGACACTTATAACGACTTGTTGCTATAATATTGGCTACTATTAATTTTAGAGAATTATAGTAATATTGTGAAATATAATTATTAATAGATAGGTTCTTACAATTTGTAAATTTAATCAAAAGGATATTTTACGTTTGTTCTTCATACTATAATATTATAAAATAATTTTGATTTTTGACTTCGAAATATTTTGACGGTAAAGAACGTGTGATTTGCGCATATTTCCAATACTTTCGTTCCAACCACAAACTCTCCCTTTCTGTGTGTGTAGTTCGCGAAATTCTGCTTATAATCCGTGTTCTTATCGCAATTGTAAATATATGTTATTCTGAGTTAATGGACGCATGATACAAACACTTTTGTTAAGAACATTAATATGCAGCATGTTTTATACTTAATTCTTTGGTGTCCATATTTTGTGATAGTACGACACACTGAAATTTTTATGACATGAGCAGAAGATATGCGCTAAACAAATATATTGGTCGGATATTTAAATTTGAACTCTTTTATGTCCGCAGATGCTAATTTGTGGCAATAATTACAATTTAGCTATCGTAGAATAAATTTGAAAGGAAAGAAACTGGAGTTGACGCGACAGCATTATCGAGCTATGATTTTCTATGATTTTAAAGTGGGGTAAATCAAGAAGAATGCCCCCGACGTCTACAATTAGCATATAGAAATGATGCTCCATCTGTATTCAGATGGTTTACAAAGTTTAGAAGAGGATGAAATTCTCTACTGAATGAACACACAGGAAGACTTTTGTCAGGTGTAATCCCAGAAAATGTGTCGGCCTTTCGAAAAGTTTTAATCGATAATAATCGCTGTACCTACCAAATTATACAGAAGGAACTAAACGTTGAATCCGTAGATATACATACAATTATTCCCTAAGACCTGTATATGAAAAAATTACATTGTAATTGGGTCCCTCATAATTTAACAGAGCACCAAAAAGTGGAGAGAGTTATAATCAGTAAAAAACCCCTAAAATTACTTAATGATGGTGGGTACCGCATTATTTCTAAAATTATAACTGAAGATGAAATGTACATCCCGTTTTCTGACTTTCCAACACGTCAAGAAAGTAAAGTATGGCTCTTTGAAGATGAACCCAACCCAACAATGGTGAAAAGACAAAGAGCAATGGAAAAAGTAATGCATGCCGTGTTAATCAGATGTACAGGTCTGGTCAAAGCCATAAAGGTAGAGGGGCAGAAAGCAGTTACAGCTAACTGCTACACCGCTAAGTGTCTTCCAGAAATTATTCAGAAGGTAAATGTTAGGGGTCTCATGCTTCACAATGGCAATGCATCTTCTCATTCAGCAAGAATGACTGTCGAATTTCTTGAACAAAAAAGCATCAAAGTGATAGAATATATATCCTATTCTTCTGATCCTGCTATGTGTGACTTTTGGCTATTTTTTAATTTAAAATATTTACGTAGGCGTCGTTTTCATTCCGAAGATGAGATTGATGAGGGTATAAAATCAAATCATCAAAAGCATCATTTTCATCGATTCCAAGAAATGGAAGCTTGAGTCAATTAATCTTGGGAAAATTCGCCTACAAAAGTGCATTGATGTTGGAGTGGAGTACTTTGAACACTCTTAAGAGTTGGTAATTTAATTTGCACCGCTTAGCAGTATCTAAAACATTTCAGTGTAATCCTCCTATATTGATATTTACTTACGGTTCTGGAAGCGGTGAGACGTCAATACTACACATTTTTAAATACATATTTTAATTTTCATAGATATTTTTGTATTTTTATCTAACATTTTGCATTCCCACATTCCCATTTACGAAAAGTATTATCAAACATTCACGAACCACCTGATTTCACAATATCTCTATTTGTCTGCACTTAAATACCTATTTTGTATGAACTTAGATTCTAGAGATGTTTTATTGTTTTAAATGTTCAAATATCTGCTTATGAATGCTTAAAATAGGGTATTTGGAAAACTATAACCATCGGAAATAAAGTAGTAAACATTCATACATGACGTTTCATAATTTTGACATTTGTGAAATACGAAATTGATTTCATTCTAATGTCGCGACTTTCTTCCATAGGAAAAGTTTCCATCAAAAGAACTAAAAGTAAAATCTCCTTATTCTCTATAGAGATTAAAAAGATTTTCCACCGGGATTCGTTGGATGTTAGTAAACTACAGCATCCCCCCTTTGTCAACCTATGTGGGTGGTTAAGGATTAATAATGAATGTAGTTGTAAATGCATTCTTAAAGTATAGCATGAATTTAATTGACTACCTTTATTTTTCCTTTTCCTACAATGCATGGTAATGTATAGGGAAAGTATTGGAATCATGTAGAAAATCGCAATTCCAGTTTTCAACTGATCTACACGTTTCGGGACCTCTAAAACACGAAAAAAATATTTTAGCGTGACGTCTGTGTGTGTGTCTGTCTGTGCAATGTATGTATCCACTCTAATTCAAAAACTAATGAACCGGATTTCATAAAATTTGGTAGGTATTTTACTTGTATATGGTCCTAGTGCTGATTCATTTTTAGTACTATTCCGGATAAAATAACCAGCCCTTTTTTGCAAAATGGCCCTCAAAAATTGCCTGTATCTACACTAATTGAAAAACTAATTAACCATTTTTGGCAAAATTTGGTAGACAAGTCACTTGTGGGTCACCTTGGTGCTGATTAGATTTTGATACGATTCGAAAAAGAAGAACCCTCACTTTTTATGAAATGGCCTGCAAAATTTTTATATACCCTCTCTAACTCAACGAATCTATTAAATTTCATAAAATTTGGTGGGTAAATCACTTGAGTGTGACCCTAATGCTGATTAGTTTTTGGTACGATTGGGAAAAAAAAAACCGCCAATTTTTGCGAAATAGCCCGCAAAAATTGTATGGGTTGCACTCTAACTGACAAACTAATTGATCAAATTACACAAAATTAAACAGATAAGTTGCTCATAGGAAACTGTGATGCTGGTTAGATTTTGATACGATTCGAAAAAAGAATCTGCCTTTTTTTGCTAAACGACCCGCAAATCTAATATACTCGATCTAAAATAAAATAATACATGTGCAAGATAGTAAAACTCTGCAATAAATGACTAAAATTGATAACATATATTCAACGTACATGTCCTACATGCAAAATTTGGCAATTAACAAGGGAAGGCTTTGCAATAGTTCTCTCGGATTGCAATATTTCATGCCCTATCTTGTAAAGTACCATGAATAATGATAAAATACCACGACTTTTATCTGCTAAGTGATAGGGGGCGCCACAATAACAATCTGAAGTTGTCATGCAAACGTGCTCTACTGACGTGTATTATTTACATTTTAGTGTGAAAATATTGTCCTTTTCAGTTATTATTATTATTAAATAATACCTGAAAAAATAACAGAATATGCATGGCCGTTAGACTGTTACTTCTGCAATCCTTATAAGGCATTTGTAAAACGTATTGAAGACTAACTAAAAATTCGAGATGCATGCATTGAAGGGGTCCATATTGAAGCCATCGATGAATTTTGAACCAATATCGATGAAGAGGCCAACAGAAAGTTAAATGACAGATTATTTATTTTAAAAATGCCTTCATTTGTGTACAATTAACTTGGCGCTAATATATTTCAATATATGGTAATATATTCTTGGAAAAAACCTGGATATACTGTTGAAAAACACATTACAAAATTTAACAAGGTAATGGCAATTGTATTTAATATTGGTTCAGCAACTTGTTTCATTGTAAATTGCAATGATTATGCATTTGTTAAATGTGCACATTGTAACGTTTTCATTTGTATTGATCATACATTTATTCATTCCCATTCATAATTTCAAACTTACAAAGAATTTAAATCATTCATTATTTTACAAATTTCATTTGCTTTGACTTTCATTGTAATACAGCCAATAGTTTTATTGATTAGTTCAGTTTTGTTTTCCAAAAATTTCAGCCTTTATCTTTGTTGTGTAGGATCAACCTTTACGACCATGTCTTGGCAATTGTTTAACTAATTAATAAGATATAAATTATATTAGAGAGAGAGAGAGAGAGAGAGAGAGTAATAAATTTATCGTTTACTACTTACCATTATTGTCCATTTTATTTCAAAATAATAATAATAATTGAAATGGATAATATTTTCACACTAAAATGTTATTAATACACGTCAGTAGAGCACGTTTGCATGACAACTTCAGATTGTTATTGTGGCGTCCCCTATCACTTAGCAGATGAAAGCCATGGCGTTTTATCATTATTCATGGTCCTTTACAAGATAGGACATGAAAGAATGCAATCCAACAGAACTATTGCAAAGCCTTCCCTTGTAAGTTAATAAATCTGACCCTGTGACTGTAGGATAAACCGTTGTCGAGATATTGTAGTTTTTGGAATTTTATGGATCTGAAGAATTTAAAGTAAATTAAGGTGACAGACGAACGAAGATGCAATAAAAAAATGGATATACTATCAGATAATTATCCATATTATTTTTTGATTTTGAACTCAATTTAATGCATAATGAAATAAAAAATTACAAAATGAATTTGAATCTGCAGGGAAAGGCATGTGCTGCTCACATCAGTTTTTACTTTCCTTATATACATAATGGATAAGGAAAGTATTGTGACGGGGTCGAAAATTCGAATTCGAGTTTTCGACGGGAGAGCACGTTTCAAGCATCCCTGATCACGAATCAAACATTTTTGAAGTGATGTCTGTGTGTGTGTATGTGTGTGTGTGTGTGTGTGTGTGTGTGTGTGCGTGTGTGTGTGTGTGTGTGTGTGTCAGTGAGTCTGTGGAGACGATAACTGACGAACGAATGGACCGATTCGAACCAAATTTGGTACAAAAATCACAATCCGTAAACACTGCAAGCCTATTGCTTTTATATGCAATCGAATGTTAAGAACCCCCCTAAATTTTCGAATGAAATTTTGAAAAAATCGTCAAAAAATCAAAACCACTAGTAAAGTTACGCAAATAGACATTTCTTATGTAATTTTTCATTAGAAAACGATTGACATAAATTTTAGAACGCTAACATGAACCGTTCTCGAGATATTGTTCATTTTATAAAAAAAATTATCAAAAAGTCATAAAAAAAAATTCCTATTGAGAAACATGTTCACTTTTCATATGTAATACTATGCGATAAATTGGGTTACATCATTCTCGTGGAACTAGCCCATTCCATTCATGAAAAAATATACTTTTAGTAATATTTTTGTGTTTGAACGCCAATAGTAATTTATCTGCTGTAAGAATAACTTATTTCTTAGTGCATAACGCTTGGCGAGATTTTGGCGACGAATTTGGCGGAATGTCGCCAACTTGGCGACTTTTTGAAATGTTGCCAAATTAACGAAAATCTCGCCAAATGGATAAAAATGACGACTAATTGTCGAAAATTTAATATCTTGGAAAGAATATTAGTATCTACTATAAGAAAAACCTACTTTTTTTTACTGTAAAAGAAGTAAATTAATTACATTATATAAGGAAAGTCATGTGTTGCCCACATCAGATTTTTTTATTTCTTATCGTGACCATACCAACAGTGAACTAAATAACGAACATGAGGTTTCACAGGACCTAACAGATCGTTCATGAGGTTCTCAGTAAAGCTCTTAAGCACCCCAACATCTTTACAAAGGAATGTGTATGACTTTGCACCTTAAGTCTATCTATAATATAAAGCAAATATGCCCAATCGAATAAACATGGTTGCAACGCCTCTAGCTCATACTTTAAAAAGTAAGGATAGCAAAATTGTCAACAAATGGAAATATAAGAAAAATGCTAATTGAATTTGCTGGAGTGTGGCTTAACCCGACTCCCTCATACCAGAATTCATTAACTCCGTTTAATTTTACAAGAAACATTTTGAAGGATCGGTATCGTGGGTCCAAATGTGAAGAATGACATGTGTAGCATGTCAGTCTTCATTTTAAAGGACTCGAATTTCTTTTTTCGATTAATACCATTCGTGACAATGTACTCTATGAGAGGGTAATTTGCTCCCACGAACATAAAAATTGTATCGCGGCTAACTTCCACAATAGTGAAACAGTTAAGTCTCGTGATCATTGAGCCATAAATAAACCCGTTTAGTAATGATTGTGTCAAATTTTGTCCTTTGTTGCCATGCTAATATATATATATAATTTCAAGTAAATTTCGAAGTTTTCGCTCCGATCTAAAAAACTTATATATTTTTTAGATTTTTTTGATAACAAAGCCGATTATAAAATTTAATGAAATTCCATTAATATTTGTGACCACTATCCTGTACATTAGAATAGGTCACAGACAGACAGACGAACATCACCTTAAAAATAGTCAAAACGTGTTCAGGAAGTCTTTAAATAAATATTGCCATCAAAATCTCGCATTCGAAAAATGCCTGCGATTGTGAATGAATTTTATTGTATGATTCCACTTAAGAGAGCAAGTCCAAATAAGAGAGCAACCATGTGTGTCAAATAAATGCCCATTCTAACAGTTTACTGTAGCATCCTACTGAATAGACAATGTGATTTTGTAAGTAGTGTTACGAACGTGTATTATTCCCCCAGCGAAGTCTTTTCATTTGAGAACCAGATGGGGGAAAAACCCGTACAGGCTTTCCCACGATTTACGACTTAGGGTAGCAGGATGCCGGAGGTCTGAAAAGGGTTGTCAGATTTGGCGATATATCACCAATTTGGCGACATGTAGCGATTTTCCGAAGGTTCAAGAAACACCCCGAAATAATGAGTAATCTGCGTGATATTAGAGGTGTCAGAAGTTTCTATGGAGAGAGCCTATGAAAGTAACCATCGCTCAGTCGGAGAGCAGTTGACGTAATGAAAGCTACATTGAACTACGATTTTTGTCAGTGTTTTAAGAATTGTAGCTGCTATGTTGTCCCTAAATAAATGAAATATTTATATTAAAAAATGTTAAAATATTAATATTAAGTTATTTTAACCAGACAAGTATCATTATCAGCTATTCTTAACAAGCAAGAATCACTAAGTATGTAAACAGTCATTACGGATTTTCATTAGTATTTTCTAAGAAATCTTCTAGTCATATTAAACTTCAATAATAATCCAATTCATAAAATTCTGAAAAATTAAACATTAGCTTGATATAAGAATATCGTGTCCTAACCATAAACTATAGATAACTCGAATTCTTAACCGGTTTAGCAGAAAATAATTGGAGAAAGATTCGTGGAACTTTCAATACAAGAATGCATTAAATTAATGCAATCTATACCTATGTGCCAATCCAATTTTTTTTTTAAATATTTTATACAAAACTCGTGTATACACAAAATGTAGACAAGATAAACGAAAATTTCTAAAAATCAAAATATACTGATATTTCTACAATAAGTGTAATTTTTATAAATTCGTATTAAAAGAAATAAACTAACAAAATATGACAAAATGTTATCTACGCTTTTTAAATTTATTTCAAATTTCCGCAAGGAGTAAAATATCCCTTGAAATATACATACAATATTAGTCGAATCATCGTTTAATCGGTATCAATAAGTCGGAAGAATAACAACGTTAATAACAAGCTGTTAAAGAGGTAATAAACTGATTTTAAAGACAAAGTAGAATCATCCTCGTCAAAATAAATGAATAAGAGCCCTGCATCAATAAGCCGCGTAGGCGTCTATCAAAAAATAGTTGTATTACGTGACCCATGCCAATAAACGATGTCAAAGAAAATATCCAAGAATGATAAAGAATGCATGAGAGGAAGATAAGTTAAATGTTGAGGCATTCTATCAGGGAATCGTGACAGTCGATTATTTTAAGAAATTGGTATATCTTTTCTTTAATTAGATGGTCAACAACTTCTAAATTCCTTATGACAAATTGTTTTACAGGAAAACTAAAAATTCTCGGATGTATTAGAAATTCTAGGCCTTCGTTCTACCACTGCTGTAGTTCAGACCCATAGCGTTTTTAAAACAGATTCAAAGCTTTCTGTGAATAATCTAGAAGCTAAGGATTATTTGAAAATTAACTGAGGTGTGGTTGAATTCGACTCTCTCATACCAGAATCGAATTTTAATAATAATAATAATCATAATTATTATTATTATTTTTCAAATTTTGCTAAATGACCATAATTTTGTCATATTTAATTTTAAGGCTAATAAAGCTAATGAGTCACTAACACAAAATTTATATCGTGGCTGTTTGTCAGTGATTATAATTGTTAAATTTCGTGATATTTGAGCTGTAAATAACAATTTTTAGGGATAATTATGTTATATTTTGTCCTATGTTGCTATGGTAAAAGCGTGCACATAAGAAATCAACCACAGACAGAAGAAATCAACCACAGACAGACGAACATCTCAGTAAAAATATGTTCAAGATGATCTAAAACACATATTGGAATCAAAATATCGACGTCGAAAATTGTGAACCGAGTACTTTCTCACTATATTGTATTGTACGACAAAGTAAAAATGGGAAAACAACCAATTCGGAAGATAGAGTAACATCATCTATTAATTCCTAAATATATGTGCACAAATTATCCAAAATATACCGGTGAATAAAATTAACACTAATGAAAAAATGAAGGCAGCATAATATGATTCGGAAGCCAGGTGAGTCAATTTCGTTAAAAAAATACTATAGAAATGCTAGTGAGAGAAAGTCTTCAAAATTAATAATATAACAGCAATTAAAGAAGAACAATCAGTTTCGAAAAGTTAGCTGTATGAGCTAATTCATCAAATAAATGCAGATTACTATCAATCAAAAAATATAAAAATACGAATACAAAATTGCCGAATTAGGATGAGGATTCTACACGATAAGTTTTCAGTGACTACTGAACTTATACGAGATAATTTGATCTATTAAATCCAACTAACATTCGATTAAAACACTTTAAATCACATTCGATTAAAACAATTTAAATAACATACGATTAAAACAATGTCAATGACATTCGATTAAAACAATTTAAATAGCATTCGATTAAGACTCCTGATTTAAAAATATTATTATTTTCTTGATTTTAAATCAGAACATGAAATATTGTTTGAAACCGAAACTGGAAAAATCCTAATGTGTAACTTAGTCCCTGCAGAAAACGATTCGCTGTTGGCTTATAACGAGTGTTTGGTGGACAGAATCCGGGGAAACCCAAGTACACGTGGAATGGCAGTAGCAGACTTTCTATTGCCTGATTCTAAAGAAAAAGGAAATCTTGTGGCCGTAGCTCTCATGGATTTTCAAGAAACTACGTACATATTCGAATCACAAACACCAGCGACAGGCCCAAAATAATTCATAAGAGGGAGCTGTAAGCTTCAGCTGACGCTCTACCGTTGATCTACTGGGACAAAATTGCAAATTCTTATCGTTAAAGTGGATTCTGCATTCTAGTCCCTCAAATGTCGGATTAGCGGACAACTGATAATCTCAGTGACCACCTTCTTCTATTTTTCCCCAGGTTAGCCTCCTGCTACTTCTATTTTTAAACAGGTTAGTATCCCACTTTCAGGTCACTTTCAGATATTTCAGACAGTTAGAATCCTACGTTAGGTCACTTTCAGACATCTGGCATAAAGTGACCTAAGTTTATAAGTATATTCAGCTCTCAATTAATTTTAATCAATGAATCCCTTTATTTCATTCTTATTAACTTATATGGACTTATTGTGTTCCCTCCATATCTTCTGTTTAAAAAAAAGCTATGTTAACTGTTTCTATCTTCTCGGTTATGTTATTTTCTTTTGACCCATTTTTTTTGTATTTTTTCTAAATTTTCTTTTCCAAATTTTATGCTAAATTTCTTAAATTTCTGTTTTTGTTTTCTATGTGCCTAAATTCCTTTCCTATACCACATATTTTCTTTTTTTTTAATATTTTCTACATTTCACTTTTAAAATTCTATATATTCTTCAATTTTAAACTACTTTTCATTATGTTAATATCCTCACTCTAAATTTTATTTTTCAATGATCTTTTTATCTACTATATTTGCAATAACCCTTTTCCCATTTTTGTAAAATGTACGTACTTGCCAAGTTCAAATAAAATGCAAAACTATCTGTTTAATCACAATATTTTTCATCAATTGTTATCATTTTAGAGCTAAATAAATATTCGTGTGGCGGGATGGAAGGCCTTAATTCCCTTTTGGAAAATGTTTCCAGTTTTACTCATAGAAAATGCATATGGGTACACGGGTACGCGGTCATTGGTTAACGGTATACACATGTTTGATGAACGAAAATTTGGAGATTAGTAAAAAACACTTTGATGTCCCCAAAATTAAAAATATATATATGATTTTCACAAAATTATTTAGCAACTATATTAATTAGTCAGTTATCGCGCAAGTAATAGAGATTTAAAGCCATTTCGATATATTTCAATTAAATCAACAAATGATGGGATAAAAAGGACATAAATGCCCCAAGATACTACGCCATTAACATAAGGGTTAAATAGTTTTGAAATTGAGAATAAAATACCGGAAAAGAACATCCTTCGTTGCATCGCAAACGAATACATTCCCTTTATTATTAACACTTTACAATATAGTTGAAAAGTGTTTATGACTTTGTTCATTCTGTATGTCCAACTGCCCGTTCACACGATAACTGCCGTAAAAATGACTTTATCAAAATTAAAATTTAGTATGTTGGTCAGACGGTCTGTGGGACTTACAGGAATATAAATGCAAAATGTCACCCAATTAGTTTTGGATTGAACCCGTGTTGAAAAACAGAATTACATTGAGCCCTATGGCCTAATATTTCACATATTTTTTAAGTGAATTTAAAATTATAAAATTGGTTCGAAAGTTTTAATAAATATTCAAATTATCCCATAAAAATATGAAAAAAATTTCAGCAAAATATATTACCTAATTCTTCAAATATAAGTAAACGTAATAATTACACCCATATTATATGAAGAGATCACGTGATCCACTTTAAAGTAAAATATGGCATCCATCTTGTGCCAAAATTTTAATTTTTAAAGCCCTTTATAATTTTTATTTAGTGTTGTATCCGTCCTAAAACCGCTTTATTTTTCCTTAACTTCTGTGCTTCTATATTCTGAAACAACGCAATTACAATATATTTGAGTTTAAATGATCATCAAACTTTTATTATTTCTTCTGCGAAGCCTAATTTTCACATATGGAAAATGTAAACACATCAAGCTGTAAAGATGAGTTGTATAAGGATTGATGAATTTCTTTAACGCAAAATTATTTAGCTCTGGAGTCTGCAATATAGCTGGTATAAATGAAACATTCATTGATTTTTCATAGAAAGAAGCAAAAGATTTTAAAGCAGACTTTTTCGATGAAGTTTTAAGTATAGAGTTAAATTACTTTTATCTCCATTGCTTTACGTTTTTAAGTAAAATAAATTATTGTAGTATTGCGATGAATGAAAGGAATGGAATGAAAGTGTGTGAATGAGATATTTGCTGCTTTTACATAGACATCCAGTCGATTTATATTTCAATGACATCATTTGAATACGGTTTATTTTTTTCGACGAAGATTGATGTTTTCAAATATAATAAATTATTGTAGCCTTGTGATAATTTTAAAAATATTGCCGCTGAAAGTATTGCATTTTTGGGTCGTTTAAAAAGAAATGCATTGCAGTATTATGCATGATTGATATTTCTTGTATTTTATAATTTACTTCTGTTTTTACACATTTTATATATTTTCTACTCTAGTGCACCGATGGTAATATCCACTGTATATCTGATACGCTTGAACAATTCATGATTTGTCATAATAAACTCTGGTGGAGGCTACCGTGCTGGTCTATTGACATTTGAATACCAGGTAATAACAGAGTGAGCTTACACAGGCATTCATTTGGTAACGTCACATTCGCGTTCCGGACTTGGTATTTGTGTCCAAGGATGAAGTAATAATTGCCAAGCGATACGTGGCCATCAGGACATGACTATAAAGGATGGAATTATTGATGCACAATTTAATTCTCATCTGAAGCTGATTGTTCGACAGTGTTTTTGATAAAAGTAATATAGTTAGGGATTAAAGAAACAAGATAGCCGTGATGGTTTGAGAAATGTATATGTTTATTGTTTTATTATAAATTTGAGAATGTCTGTATACTAATTATTTAACGTGATTTTCAATTTCCTGGCATTATCCGTCGACATAAGAAAAAAGAATATTTGTTCCTTATGATATCGATCCTGGGAAAGAACCTAAGGGAGCCGGATTATCGATTTTCCAACCATTTCAGGGGTTAGAGACATTGGAGCGAATAGTTTTTAGAGCCCTTCTAGAAACCCTCTGGTGATATAGAAGACTAAATATTTGCATACTGCATTGACTACGGGAAACACCAAACGGAGCGGGATATTCGATTCCAGCCCTCATGAGCAGAGTGAGTATTTTCGTAAAGTATGTTTAGAATTCTAGGCCCTCCGGAACTCCCGGTTTGATAGAAAGCTGAAACTTTGCAATCTCACAGTACTGAACAATGAAAAAACCTAAGTGAGTTAATTTTAACACCAAGCGCCATATATTTTTTAACAAAATAAAGCTTAATAAAAATCCTGCATATTAGCTTTTTATGAGTGTTAGTTTCCCAATCTGTTACAGACATATATACTAGTATCAATAAGTAAAATACATTTTGTGCGAATGATAAGGAAGACCTGAGCAACGTATAATCTCAAATGATGCATTCATGTATCATATAGTTGTTTCGGGGATAAGCCAGATCGCCTTCGTCAATGTAAAAGAACCTACAAACCCGAAGTCCAAAAGATGAATGGGCGGAAATGGAAGAAACATAGGGGTTATATACCCAAGACCTATATTAAGGAAACATCAATCAGAAAACAGCATGAAGAATAGTCCAGATAATCTATAACAAGAAATAACACATAAGATCGGCGTGCTCCAAAACACAACAGGGATATCCCGACAAGAGTGGCAAGAATAACAATAATAAATGAGACCTCATAGGACGAAAAATACGGTAAAATGACACATTGGAGCCCCTTCCCCCCCTCCCAAAAAAAAAAACTAGAATAAAAAAGTGAAAAAATTTAAAGGGCACTTCACCAGACCGCGGAAACGTAGTATTGGACAAATTATTAACTAAATTATTAGACTTTTTCGGAATATGGAAGACTTCAAAGGCGTCAAAACAACATCTATATATAGACGTACATTTTTGTATGATTCCCACTGAAGAAAGCTAAGGGAAAAAAAAAAGATGGTCAAATTGATAATAATATTGAAGATTTATTAAATTCCTGTTTTTCGACATTGTTTGCATGTTTCGCAGGATGAAATTTTAAAACACTTTTAGTTTGACCAATGATAGTACACACTGTCAAGAAATACTGTAAATGTAAAACCATTAAGGACTTGTATATTTGGTTTTAAATGCTTTAGAAATTGAGAATCAAAACACTCAAAGAAGTATCCTTCGTTGCATAGCAAACTCATTCACTCCATTTTTTTTTATTTCGCATATTTTATTTATTTGTTACACAGATTATTAGTACATCCAGGCTAATCTCCAATCTCTATCTTATACATTTGAACAATTCCTAAGTTAGCTTGATAAACTCTGCAGATTACCCTGCGGGTCTATTGACAGTTGAATATCAGGTAACAATAGAATGAGTTTACGCGTATTCATCTGGCAACGTCACATTGACGTTCCAAACCTGTTACACCCAAGGACAAAGTAATAATGCAACCAGTAATGCCACACCTTAAGGACATGGCGATAAAGAACGAATGATCAAACTGCAATTTATTTCTCACCTGGAACTGATTGTCGGAAATTGTCTTTTGATAAAGGGGATGTAGTTATGAATGAAATAAACATGTTACTCGTGATTGTTTAGGGAATGTATGTGTTTATTGTATCATTCGACATTAACAAATCTAAATGAAATAAAGCATGAGGTTATAAATACACTAGTTTAAATGCTATAAGGCGATCCTCGGCATATGAGGCGATGCATAAAGTTGCTAAATCTTACTTCCCTTCCGCTCGCCTGCAGCACGTGCGTTCCTATTATTTATGCATACATATGAGACATTCCCTTTTTCAATTAATATTATTATTTATTATACGACTCCCTATCGAAACATGCATAATCATGCCCTGACAAATGCAATTAATGTACGACTCCTAAAAAAATGCATCTGTGATGAATATTAAAATTATTTGTATTTTGATTTAAGAATATTAATAAAGAATGTCTCTCTATATTGATAAAAGTAGCCGCCTCGGCAGTTTGACAAATTTCTCGTTTCTCGAGTTTCTCTGCTTCGTACCGCAAAAACTATAGCATGCAAATACATAAAATTTGGCACGCTTAAAAAAAAGGTTTGGGAAATATGCTGGAATATACCGTTTCTCGATATACATATATTGCTATTTTAGAAATATTAAATGTCAAAGACAAAATATTTGAACTGCGAGTTCGCGTCCTGGATATACTAACAATAATAACAAGATCACGGATTTCTGCACGTAGGTACATGCATAATTAAATCTTTGCAGGACGAAGCTCGTTTATGTAACTTCCGATGTAGTTTACGAAATACTTCATTTTATGTACTTAAATCATATATTTCCTTTATATGCACTTTTTGAAATATTTTACTTTTTATACACTTTTTACAGCAAATGGAAAATACTCTTTCGTATCAACACATCCGACAAATTTCTCTGTCTCGCACTCTAAAAATATAGGAAACAAAAATATGACATTTGGTATATTTATAGAGAGAAAATAGGGTAAAATGATGAAATAAACCGTTTAGTGATTTAAACTTTAGTTTGACTTATAATAGCTCGAGAAACGAGGTACGGGGGTTGACGGAGCGTAATAAGCAGGGGAAGAGCCCCCTAGTTTAAGAAAACATAATAGAGTAGATTTTCTAGGATATTAAATGTTGATTAATGCATAGCATTTTCGTCGATTTGGAGGCTTTTTGGAAATGTCGCGAATATGTGTTGCAAATATTTGTCTTCATGTCGTGATTATCAATTAAAACATGGATTATCAATTTAAACTTAATCAATAGTTTTTATTTCATGAGTTATTGAATTTTCATCAGCTTTGCGACGTTTTCATCATTTTCACATGTGCAGTAGATATCGTTCTTCATTGTGGACAAACAAACAGATATAAACTTATTTTTAATATTATAGATGAATATACTTGATATTCCACGGAACAATGGCAGAACAACACGCAACAAAAGTCATTCGATCAATCATCACTTCATTCTTTCACTGGTATGGTTGTAACTGATATGTTGGTAAAAACACCGTTTTATTAACGCTCCAGAAAATTATAAAAGAAATATTAATATTAATTATTGAGCACAGATCCTCACAAAACATACATCTGATCAAAATTAACGTCAGCAATATTCGAAATATGAAAGCATGAGAACATCCAGTGCAGCTTCACAGACACCATATAGTTTTCATTTAAATATACTCAGAAGATATTTATAATTAAGAAACATCCATGAAAATTCCTAATCCCTATCTAACAGATTGAGCAATTCCCGATTTCCTATGATAAACGCTCACTATTACGAAACGTTTCTATTGACAGTTGAATACTAGGTAATGAAGCTTTCTGTTTACACGCATTCATCTCAGGATGTCACTTTCACGTTACAATCCCGGCATTAGTATCCAAAGGACGAAGTAATAACGTTCTAGCAATTTACGGCTATTATGATATGGTCAAAATGCGCGCAGAGATGATCAATACGTAACTTATTTTTTATCCGTAGCTATTTTTATGAACGTGTCTTTCGATACAGTAGTATTGTATTAGAGTACGTTTTAGAAATGTATAAATTGTGAGAATTGTCAGAATAACAACTTATTATATTTATATATCAAACAGCGGAATACTTGTTGAAATTTGAAAATTTCAATTACATTATAAAGAAAAAAGAATATATATATATAAATTTATATAAGTTATATATATAAATTTATATAATTTATATATATATATATATATATATATATATATATATATATATATATATATATATATATATATATATATATATATATATATATATATATATATATATATACCTTATAACGCTATGCTGCAATTTACATGTGTATACCTATATAAATTCCCAAATAGGACAAGTAACATTGTACTCGTAATTTCTAGTAAAGTGACGGGAGATACGGCCGGGACACTCCGGTTGAAGCATTTTTCCGCCATGGCAAACGCTCCCGGTAGCCGATATTCCCAACACCATTTTCTTTTCATGACACACACAAAACCATATAAAATGTACATACATACATATCATATTTGTATACATACATGTACATATTTGTATATATATATATATATATATATATATATATATATATATTTGTGTGTATATATATATATATGAAAAAATTTTGTCTGAGGGAGTTTTTGTTTAAATATTTTCACTCGATATACACTCATTGACATACAAATTTGCGCAACAAGAGGTAATTATGGGATCGTAACGAAACATGGCATGAAGGTACGTGTTAGGCAGATATGCAAATGATTTGAAATACAATGTGATTGCGTATAACGTAATGCCACCAGAGGGCGTTGAGCTTCGTTCTCCCTGGTTCAGAAAAAAGTACGCAGAGGTTTTTTGCCTATACTTAATCTGCTGCAGAGGGACTCTTTTTCATTTGGGATGCCGTGGTGCCGCTATCAAAGACAATATGATCAGCTGCCAGAGAACGAGAAGGGAAGAATAATCGGGATGAACGAATCTGGGTGGTCACCTCAGCCAGTAGCCGGCCAACTAGGCCCCGTTCTGACTTTACTGTGAGGAGGTGTTTGAACCAGTGGACAAAAGAGAGGGACGCCCTCGGTAGACCAATTCCCGAGAAGAACGTCACATTACCGACAAGCACGCACAGCGTCAAATACATCATTGTCCGCCGTCCGGACACAAGCAGCACCTTCACTACGGACCGTTGTGTCTGTCCGTATCATCGCTAGGCGCCTAGCTGCAGGACATTTATTATCGTGGAGCCCATCATGTGTGCTGTCAATTACACCTACCCACCTTCACCTCCTTTTGGAGTGATGTCGTGCTCGACGGAATTGGAGCGCAACCGAATGGGACCAGGTCGTCTTCAAAGACAAATTGAGATTCAATTTGGGCAGTGAACACCACCGTGTACGTATGTGGGGGCCCCGTGATGAACGCCTCAATCCTGCCTTCGATTTACAGCGACACACCGCTCCCACAGCTATTGTGATGGTATGGTGTGCCGTAGCATTCGAAAATCGGTCACCTCTAATATTGATCTACGGAACCATGACAACCCAGCGGTACGTTCAAGACATCCTTCAGCCACATGCGTTGCCACTCATTTCAGGGATCCCAGGAGGCATTTTTCAACAGAACAATGCTTAGACACACACAGCAGGGTATCCCATGAATGCCTCCACCACATTACCACCCTTCCCTCGCCTGCTAGATCCCCAGGTTTGTCACCGATCCGTCATGTGTGGAATCACTTTGGACGGCAAGTTGGATAGTCTACGAGTTTGGTCGAACTAGAGACGCCACTTACAACAGTGGAATGAGATGACGCAAGACACCATAGGGGACCTATATGCATCATTGCCCGCCCGTATCGTATCGTGTACTCACGCTAGAGGTGGACCATCAGGGTACATGACCTGGCATTCATTTGTAGTTTTTCCTGTAATAAATGATCCATTCGCTTCGATTTTGTAATTACTCACTTATATCAACGTTGTACTCACATATATAAAATTTCGTTTGATTCGGACAAATATTTCTTGTTGCTCAAATTTTTAGGACTATGAGTGTATCTTCGACCCTATAAAATGTAGATATCAATAGCAAGCGACAAAAATGCTTAATTAAAAATTCGGTTTCGTAATCAATAATTCGTTTTTACAAAGGGCTTATAATTTTCGATATAAAAGATTGACTATTGGTCTGTTTTAATGATTGTATTACTAATATCTCGTATACTAAATTGTTAATGATAATAAAACTAAATTAACTCTCTAAAAGTAAAATTCAATACGAAATTAATAGTTTCACGACATATTAATACTACATAACATTAATAGTAACTTTTCTATTTTTGCGCTGAACATAATAAGACTCAAGCAAGAAATTTATTGAACTGTGAAATCCTCAAAGGAGATATATAATTCCATTTAACATCGTATTCCCAGTTTTCGAAATATAGTGGTTATTATGAGACCAGTAGGCACCATATGCAGATTTCGATATTTTCGAGCAAAGAAAGACGCAGACATATAGTCACCATTTTCGAGAGTATTAACCCAGAAAGTTATGATCCTAATAAATACACGTCACTCAAATTGCAGGTTGTTGATGTTGTTGAGACCCAGACCATCCAACCTACCAGAAAGGTGTAAGGTAACCGTTTGGACGGCCGGGATGTGACACCCAATTTAAACCGGAACCCAGTGGGGGAGGCATCCACAGAGACCGTACCCTCCTTCCTCTACCACCAACCTCTCAGAAGAACTTACGGACCCACATGTTTAACGTGATCGTACTCCGCATGAACACGGCGGCAGTTGTGGCAGCGTGCAAATCCAGCGCGCAAACCACCGGGCTACCGCGCCTGAAATGTGGCAAGAGCACGCGGTGTTCACAGGTGGTCACCGATCCAAGTACTAACCGCGCCCGATGCTGTCTTACTTCGGTGATCTAACGAGAACCTGTGTTTTCAGCACGGTAGAGCCGTTGGCCACACTCAAATTGCAGGTGTGATTCGGGCATAAAAAATATCCCAGGGACAATACTTAATTCAAGCTTCATGCCAATGACGTATTTATGGAGATAGTTCGGTGGGTCCGGACTCCCCCCCACCACCACCACCACACGAAATTATATTCTGCATACGACCTTGCCTATGCTCATCTTAATATATATTAGGTCGATTTGCTAATTGAAATAGGATAAAAGTGCGCTGGTCTCATACCGGTGCTTTCTCCTCATTAAGCGATTTTATAATAACTTTAATAATATAATTCTAGAAGTGTTAATAAATGCAAAGTATTTAAAGTTAAAAATGCGGATTTTAATAAGTAATGTACCTTATATATTGATCATGGTAAAGGGGGTCTGGCATACAGAAGTAATCGTGTTTAGTGCGGCCATGTAAACAACTATTATAATGAATAGCTATTACATACCTTAATTATCTTCTACTTAAAGTAATATTTATCAAAATTCACCGGAGTTATAATTTTGATAATTTAATATGTTGATCGATTTTGAGAAGGTGATTCTTATTTCGATATTTATCTGGCTATAAACAGTAAACGAGTAATATGTAGCTCTTTGAAAACCCTACAAAGAATATATAATTGAATTTTGAATCTGGTTCTTGGTTTTCAAAATATAGTTATAGTAATTTTGGTATTTTAAATCTAGGTAATATTTTTAAAATGTGGCTGCAATTTCGATAGATAAATATTTTAATTTTATAAGACGTTATTCATATAAAACACTTTCGGCTCCATGGATTGGGGCCACTGCCGATTTTTTTCTTAAACTCAAGTACAAAAATTTTTAATCAATCATGTAATCAAACTTTTACTATCTGAATCAATGTCATTATCAAGAAGTTAATATTTTACACTCTTTAACTATGCATTCTTTTTTTATCATCTCATTAAATTCTTACTTCGCAATAAATTAAAATGACTGTCACATTTTCGTCTTAAAATGCTTCTTATTCCTACCAAGGTACTTTACACATTTCTTAAACACAGTAATTAAAAAAAATTTACTGGATTTTAAAACCAATTTCACTTAAACGTCGGTATCTACTCCCGGATTATATGGTTTATTTCTCTAATTCAGCCTCAATTAAGAGCTAAACCTCTGAATTTAGCAACTCTCAATCATTACCGTCAACTTGCAGAATTGAGTTCATTTGTTACGCGCTTGGGGATTTATAACTAATTATCTTCATTTTGGCGTGTAAAACCGTATAATGATATAGCTTCTAACAGGTGGGATTATTTATTGGATATATATATATATATATATACTACCACCTTTTCTTAAGGTTTTTTTTTAATTTAGTATAGTTATTTTCTACTAGGCTGTGACCTTGGGCTGTGGTTAACTCTGTCGATATTTCGAATTTGTAAGATTGATGGTTGTCTAGATATTAATAAAATACATTTCCATACAAACTACAGTGTGAGAATAATTATTTTCTGAAAGTTTATTTAGAAAAATATATCATGTTGTTCAGCAATAGAAATAATTCAAATGGCTTTATGTATTTTTCTAGGTAAAATAATTGGCTACTGTATGGTGTGGAAAAACAAAACACGTTAGACAATTATTATATTAGTTTATTTAATTAATTCATTTAGCGACTCAATAACTTTGTTTCATTTCGCCAAACAAATTTATTTTGATATATATATATATATATATATATATAAATATAAATTATTAAATCCAAAGTTAGAATGTATGTAGTAACTCATAATACACTATTCCAAAATTTTCTACAAATACAAAGAAATAAAAGAAATTAAGACAAAAAGAGGAAATAATAATGCAAGTCATAAGGACAAAGACAATCAACAAATTTCAAAAATGAGGAATGCAAATAAGAAAACAAAAAAATCAAGCAAAAAAGCTTGCACATGGAGGAGATTTAGGCTTACGAGATTAGGCTTACGAAAAGTTCATTTCGAAAAAATTCTCGTCGGGTCCATATATCCTTTCGAAATTAACACAAAAATGCTTGTTTCTGAAACACAAGATAGATTTTATCTATAAACTTGTGTTATATGGATGACAAGCATATAGATTGGAACAATAAAGGAAACATAAATACCTCAAAACACACCTCTTCAGCGCAACCATGACGAGCAAAATATGACTGGATCAATGTTGCCATATGCCAAAATGAAAAGATGTGATTTGCTGTTGCCAAAGAGAGTAATAAAAACTGTACTGCGCAAAAGCAATATATATATATATATATATATATATATATATATATATATATATATATATATATATATATATATATATATATATATATATATATATATATATATATATATATATATATATATATATATATATATATATATATGCAGGGTGATTCAAAAGTCCTTCGACAGATTTTAAGGGTAGGTCAGGCATTCAGAAACTATTCATTTTTACAATGGAACATGGGGTCGCAAACGTAAAGGTCGACCGCCAGAGGGAGCTCTTTGCAAGTGAGTGAGCTAGGACTTGGTGCAGGATTATTCGAGGGCGAACGTTTCCGATGTAGGATGTAGAGCTACAGTCATAAAGAAATGGCAAAGATACGATTGATTTACAGGGAAACAAAAGTAAATGGCCTTGCAGAACAGCGTTTGTATTTACAACGCTATCAAAATCGGCGTGTGCCCCATAATCAGACATTTGGGCGTTTGCACCAAATATTATGTGCAACAGGGACATTCGGAGTTCCGAAACTTTTTGGTCGAGACCGAACGACGCGCTAACCTGTCACAGAATATGCGATCATACAGGAAGTTTAACGCGGCCCAAATACGTGAACCATTTCGCGAGGGTTTGGTTTTTCGCAATTCAGTGTGTCAAAAATCCAGACCATTCGACTCGCCCTAAGGCATGAGCAGCAAATTGAGTGGCCGGGAACGGCAATCTAGAGTGTGTCGCATACTGCACGATAAGTCTTTACACCCGTGCCATATCCAACGTGTCCAGCAACCCGGAGCAAGAGACTATCCCCTTTAACTTGCATTTGCAGATTTGTGTTTGCAACAAGCTGCTGCGCAGGTCCATTTTCCAGCCTGGGTTTATCTCACAGACGAATATACATTTTCAAGGGGTTGTGTTTTGAATGTGCACAACTAGCACATTTGGGCGCATGAAAATCCACGAGCAACAAGATCACATGGTGCTCAACAACCATAAACAATTGGGCAAGAATTATGGGAGATTGTTTGCTAGGCCCATACCTTCTCCCACCACGGCTGGACGGGAGAACGTATCGCATTTTTTTGGAGGATGTCTTAACAGAGTTACTCCATGATATCCCGGCAGGCATTCGTCGTAACATGTTGTTTCAGCACAACGGGATGCCCGCACATTTCAGTCGAATTATGCTGCAGTATCTCGATACGACTTATCCACGGAAATGGATCGGCCGCGGCGGATCCATCAGGTGGCCTCCTCGAACCCCGGGCTTGCCCCCCCCCCCTCTTAATTTTTTCGTGTGGGGCTACATGAAGAACTTTGTTTACGAAACCCCTGTTACGTCCGTCAAAGACCTTATCGCAAGAGTAATTGAAACAGCTTAACGGATCCGTGAGAGGCCTGGCATGTTTGAGAATGTACGGCGGTCCATGCGTCGACGTTGCGAAGCGTGTATTGCTTCTGAGGGAAAGTCCTTCGAACACTTACTTTAACCCGGAAGGACGCGCGCTGATTATAGGAATGAGGGGACACGCGCTGATTATATAGGAACGAGAGGACGCGCGCTGATTTTAGGAATGAGAGGACGCGCGCTGATTATAGGAACGAGAGGACGCGCGCTGAACGCTAGGACTCGTGCTGATTTTAGGAATGAGAGGACACGCGCTGATTATAGGAACGAGAGGACGCGCGCTGATTTTAGGAATGAGAGGACGCGCGCTGATTATAGGAACGCTAGGACGCGCACTGATTATAGAAACGAGAGGACGCGCGCTGATTATAAGAACGAGAGGGCGCGCGCTGATTATAGGAACGAGAGAACGCGCGCTGATTTTAGGAACGAGAGGACGCGCGCTGATTATAGGGACGAGAGGACGCGCGCTGAATTTAGGAATGAGAGGACGCGCGCTGATTATATAGGAACGAGAGGACGCGCGCTGATTTTAGGAACGAGAGAACGCGCGCTGATTATAAGAACGAGAGGACGCGCGCTGATTATAGGAACGAGAGGACGCGCGCTGATTTTAGGAATGAGAGGACGCGCATTGATTATAGGAACGCTAGGACGCGCGCTGATTATAGAAACGAGAGGACGTGCGCTGATTTTAGGAATGAGAGGACGCGTGCTGATTATATAGGAACGAGAGGACGCGCGCTGATTTTAGGAATGAGAGGACGCGCGCTGATTATCCCTTTCGGGACGGCGGCATTCCGAAACCGCCGTGGCCCAAAGGACGGAGCGCTTTGTTTCCGAACTTTTCCCAAATGACGGCTAATTTTTTGCGCTAGGCCTAACTCTTGAAAAAAATTCACTAAAAATCACCCGTTCAACACAGCATTCTACTTTTTCAGGAAGAAAGGAAATACTTATTTTCTGTTTGATGTATATTTTTTATATAAATTTTCTTTATCAAAATATTAAAAATTTTAGTGTATATATGTTTTAGGTACAGATGGATTATTCTTTGGCATGTCCTTCCGATTTTTTAAAACTGTACCACATATATGCGTATTCTTAGACAACAAATACTTTGCAAGTACAGGAGAGGTAAAAAATATATCCAAATACAAAGTATATCCTTTTCCTGAAAGTTCATTTAGAAATGTTTTCACATCGCGTTTTCCATACCCACCATCAGAGCTTGATAATTCCATGTCTTTCCAGTATACACAAGGAAATTCCATTTATAGCCTGATTCCGATTCTGACAATTTATATATTTTTATTCCATATCTGGACCTTTTCGAGGGGATATATTGACGAAATCCCAGCCTTCCTTTCCATGAGAACAAAGATTCATCAATGAACACATTTCTTCTAGGAGTGTATATAGATTTAAATTTTGAATCTAATGCATCTAACACGGGTTTCAATTTATATAGTTTTTGGGCATTACTATCAAGAGTAAAATAAAGGTAACGTAATATTCCTATAAATCGATCGCGACTCATAACTGAATTAAAAAAAGGAGTACTGGTAATTTGATTGTTAGAAAAATACATTTTAAGATTTGGTTTTCTGACAATGCTCTTCAAAATCACTAGTGCGAGAAACACACGAAATTCGTTTCCTGTCACAGGTGTAAATACATTGTCACAGGTGAAAATACATTTCAGTTCCTGTCACAGGTGTAAATACATTTCCTGTCACAGGTGTAAATACATTTAGGTGGAGTCTTCGATGTGGAAGGAGAGAGGAGATTTTTCTCCCATTTTTTCTTTACAAACTCATTAGTTGCTTTTACGATAAATTCAACTAGTTCATCATCAAAAAATATGCTAAAAAAATCAAGTTCATTATCTAAATTAGGCGGCATGATATTGTGATTTATTCCAGGTATGTTAAAAAAACTCCAAAGAATTCAGATCTTTCAAATCACATGTCCAAACATCATTCGAAAAAACAGCAACTGAAGCTGGCGGCGTTGTAATAATAGTACGCTCAGAACCTGAAGAATAAATTGCATTTTCAGAATCATCATCATAAATAACACTGTTCCACGATTCTTCACTATCTGCTTTGCTTTCATTACTGTCTGGTTCGTTTACCATACGCGTATATTCTTCCACAGAAAGAAAAAGTCTCAAACCTCCCATATTTTTATTCAAAATAGCCAAATCATTTCACTGTCGCACATTCCTTTAACCCCCCCTCCCCCCCAAAAAAACACTCTCTTATATTCCTCTAATTCATCAACGAAATCAATAAAAACTAAAATCAGAACGAGACCCGGAACTCAATTATAAAATAGTTTGTGCTGCGAGAAGTGAGCTATCTGTTTACTTTACAGAACCATGCCCCCTCCCCGCTCCAAATGGAGAAATAATTCATTGTATTCTTTTTCTGCCAAGGTCAAGCACCTACAAAATACATTTAAGTTGCTTCCACGGGCATTTAACGCCATCTAGTAGACAAATAAATTCAAATAAAAACATTCCACGTAGAAACACCGATACGTGCCACTCGGCTTTTAGGGTAAAGTTCTCTCTGGCACCAGTGCGTGCTGTACGTCCTTGAATGCAAGTTCGCAGCCGGCACGCGGGCGTGCCAACCGTCGCGAAAGGGTAAAAGGAACGAGAGGACGCGCGTTGATTTTAGAAACGAGAGGACGCGCGCTGATTATAGGAATGAGAGGACGCGCGCTGATTATAGGAACGCTAGGACGCGCACTGATTATAGAAACGAGATGACGCGCGCTGATTATAAGAACGAGAGGACGCGCGCTGATTTTAGGAACGAGAGGACGCGTGCTGAATTTAGGAATGAGAGGACGCGCGCTGATTATATAGGAATGAGAGGACGCGCGCTGATTTTAGGAATGAGAGGACGCGCGCTGATTATAGGAACGAGAGGATGCGCGCTGATTTTAGGAACGAGAGGACGCGCGCTGATTATAAGAACGAGAGGACGCGCGCTGATTTTAGAAATGAGAGGGCGCGCGCTGATTATAGGAACGCTAGGACGCGCGCTAATTTTAGGAATGAGAGGATACGCGCTGATTATAGGAACACTAGGACGCGCGCTGATTATAGGAACGAGAGGGCGCGCGCTGATTATAAGAACGAGTGGACGCGCACTGATTATAGAAACGAGAGGACGCGCGCTGATTATAGGAACGAGAGGACGCGCGCTGATTATAGGAACGAGAGGACGCGCGCTGATTATAGGAACGAGAGGACGCGAGTGGGGTGTTTTGCACCCCCAACTAATACGATGGCATTTCAATAAAAACTTTTTTTTAAATATCAGGTAATGTTAATTAAATAAGAAGAAACTCGTATCACGTAAATGATAGAAATTTAATTAAAAAGAAAATGCATTCAAATGATACTGACATATCATTGTATGTAAGAAATGCAGGTGTAGAAAGTATGTCCTTTTCATATATTTTTGTCACATTTTTTGCATGTTTTTTTGGTCTTCCTGTCTTTATTTATAGAGCAATATGCACATCTAGAGTAAGAAATCTTGTTTCTTGGTAGGGGTTTCTTCGGGAACTAATGGCTTTTTTAATTTTGCTTTTATGCGTACTGGAAGCATCAGCAGTTTAAGTCTTTCTTTCGAGAAAAGAGCTAGAAGTCCAAGCGCAAGATTTTTTAAAAAATGACTTCGTCTTCGAAATTCCAGAGGATGGTTTTTCGTAGACAAAAGTAAACTCCTGGAATTTATACCACAAACATTTAAAATTGGAAACAATATAACCATAGGCCATCTACTAGCAACTCTAACTGTGCTGTACGCCGCGGCCATCTCGTCTATTACGTCCACAGCTCCTTTAGTCATATTGTAGAGACTTATTATTTCTGATTTTTGCACATCGCTTGTTTCTATATCTATTTAATTATCATTATGCATCGTTGGAAGAAGAACTACGCTTTATTCTTATTTGGACCGTACGAATGGAATGTAATGTCTTTTTGGAATCCAAAGGAAATCGAATTCAGTTCCCTTTTTTTGAGCAAACAAATTCTGGGAGCAATTATCTTTTATTTCTTCTGATTGTGCCAACAAGTGTTATTTTCTATTTCAAAAGATCTTTCAATAATTCATACAATTATCCGTAGTCAAATTTCTACTAGAATAAAAAATGGCTTTATTAGGCGCAGTACAATCTTATTTGCCCTATTATCTACTTTATAGGGTTCATAAGATTGCTTTTTTGCATATATTTCCATTTTTCATGTATAAAAAGTTCTTGAATCAACTAGTGCAAAAATTTTAATACCGTAATTCGAAGGTTTATTCAGTATATATTGCGAAACATGCATATTTCTCTAACGGATTCTATCTTTTCTTCGATTGTGACTAATTATTTCACATTGTACATCATAGTGCAATTTTCAATGAACATTTCAAAAAATTCCCCAATGGGGGCTACTTTGTCAACTCCCCTCCTGCTTTGACGAAAATTCACAGCATCGAACCTGAGACATGTCATGATGAAAGGAAATCTCTTATGCGACATATATAACAATTCGTGGAAATGTCTATTTGTCACCATTCCCCAAAAGAGTGTGACCTTTAAGACAACTAGAAGGATTTTGGAAAGTTTCAGAAGTTAGGATGCAAGAGTTTCCTCACAAGTTGTAACTCATGGGGTGCCAGATATCCGGCACACGTCATCGCGGGTTAAGAACTCCGAACGTTTGTTGGTTATACTGGGTCCAACTTGTATTTGTATCCGTCATGCTGCAAAAGACTTGTAATGCTGTTATTTATGCACCTGTGCTGTTGTGATATTGTGACTTTGTGTTCGATTAAATCTGTTTTGTACACTTTATCTGGTAACCATTTCTTGTACTTAAGCCACTGAAAAAGAGCTACCTCTAGCGGTAGCTCTTTGCTTCTGCGACCTCATCTTCTATTGTAAAAATGACTAATTTCTGTATGCCTGGCATACCCTTAAAGTCTATCTAAGGACTTTTGACTTATATATATATATATATATATATATATATATATATATATATATATATATATATATATATAATATATATATATATATATAATATATATATATATATATATATATATATATATATATATATATATATATATATATATATATATATATATATATAATATATATATATATATATATATATATATATATATATATATATATATATATATATATCTATATATATATATATATATATATATAATATATATATATATATATATATATATATATATATATATATATATATATATATATATATATATATATATATATATATATATATATATATATATATATATATATATATATAATATATATATATATATATAATATATATATATATATATATACATATAAATATATATATATATATATATATATATATATATATATATATATATATATATATATATATATATATATATATATATCACACATAGATATTTGTGCGTTTGTGATTCCTCGCCACGGTGAGCTCGCATGGTGAAGCGGCGACTTCGGGATAGTTTAGGTCCATTGCTTATGTGATCGAGTGTATTTTTATATTCAGCGACTTGTCATGTATATTGGTCTATTAAGTGTCAATATTTAAAGTCTTCTTTAAGTAGAAGCTATGTAATCTTGCTCATTTATACTAGTGAACATATTTTAAACAATATTTCAGACATATTTCAAGCATTTACTGTTTATGAATTTTGATAGGGCTGGATCTTGGCAATTATATCTTATATTTGTTTGTGTATGATGTCTGTTTACATCATAAAATTTGATATATACGTATTCTATTTTGCAATATACCGGCTCTCCGGGAGTGTTGTCGCGACGCAAAGCATGCTTAACCGGGGTGAGGGGGTCACAACTCCCCCCGGCCATCTTTTGCTATATTGTTTCCATCCATACCTCTTTTCTTTTTTAAACTATTTTTAATCCTCTTTTTAGTGCAGCTTAGCGCCTTTAAAGTGTGATTTCTGATGATTTTATAAAATTTTATTTCACGGTATTTTCATATTATATATATATATATATATATATATATATATATATATATATATATATATATATATATATATATATGTGTGTGTGTGCATGCATATAATAAAATATAATAAAAAAAATTAAAAAAACATACTTTTACGACCAAAATTCCAAAATTGACCGACTTTTAACTGATTAAGGTTGGAGTACTTTTTGTGCTGAGAAATGGTCGATACGGTCCTTGATTGGTTAGTTGCCTGAAACGGGGCATTTTTATGCGTGGAAAATTTTAATGATTTATACAAAGTTTAATGATTCATAGCTCGGTGAATTTTGCCCGTAAAAGGAAGAATTTTGTTTAATGTGCATAAAATTGTATGAGGATGATTTTCCTAAATATAATTTGTAGGACGTGGTGACCGTATACAAATTTATATTTCGTATTTCTTTCAGAAATATATTTATTGATTTGAACTGTTACTAAAATATTAGATTTTAAAATTTAAAACCTTTTTGAAATTGGAAGTATATCTCTGTGACTAACGGTTGCGGAAATACCAATTGGGCACCTATAGCACTGGATATTCTGTATATATATATATATATATATATATATATATATATATATATATATATATATATATATATATATATATATATATATACATATATATATATATATATATATATATATATATATAGAGAGAGAGAGAGAGAGAGAGAGAGAGAGAGAGAGATAATCTAAATATATTATCTAAATCTGTTAAATATTTATACCAGTATATCTCTTCTTTCATAAGGTACATTTATTTTATGTTTACCTCCACGCGCTTGTTATTTGTAATTCTGTATAAAATTGACATAACATTTAAATAAATGCAACAAAGATCAGGAATTACAGCGAACAATCTTCAGAGCATTGCTGTAATAAATTGAAAGGAATATCGGTACCCAAAAAAAAGTATCACTCATAATCATCCTTTTATGCTTAAATCTTGGTGGTCATAAATCATTTGAAAGGTATTTACTTTGACATAACATTTTAATAAAGGGATTTTGATACATTGACGCGTTGTAAAATGTATTTAAAACCTTAAAAAAATGCGGGGGTTTAAATTGTGACTAAAAGTGTATTTCAAATTTAAACATTTGAAAAGCAAAGACTGGGAAATAAAAATCAAATCGATGGAACTGCATAAATGTAACGTCAAAGTAATGAATTAATTAAAAGAACGATTAATTAATGAAATATTAATTAAAGATGTATATCACAACTTACTATCAGTATCAATCAGTTTCAGAAGATGAAACTTTTACTTCAGAACAAAAGTATAGAACACCCACACCAGAAAAATGTCTGCAAAAAATATCCTATTTCAGGCAAAAAGACAGAGGAACTACACCAGAAAACGAATAAAGACATATATGTCTAATCGATCATACACATATATCTTCTTGAGTTCGCAGATGTAGTTGTCTCTCTTTAAAAATCCTAAAGAAGTATAGTTTTTCGCTCTCCAAAACCAGGTAGAGCCGTTACTAATTTGTTACTTATTATGTATTTAACAACTTTTTACTTTCCCTGCAATACATGATAATGTATAGGGAAAGTATTGGAATCATGTCGAAAATCGCAACTCGAGATTTAGACAGGTCAATACGTTTCGAGCAGTCTAAATCGAAAACATCTGATATGTGCAGCATAGAACTTGGGTAGTAGAAGACTTTCCCTACAGATTTAAATTCTTTATAGCTTCATTTCTTTAATGATTCCTCAAATTAAGTTTAATTGCACTAAATAGCACGTATAATTATTTAAACTTAGGATGAATTTTCACTGTTAATCAATTTCAGTTCTTATTTTGTATCTCGTTGTATTTGCAAAGGCAGCGTTGTGAAATTGCGAATAAATTAAAATATTTCATTAACGGCTACACTTAGAGTAATGGGGTTGGTCTTAATCTTTCCATTATCAAGTATAAATCAAGCATTTCATTGATTATTTGAGCATGCGTAGCCTTTTATATTATAATTTGAAAATTTTTGCGGGTGATTTCGCAAAAAGAATTGCAGGCGTTTTTCCAAATTATATCAGCATGTAATCAGCACCAGGATAATCCACAAGTAACTTATTTACCGAATTTTGGGAAATTTGATCAATTAGTTTCCCGATTAGAGATGATACACATTATTTCTGCTGGCCATTTCGAGTAGTTTTCAGATTAGAGTGGCTGTATACATTGTACATACAGACACAAGCACACAGACACCTATCTCCACACACACACCCTCACTCACACGCACAAAGAGTAACACGCACACATGCACACGCACATACAGACACACACAGATACACACACGCAGACACTCCCTCACACGAACACACACACACTCACATCATCTCAAAATGTTCAATTCTAGTTTAGGGATGCTTTAAACGTGTTTTTCCGTCGAATACTCGAAATCGAATTTCCGACCAATTCTTATTTTTGAGGTGATTTGTGTGTGTGTTTCAGTGCGTGTGGGTATTTCTGCAAGTGTGTGTGTGTGTGTGTGTGTGTGTGTTTCTGTAAGTGTGTGTATGCTTGAGTCTATGGAGACCATATTTCACGAACGAATGGAGCTATTCGAATGAAACTTCATGCAAAAATTACAATCACTAAATCCTGGAAGCCTATTGGTTTTGAAAACCACCAAATTTTCGAATGAATTTTTGAAAAAAATCATTAAAAAATAAAAACTTTCAATAATATTCCGAAAATACTTATTTCATGTAAAATTTTTTCATTGTAAAACAATTTATATAATTTTTAAAATGCTGTCATAAATCTTTATTGAGGTATTGCATTTTTATTTCAAATATAGTAATGAAAAAAATCAAAAAAGTTATTAAAATATTAACTATTGTGAAATATGTTCACATATTATATGTAATATTATGCTATAAATTTTTATCATTATTTTCAAAGATTTAGTTCGTTTCATTCACGGGAGAATATACTTTTCATAATAGTTTTGAATTTTAACGCAAAACAAATATCCATTTATTATTTATATTAATACATAAGAAATGCTCTTCTTTTCGTTTATCTATAACGGTTGGTAATTAATTTAACGAACTGGGCGATTTTCAGATTGACGAGATAATCGTTAAATTTGCAAAAATGTCACTAAGTTAACGAAAATAACGCCAAATGGAGGGATTAATTATTAAAATAGTTTAACACTAGAAAGACGGAGATGCTTGTGTGGCCCCTCTCGCTACTTGTTGTTCAGTAATTCCAAAAATAATTAACTGAACGTAGTGCAGGTTTCTAACTTTTCATAATGTGATCTTATTTTAGTGCTTATTTAATCATTTATGTATTGGCCTCATAGGAGCATAAATATTGTACCTTATACCTAGAATGGCGGGAGGGGCCAGAGTGACCCCTACAGTATTTTACAATAATACGGAGGAATTCTTCGTTTCTCATAATTGCTGTAGCATGACAAATGCCATTCAGTCTAGTTTGATCTTGACCTTCCTCTTTTTATAGCCGGTTTGAATTCCATATATTATCTCCCGCCACCACCCACTGGCGACAGCCGCCCAGGCGAACAATAATGATTGCTCGTCGAAAGAGAAAAAAAATTACATTTTTACGTGTACAGATAACGCCGTGGTACACTATCTTACACTCAGTTTTTATTTAGCCATTAGAGAAGCTGCGTCGGGCAAGTGGATTCACTCAGGAAGAAATTTTGAAATAATTACAACGATTAGATGACATTGCTTCAGGTGATAATGAAATTAGTGATCTGGATGGAGACGAAAAATATGTTCATACAAAAAGCAACAATTCTGATGATGAATCTGAAATTTGTTCGCAGCATGACAGTGGATGCCATGAAAGCAATAATTCGGACAATGAATGTTCTGAAACTTACCCCCAAGTGTCTATAAATAGTAGACAAAAGCGCGGATATAGGTACCAAAGGTGTGTTTAGTGGTATTAGTCGAAAACATCGTCGTAAATGTTCCATTCATAATACTCTACCCTCAGTTGGAAAGGAAGAAATTTCTGCAGATGGAACCGTATGGAAAGTAATTTCCCCTTCGGGGACAGTAGACCGATGTCCAACCCAAAACGTAGTGAACAAAAGGTAGGAATTAAAAGGTAGGAAACAAAACGTAGGAAACAAAAGGTCCAACATCGTATGCTAAAAGAAACATTTGCGAAGACAATGTGCTAAGTGTATGGCGACTGATTTTCAGAAATCAAATGAGACGGCATATAAAAGAATGCAAAGAAGAAAAAACTCGCCGTCGTCTAAGTAAAAACAGTGGGACTGTACCCTTCGATGAATTCAATTATGGATGCAAGAGGCCTGTATGGAGCGAAGAACTCTCTTTTGAATACTTTATGGTCGACCGTTTAGGGTCCACCACTTTTCTCACAGACTATGACTAGAGATCGTTTCAAAGAAATCATACGCTTCTTTCGCTTTGATTAGAAAACAGAAAGATCAGTGCGACAGAAGTCAGATAAATTCGCTCTGGCCTCCACTTTGTGGTACCCTTTCATTTAAAACAGTGCATCTTGTTATAAACCTGGAGTGAATCTCACTGTCGGTAAGCAACTTCTTCCATCTAAGGCTAAATACCCTTTCACCCAATATATTCCAAATAAGCCGGACAAGTTTGGGATAAAATTTTGACTGCTTGTTTGCGTAGATTCAAAATATGTGCTGAATGGTTTTCCTTATACTGGTGCAGATAGCGAACGGCCAACTGAGCAAGCTGTTCATGAACATGTTGTAATGAAGTTGTCTCAGCCATACTCGGGAAGAGTAAGACATATAAAAATCGACAGCTATTTTACTACTGTAAATTAATGTGAAAAATTGAAGCCCCAGTCAACATGTCTAGTCTTAGAAGAGATCGTAGAGAGGTGCCACCAACAGCGACATTAGGAAAGCAAAATCTTCATTCCACTATTTTGTGCAGAAAGGATAAGTATATAACATTAACTGTCTATCAAGGGAAGGAAAATAAGAATATATTGTTGTTAAGTTCTCGTCACAACACAGTAATCATCGACCACAATGAGAAGTAAAAGCCATTGTAGACCAAATGATAGGCCTTTATAGTACTAAATCAGGAATTATGCGTTGACCTTTGCACGTAATTTTTAATGTTTTAAATATATCTGCTATAAATGCGTGGATTTTATATAAAGTGGTGACAGGAAAGAAGGAACTTAGTAGCAGAAATTTTATTCTGCAGTTATGTGAAGAGCTCCGTGCTCTATACGTATCTTAAAAAAATACAGCTAATGCAAGGAAACCGACGGAGCAATGCGTAAACAGAAAAGTCAACACTATCAAAAAGAGAACCAAATGTAGGGTAAAAATATCTTGTGAAGGAAATCATAAATGGAACACATGTCCGGATTGCAAAAAAGCGGTTTGCGGGAAATGTGCTTCGAGAGAAGTGCGGTGCATTGATTGCTAAGAAAACTGTAAGAAATGAAAATAAATCAGGTTAGTATCATATACATTTTCAGTTTCGTTAATTGAACAAGAGTATTTTAGTTTATTATTATTATTATCTATAATGATTATTTATCTAGAGGGGAAACTCAATTATCTGAACAACGAAAATATAAATATGACTGAAAAAGTCTTTATGTTCCGTTTAATCAGTGTAAAAGCGTTTATGCTTTCACATTCAAATGTAGAAACTGAAATAGTGTTAGTTGGTATTGCATAAAACATGTATAACACAATTATCAATTAGTGGTAAGTACTTAACTCCAGAAACGAATCCGTTTCCCCGGTGAGAAGCGAAACTACTACTCAATGGCTGGTAAAATATAAATGGCAAGTAAAACAACACGTGAAAAGAAGACTCTATAATTTTCATTATTGTAAAGGAACATTCTTTAATTGCCTTTATGAAACACATATAAGATATTATTTGAGTTCAAACACATTTTTCCAAAATGGCAATTCTAACTCCTTAATCATGAGTTAGACTACTCAAATCACTATAACCAGCTTGGAAATCTTTAAGTATATACATTATTCAATCTTAATAATATTATTATACAATAATATAGGCCAAGGGAGATTGATACAGATATTTTAGTTTTAAGCTGGCTTTTACATTGAAAATTTCTCTAGACATATCCAGCAAATAATTTAAAATCTCCCTATTAAAGGAAAAATACATACGGACCTAAAATGCGGTTCGGAGGGGCTCTGTCGGTCGAAAAACATGATGAGAGCAATTTAATACAGTTACTTTTAAATTTAAAATAGTTTCATTCTTAAACTCTGGACAAATTCTAAAATGCGACCGACAGACCTCCCGTCCATGGTAGGCTCTCCTTTCTTCAAGCGCGTCCCTCTACACTTACTTTATTCTGACGTCACAACACACATATCCATATAGCACACGTACAAAACAGAACATTGGAAATAATCAACAAAACCAAATTAAAACCTCAACGGATTTTTCTCTCTCTCAGCTGGCAGCGCGCCGCTCAAGGACACAAGCACTTCATACATTCACCTATTTCCACCGAAAATCGGCAGAGGGATTCTACATTTACATGACATGAAAAAGAGCATTTTAAAACCAAAATATACTTTCAGATCTCGATACCACAATCAGAAATTTTGATTATCCAAATAGACTAAAACCCCATGGAATTCTGATGATCGAGTCTCTACTATATTCTTATTAAATTAATTTTCACCATATTTCTAGATTTTAGATATCTAATTGGTCTACACTCAAAAAATCTACGAAGGTCCACACTGGCCCCTTCTGACTTCCTAGGTCTACGGCTATTTTCTGTCTTTCTAGTGTTAAGGTACAAACTCAAGAATGTTGCATCAAATAATTATTGCAAGTAGTCTAAGTAAGTAGAATAAAAAAGATCAACCATGCATAAAGCATTGGTTATGAAACATTTTCCAACCGAAATAAAGTTTTATTTAAACATCTCTGAAATGCGATACGTTTAGCGATGACATATTTAAAATTATTGCAATACTACAATAATTTATGATATTTGAAAACTTCATCGAAAACAAATTACCTTTATTCAAATAATGTCATCGAGAGAGAGAGAGAGAAATGTAAATCGCCTGGCTCTATGTATAAAAGCAGTAAATACTTCATTCATTAACTTTTTTTATTCCTTGCATTCAGCGGCGATATTTTTAAAATTATCACAATACTACAATAATTTCTTTTACTTAAAAAAGTAAAACCATGGAGGTAAAATTACTTTCTAACACCATGCTAAAAACTTCATCCAAAAAGCAGTTATATGGAATCGTCTGCTTGTCTGTATAAAATCAGTGATAGTTTCATTCATATCAGCTATATTGAAGACTCCAGAGCTAAATAATGTTGCGTTAAAAAAATTCAGCAATTATTATACAACTCATCTTACAGCTTGATGTCTTTACATTCTCCATACGTGAATGATAGGCGTCGATGTGGAAAGGGTTAAAGTTTGATGGCCATTTAAACTCCAAAATATTGTAATTGCGTTGGCGCAGTATATAGATGCACAAAAAAATTAAAAAATAATGCTGTTTTAGAACGGATGCAACACTAAATATAATTTAAAGACAACTTTAAAAATCACGATTTTGACACAAGATGAATGCCATATTTTACTTTGAAGTAGTTCACGTGATCTCTTCATATAATATGGGTGCAATTATGATTTTAATTTTTATTTAAAGAAACACAGAACATATATTGCTGTTTTTTTTATATATTTTATGGAATACTTTGAATATTTCCTAAAATTTTCGAAACAATTTGTGAAATTTAAATTGGCTTAAAATATGTTTGAAAACATAGATCCCATAGGGTTCAATGCATTTCATTTTTTCAACCCGGGTTAAAGCCAAAACTAATTGGGTGATATTATTCATGTACATTCCTATATGTCCCGCAGACCGTCTCATCAAGTCATCATCTACCGTCTCAAGTCATTTTTACTTCTGTTGTGCGAGCAGACAGACAGACAGACAGACAGACAGAATTAGCAAAGCCATAAACACTTTTCAACTACTTTGTAAAGTGTTAAAATATCATACTCGGACTCAATGAATAAAAATGTAAAGAAAATAAACAAGCCCTTTTAAGGATACGTTGAATAGAACTTTTTTATATTATTTGTCTGCGATCACACATATATTAGTATATGTGGCCCTAGATTTGACTAACTGACTGGTCCATGATTAAAAAATGCATGAAGACTACAGGTATAAACATTATGGTCTCAATAGTAAGTAATCTTATCTGCGATGTAAGATCGTCGAATTATACCCCCCCCCCCCCATTAAATAGGATCTAACACTAATTTATGCTTTTTGCAGCTCTTCAAAGAGATCTTGCATGAAAGTAACGTATGACTAAATGTATTTCGAGATATGTATCATATTGAAATATACGAAAAAACTAACGTTGCATTAGAAATCTAGAATACTCGGACATAAAAATAATAGAATAATGAAAAATAATACTCCTGTAAATTTATTTGTTTCTACGTGTCCTAAAATTACATGAAATCAGAATGTATTCTAAGCGTCAAAACACAGCCGTATTCTGAGTGTTGTTGTTGTTGTTGTTGAAACCCAGACCGTCCGACCTACCAGAAAGGTGTAAGGTAACTGTTTGGACGGTCGGGAAGTGCCACCCAATTTAGACCGGAACCCAGTGGGGGAGGCATCCACAGGGACCGTACCCTCCTTCCCCTACCACCAACCTCTCGGAAGGACTTTCGGACCCACATGTTTAACGTGATCGTACTCCGCATGAACACGGTGGCAGTTTTGGCAGTGGCTGGAATCGAACCCGGGCCTACCGATTGCAACTCCAGCGCGCTAACCAATGGGCTACCGCGCCCCGCCGTATTGGGAGTGTAAAAATACGAGCATCTGCTTTCATAAAGAAAAGTTTATGTAAAGTTTTTTATAAAATAAAATAAGAAAACTCTCATCAGTTCACTTTTTTTACTGCTTCTATTCTTTAAAAATGCTCTTCAGTTCTCGATTTGAATTTCTGAAGCTGCAAAAGACACCCTATTCTTGTGGGTTTCGCATGACCAAACAAATTATTTTTGTACATCTCTGTTTTTATTCCGCTCGTTCATTTCATATACTCTATCGTTAATTTATTTTTTTGTGCTTTTCTTGTAAATATATATTTCGTTTTTCTATTTCTTCTTGCTTTACTTCCTTTTCTTCACGCTACTATATCGGATTCTGACTATAAGCCATTTTTTGTTTGGCGGCACAGTTCTGCACTCATTTGGGCGTTCAAGTCCAGGCTTGAAGACGAAATATCAAACACTCCCAAAGCGTATGTCTCCGTACTTAACTTAATTTGCTCCTCAATTTATGTTGTAATTCAGTGTCATTATTGATTGTGAAGAAAGTCAAGATCTTTACTTATAATATTGATAACATATCTAACACTAAAATGTGCTAGAAATAAATTTAATGTTTTGACTTACTTATCTCCTTTGAAAGACAAATATGTCACATAATCATAAAACTTTAAAAAGTTTGCTTCGGTCGTCAAATATTACATGATCGATGAAGAAGTTGTAATCAGTATTTTTCAATGCATTCATCCAACCATATCCAACTTCAGGAATAAGTCTAGACATTAAGATCTGAGCGGCAAGTAATATTTCCTGTGATATATGATCATCGAACCATAACCATAAAATATGATCAAGCACTAATTTATAGCTTTCGCAGCGATACAAAGAGTTCTTACGTAAAAGCAGTGTAAGGCTATAGGTATTTTGGGAGATCGAAATATGTGAATGAAGCAACATTACTTTAGAAATTTAAAACACGCATTGACATTAAAATAACAGCCTAATGAAAAATATTTCTGCTACGATTATTTGCTTTTCTACGTTCATTACACTACATTTAAAGGAGAATAGTAGTATATATTCAGAGTGTGCCAAAAATATTGACCTCCGTTGTTATTCCTTAAATATTGATTTTAGACATATATAATAAATTAAAAAGTTGCGTAAAAAAAGGTTCCTCCTAAAGTACTAATTCCTCTAAACAGGATTATCTTCTGAATTTCACTATAACAAGGTTACCAATTCAGCCATTTTTGGGTTAGATCTATTATTTTAAAGACATTTAGCTAGCGGTCTTCATGTCTAGACATTTAGATATATATCTAGTGAAGGCCACGGAAGGCTTCACGGTTCATCGGTGGTCCGACGAGAAATTTTGGGGTTATCACCTGAGTTAAGAAAAAAATATCGCAATTAAAACAAATATCCAAGCATATGTCTTATCAAATTTAGTTATTAAAAATGGTAATTTAAGATGTCCTGGAGGGGAAAATAATTACTTATTTTCCCTGATTGATGTAGAAATATGAAGGTATGAATAACATTTATAATTTTATAATATCTACCATAAATATTTTAATAAAAAAGGCAAAATAAATTGAGATTTCGGTTGAACGAATGGTTTGTTTGTCTTGAATTATCTATATCACGAACGCTGTTCTGAATAACTGAGCAGAAAGTTGGCAAAATAAGAAGTAAATTTACAACAACGAACCATCACTGTGGGAATATTGGACTCCTCTAGACAGGACAATCTTGTGTATTTCAAGTTTTCCAATTCAACTATTTTTGGGTTAGATATAGCTAGTTTTGAGACATTTAGCTATGGACACCCATCTCTAAACATTTAGGTATATACCTAAACCAAGTCTAGACAGGACGTCCCTCGCTGCTAGCCGACGGACCGCTAAGAAATTTTGGAGTGATCACCTAAATTAATGGAAAAGTATCAACATTTTCAAAATATTAACGAACTATATTTTTAATCAAAATAAATGGCATTTTAAGGAGTAAAAGTAAGTAGCCATTTTCGATGTTTTAGAGTCAACCAATTACAAATCTATGGAAATTAGCAGTTAATAATTACATACCAAACTTTTCAGTTTAATGGAAAACTCACAGAGCAAGCCTTTATCGACAATTAATGAACTTCCATGATTCCGCATTAAATATACATCAGGTAATGACTTTGTGATGAATTTGAATTTTTTGTTCTCAAATACATTTTTTTATTTTAAGCTGTAACCATTATTGTAGTTATTATTATTATTATTACATGATGTTAAGTATATGGTGAACGCCGACAAGAAAATTCGAAGTAGGTCTTGGGGTACAAACGTTTGCCCAGGTTTTCATTTTTCGATGTATGCAGAATGCTATGTATAAAAAGTCATAACTCACGATCGTCGTTAAACTTAACAAAGGACACTTATATAACACATTTTTGTTGAAAAAAAATGAAAATTGGGTTTTGAGCAATACATTGCATCTTATATTTAGGGTTAACATAACCAAGCATATGTATATACTAATTGTCAAGTGTCCGTCTGTCTGTCTGTTCGTTCGTCGGTACACGGCTCGGTCGTTCGATAAAACTCCTGGGAAAAATCGAATTTTTGGAAAATGTTATCTCGTGGTGGTGTTCCACACGAAAACGTTCGAAATGTGAAATGATAGGAAAGCATACATTGAGATAAGATAGATACTTTAAATTTGGTGTATGGGTAAATCGTTCGAAAGGAAGAAAGTGTGCAATTTCAGATTTTCAATATTTTCTACTTGCAGGGATGCCGCACCCCAAAATGTTCGATTTTCCGAATGAATGAAAAGATGCTCATTTAAAATTTGATAGAGGCTTGAAATTTGGTTATAAGGGCTAATCATTTGATAGAAACATCTAAGACGAATATAGATTTTAAAAATGTTCGTTTATTGGGGGTGCTCTATAGAAAAACGTTCGAAAGGTGAATTGATAAAAAAACATGCTTCGAGTGAGATAGAGATATCAAATTTAGTGTAAGTGTATATAGCTTGGAAAGAATAAACTGTACAATTTCAGTTAAGCAATATTTTCTATTTTGGGTGGGTGCCGCACACCAGAATGTTCGATTTTCGGAATAAAGTAGAAACGCCCTATTTAAAAGATGATAGAGGCTTGATATTTGGTATATGGGCGAATCGTCTGATAGAAAACAGAAGAAGAATAGAGTTCTTCGAAAATATATATTTAAGAGGGTGGGTACTCCACACAAAAACATTCGAAAGGTGAAATGATAGTAAAAGATAGCTTCGCGATCAGATAGAGACTTCAAATTTGGTGTACGGGTAAAAAGTTGGAAAGGAAGAAAGTGTGCAATTTCAGTTATCCAATATTTGCTATTGTAGGGCCACTGACTGAAATATTCAAATTGCCGAACAAATGGAAAATGCCTCCTTTACAATGTAACAGAGGCGTGAAATTTAGTATATGGGCTAATGATTTGAATAAAGAAAACTAAGATTCTTACGGTTTTTCAAAAATGATCATTTAAGGGGATGCAACACAGAAAAACGCTCGAAAGATGAAGTGATAGAAAATATGCTTTACGATAGGAAAGAGCCATCAAATTTGATGTACGTGTATATAGTTTAAAACAAAAAAGGTGTTCAATTTCAGATTTCCAATATATGTTACTTTAGGGGGTGCCGCACACCAATATGTACGATTTTTGAAATAAATGAGACACGCTTCCTTTTAAATGCTATAGAGGCTTGATATCTGGTATATGGGCCAATCATCTGATAAAAAAAACTAAGACGAACAGTTTTTCAAAAATGTTCATTTATGGGTGTGCTCCACAGAAAAACGTTCGACAGGGGCGATGATAAAGTAGTATGCTTCGGGATGGGATAGAGACTTTAATTTGGTGTACAGGTAGATAGTTCAAAATGAAAAAAATGCGCAATTTAAGTTTTCAAATATTTTCGTCTTTAGGGGTTGGTTGGTTGGTGTCGTGTCCATAACATTTTAGTATTAAGGAAGAATGTGTGCAATGCTCCTGTTTAGTCAATGACCCGGGACACCCGAAGGTAGAAGTCTGACTTCTGCCACAATAAGACATCATAACATCCATTCCCGCAGGCGGGACTCGACCCCGCAATCCGGCAGCTGAGCCACTACTAATAAACGCCTGCCTCTTTGATCGCTCGGCCACAACATCGGCTCTTTAGGGCGTTCTGCACACTAAAATATTCGATTTGCCGAATAAATATGAAACGCGAATTATTTTAAAGATATAATATTCAGGGGTAGCTTATTGCGAGAACGTTGATTTTCAACGATTATTCGACTAGTCACTATAAATATTGATAGAAGTTTAGTCCGGTGGAGCCGAAGTGGTTATGCCTAAATAATATTTCTGAAAATAAAACCCCAGTATAGTTTAAAAGTTTACTCAATCCCCATACTAATTTGATTTTTTACAACCTTTTGAAGCAATACTAGTTACTCGCTAACCGTTCATAGCTAGCTAGCACTTAAAGCTAGCACTTAAGTTGGTAGTTAAAATCCTAATTTCATCTAGATAATCTGACCATAGACTCATCTTCAAAATATCTAATTACTAACTTGCTTGGCATTAGACACATACCGGCGATATAAATATGCAATATATGACGAAATTTTTGTCTCAAATTAATCTATAAACTTAATCTAAAATTTCGTCCATGTAAGAACTTGTAGATGTTCGTCAAATGAACGCTCAACAATAATTGCTTAAATGATTCGGGAACATTACAAAGTTAAAAAGCATCACTTCAAACTGCCATATCCTTGACAAGCAATAAACGGTGTATTTTCTCGATCTTTGGGATGGAACTCCATTTGTTAGTAGTTACTGAGGTATATAGTTGAAAACCACTTGCTTCTAGAGAGGATATCTAAAGCATCGCCAATTCTTTGCAGTAGATAGCTGATTTTTTTGTCACGGAGTTGAGACTTTATAGTCATCGAATAAGCTCGTAAACCATCTGTTTCCTTCAATACGTCAATTATTTAATAACAAGTACTTGAAAATCGTTCGACCACGTCGCTCTCATGAATGCCTTTGAAAAGCTTATCTTCTCCTACTTTTCTAACAAGTGGAAGTTTTCTGGGAGCTTATTTGACCGGGAACTGGTTACTGTCAGACAGCTAAATGGAGACCTGTTCTGCCACACGGCTTCCAGGTTTGACTCTCCACCGCTGAGAGTCGCCTGCAGACGACCCGGCTGAGGTCCAGAAGAGGAGGAGTGGTCAAAAGCTGGACCAAGGAACCAAGGCTAGCAAACGCCAAAACTGGAAAAGCTTCTTATGGACCCTTGACCACGCACACCACACCTAGAGAGCAGCCCAGAGATGTGAACATAGCCCAGGACACCCCCGCCAGGGATTTCCCAGCAGTGGCATCCCAGGCAAGCCCCCTACTCCAGCTGAAGAAAGTGAGGCTCTTCAAGAGGTGCGTGAACGATAAAATTACAACTGCAGTGACCGCCCGAAAGTTCCAAAAAGAGCCAAAATTGTGGCAACCAAAAGATTAGGTCGTGTTTTGCAGAGGATTCCAACTTTCTACCCCTCGGTAGTTATGCAGAGGCAGTATGCAACTTAAAGAGGCGCCGTCGTAACCCGAACTTATACCCGTACTGCCGGGTTAGCTTAACCTAGAAAAAGAAAAGGGGGATAGGAGAGAAAAGGAAGAGGGCTAAAGCCAACGCCGGGAAGGACCCATGTGAGGGCAAAACAAAGGAGGAAAATCGGACAGAGGAGGAAGATAACTATGATCGGAGACCCAAGCGGAGAAGACTAAAGTAACTATAACTTAACACTAAAGGCTGAAAAAACAGAAAACAATAGAATACTACTAAACTGACGTAAACCTAAAAATAAACAAGTTGCTACCTAAAAGAAGAGAGCCTAAAATAAAAGGAGCTAAACTAGTCTAGCCTAGACAAGAGAAGGGGGGAAAAAGAAGAAGGAAGGGACCCCAAAGTCAAGGGGAGACGCCAAGAGGAACCCTGAATGAGGGAAAAAGAGACCAGGGAGGATAGTGGTGAACCATGGATGAGAAATCAACGCGAACCACGGAACAGAGGAGGAAAGGCGCTAAAAAATTAAGCTAAAGCTAAAACAACGAACAAAAACTTACTACTTACCCGGGAGCAGGACCGCCAGCTACTGGATCTGAAAGGGAAAGGTTAGAGACTGGAGACCCCCAAGGGGGCCGCAGCAGACACCCGACCTACCAGATACCACCTGAGGCAGGCTGTCCCTTGCCTGGGAAGCAGCTGACTTCTTCCTAGGGGGAGGGGGAGAGGACCTTGTAGCCTGGGGGGGAGGACGTCCAAAAAGAGGGAAGCTGCAAAAAACAAGACATTATTGCTGAAAGGAAAGAGCGATTAGAGCTTAAATTGAAACGAGGGATTATTACGATCTTGGAAGCGTACTTCCTGGACAAACTAAAACACAATAGGTTGACGACAGAGGGTAGAGGTGCAGGACAATACCCCGACTATACGCGAAAAGACCACGTTGGCATATGCCAATAGCCACTGCATCGAAAGGGAAAGAGAACCGGCAGCGCCAGCCACAGCTAAGGTGGGGAGACTTTGCTATAAACGAGATCCCACAGCTATGTTGGACGCCTAACACCCTGATGGACCCAGGGGCAAAGCCCCCCGCTGGCCATGGGCGAAAACAAATAGATTAAATTCGAGCCTGATGGTGCGCTAGCCTCTACTAAGGAGGTTCAGCACCCGAGGAGAGCCTGAAGCTGAAAGAAACGACGGGTCACGACTCTGGTGACCTGACACCAAAACTTACGGCCGGGACAGTCCTCCAGGGCGGAGACAAAGGACCAAAAACCTGAAAGAGAAATCGGAGAAGATCTTTCAGGCAAGGAAGGATGATAAAGACAGGGTTACCTGCGAGAAGGACGGAAGAAGGAGGAAAGAAGAAGAGAAAGGGTCCTACAAGAGTAGGAAACACTGGAGGAATGACCTTCCACTGTTGGAGTGCCATACAAGAGTAGAGGTCCTCTCCGTAAAAACAGGTGGGAACTTCCTTCCACCAATTCCCAACCACATCCTCCCCTCAGGGAACTGGTTACTGGTAGTCCTGGTGATACTGGTTAGTCCTGTCCCTCCCATCAAAAACGAGGCTTTTGCGCGCCCCGTGTTCTGAACGATTTTATCCGCTGAGATTACTTATTATGGCGATTAGGAGTTCAAACTGTCTTTATTGTTTTCTGGGCAATCACACATTACCCTGGTTAGCGCAGAGCATTAGGATGGCTGCTCCTTTTAATGAATTATTTTCGGACTTACGCTAATATGTGCGTTTCGAACAAGTACGTAGTCTCTTGAAAATACACCGGAAAAACGTCCAGAAGAAATACTTTCTCCTTTAAAGTCCGGAGATTGAAAGCCCGTTAATGCCATTCCACGTGTACCTGGGCCTTTCCAGATTCTTTTCACCAAACACTCGCTATGTACGGCCAACGAATCGTCTGCTACAGTGACTATGTTGCGCTATAGCATGTCTCACATTACTGTTTCAAATAAAGGAATATCTTCTATATTTGTCCGTAATTCGTTGTTTTTGTATTCTATAATAAGTCCGTGTTTTCTAAAAAGTCCCATCTGTAAATGCATGGGCCATAAATGCCCCTGACATAGGAAAATTAATGATAAAGTATCGACTCGCTAGAAAGATAAACTTCCATTTTTCCGTGCACATTCGCTTTTCTACCAGAAAGTGTGTGCAAAAGGATGGAAGGTGACGTATTGACATGTTGACCATTAAGGGACGCGACAGCCCAGTGGTTAGCGCGCGGGAATTGCACACGATCGGCTTAGGTTCTATTCACGCCAATGCCAAAATTGTCGCCGTGTTCATACGGAGTAAGACCACGTTAAACATGTGGGTCCGTAAGTACTTCCGAGAGGTTAGTGGTAGGGGAAGGAAAGTTCTGTCCCTGTGGATGCCTCCCCCACTGGGTTCCGGTATACATTGGGTTGCCCTTCCCTGCCTTCCAAACAGATACCTTATACCTTTCTGGTAGGTCGGACGGTCTGGGTCGAAGAAGAAGTTTGACCTTTAATTTTGCGCGCTACGTTACTTTTAATATTATCAACATTCACACCCGCATCTATAATGCTTCTTCATACATTGTTATTTATAGACACACAACATAAAGTCTATTATTTCTTTCGTGCCAAGACCCAAGACGAAACATTTCGGGGCGCCTGTGCACTTATCTCCACATCGGATGTTGGAAATTGTCCAATTATAATACATTTCGACGTTCTTTCGGTGTTTCATCATTTCAATACTGGATATAGTTTGAATGTGCATCGATGTAGATGTTGATGACGCTGTCTAGGTATTGGCTGACTACCTAGAAGAGGGAGGTAAATGAGAAGGAGCGAAGGAAAAGCTCAGACTTGGAGATACCATAGTCCAGGTAAGTTAAGTAAAATAAAGACGATGTTAGAGCATAAGTTTAAATTTAAGCACGAAAAAATATAATACGAAAATTTATAACGCAAGTGGATTGCAAGCGGGCTGGCGTCAGGAGAAGCTAGCTAATAAGCAATCGTGCCATATCAGTGGGTTTTGATCTAATGACGAGCAGAAGTAGCGCCATCTATCGCCGTCATTCAGATCGAATTCAGCCTAAGTGACACCATATTGACGGGACGCAAATCTCGGCTTCTTTCAAGGGATTTAAGAAACCGGTCAGAAGATTTCTCGGATGCCACTTTTTTAGATAACTGAGGGAAGTGTTGTAGCTTTGATTTGCGTCTCTCAAACATGGTTTGCGATGATTTATCTGCAATGTGCTGTTTAAATGCCATATGGGAGTCAAGGGTGACTCCCAGGGGCTGCAGAAGAAAGGGGTTGCAGAAGGGAATAGACTCATCAAAGATTTTTAAAGTTACATTATAATTAACTTATCGGTAGTGGGGTTTCAATATGCACACTGAATTTTTGATTAAATTAATTTTGGTTTTTCAGGTCACGTGCCAGTGCTGAAGGCTATAATTTATGCTGAAGGCGAACAATCAGTGCTGTGTCGTCTGCAGAAGCAGCCAGCTTAACTTGGGGTATCTTTAGTAAATCGTTGATATAGATGTTGATGAGATTTCCCCCGTGCGGAACACCGTCCCTGATTGGTCGAATAGAAATGAGAGTTTGATCATCCCGTTCGCGGAAGGAATGGTTAGTGAGACACGAGAAGATAATCGCCAAAAGCTGAGCCGAAATGCTAAGTCGCACCAATTTGGAAATGAGTCCAGGAACATACGATTTATCGAAAGCTTTTCTGATGTCGAAAAATACTATGCTAGTGTACTGTCTGTTGGAAGAGTTCTCGTGGATAGTTTCGACTACACGCAAAAGTTGGGATTGCTTGGAATGAGCAGACCGAAATCCATGCTGATCAGGAATTAAAATATAATTCAGTCTGCAGAAACTATCCAAACGTCTTAACACCACCAATTCGTAAATTTTGGATAAGCTTGATAACAAGCTTATAGGTCTGTATCTTTCTACTAGGGTTAAATTTAGATTTATTTTGGCCAAGGGAATAATAACGACAGTCTTCCAACTTTGGGGAAAAAGCGATATTCGAGCATTCGATTAATGAGCACGGTCAACCAGCATAGATAAATAATAGGAAGATTCCTGATGATCCGATTGCTGATGCCATCAAGGCCGGGCGATTTTCTTACCTTGATACCCCTGATGATGTCAATAACTTCAGCCAGTGTGGAATTGTACAAGTCATTTCTTGCACTTCGTGATTGGTCTGTTGTAGTTCGTATTCTATGTTATTGTGGATATGGCGAAAGTTCTGGTCTGTGTGTGGTGTGAATTGTAGTTCCAATCTTTCTTCAATCGCAATGGCTTTTTCTCCACTGTCTGGGCGAGACCATTAGGTCCGTTAAGGGGCTGAATTGTTGTCTTCTTGAATATGAGGTTCTTACCTGTTCGCCGGAGACTGTAGGTGTAAGACTTTCAAAGTGTGTACGACAGCGTTTCTGGGTGTGTATTTTATTCATAGCCTTGCTCACATTATGGAACTTACAGAATTGAGCGCCGTAAATAGGGTACCTGGTGTGGTGCCAATCCTTCCGTAACCGGTTACGCTGCTTAATTTCGTCCCTAATATCACCTGGAAGAGTGTGATTATTAGATCTGGAGTGATTTGGTTTCGAGGCTGCAGCTACTGCATCGAGCAGAACATGATTCATATCCAGGACGCATTTTTCAATATCGTCTGTGCTGGTAATTTTGAGAGGGGGGGCGATAGAAGTTTCAAGGAATATAACGAAAGTTATCCCAAGTTGTATGTAGCTCCGTAGGATGATCTAAAGAGATTTTTTCAAGTTAAGGGTCAAAATTACGGGAAGGTGATCAGACATTAAATTGCAGTCGACGCTGAGCGCACAGTCATAACGAATGTTCCGAAAAAGTGCCAAGTCGATAGTAGAGGGGGTCCTTCCCGTAAAGTAGTGAGGGGTGGTAGACGGAGTTACAATCCTGAAGTTGACGCACTTAGCCAATCGTTTTAGAGCTACGCCATGCGAGTTCGAAGCTGTGTCCCAGATCGTATGGCATGAACTTAGGTCACCAGCTATGATCATATTACTGTAGAGTCCTAAAAGTGTTCCTAGGTCATTGCTTGGAAATATTACTGTATTTAATGGAGGGATATACACAGAAGCAAGTGCAGTCGGGACCAAATTTGGAAAAGTTATTTTTTTCCAGCTTCGTAAAGACCGGGACGCTTAAACGATGATGAGGGATATTATTCTTCATATGGAGTGCAATTCCACTACTGACGCATTTTATGAATCGACAGCTCTTTTTTCAATTGCAAAATGAATGGCCAGTATCACTGCATAGGCCCCCTCTATTAACAGGACCAGAAAATCACTCCTTTCCGAAGGAGCCAGATGATCTCTAGAATTTTTTGTTTCTTTGCCTCTGTAGTATGTCTTTTATTTCCCATAGAGTGCGCAGCATCTCGAATTCTGAAGTGATATCAATCACTGCCGCACTACGTTGAATGCATCTGTAAAGTCCGCGTGATGCTTCAAACGTGTATTCTAGGGATGGCTTCCATTGTATTCGGCCAAAAGTACAGCGTGCCGCAATTCTGCAGGATACGGGACTGCAATTTTTCCCTTAACATCGATAGGGAGGTCTGCAAAGGATAGCTCCAAATGTCCTTAAATATTCGACGACAGTTCCCGTAGACTCTCCAAACTTTCGCGGCGAGACGTCAATTGACTTCTGTTCGTCTCTTTTAGATTATTCTCCACATAGCGGAGTTTTCCCTTAAAATTATTTGTGGTAAGGGAGTAAGGGCTGTAATCAATCCAATTAATGAAAAGATCTTCAAATTCCTTAATATAATCGGCCATCATGCTGAATACCTTCGCTGGCAGAATGTCTCAGCATTTAACTTATTCTCGTCTCGGGTACTTTTCTTTGATTTTAATATCTTGGATCTCGTAACATAACAATTTTTTTACAGACGCCTGCGGTATTTATTCGTATAGTGCTCTGCTCCATTTATTTTGACGGGAAAGGATCTTTAGTATCATTTGACATATCTTTCACAGCTTGTTATTAACGTGTTTATTCTTCTACCATATAGATGCTGATTAAACGCGCTTAATTATTGCTAATATTAAATGGCCGCTAACCATAAATTTATGTACATTGCCGACGTAGTTACATAGCCCAACATAGTTATTTAAAATGTTGCCTGGAGTTTCTTCTGAAAAGTAATGTAATTAATAAGATTAAATTAATTTCACTTATCCAATAAACATACATTAAACTGCTCAAACGAAACTTAATTAATATAATTAATATCAATTTTCAACATAGCTTAATTTCAAATCAATAGTTATATTTATAATTTGATAATTTGTACAACGCTATAGTTTCTTTAACATAACTGAGTCAGTAGTGATACAGCTTGCATTCTCTCACAGAGTTCTCGTCGAGTTACGCACTTAATCATATTTAATATGGAAAGTTTAACTTTTTACTCTTTTGAGTACAGTGTTGTTGAGACCCAGACCGTCCGACCTACCAGAAAGGTGTAAGGTAACTGTTTGGACGGCCGGGTTTGAGTACAGTGTGTAATGTTTGGACATTCTTCACTAAAGGCACCTTTTACGCGCTTATTCAACTAAATAGACATTTTATGTGCATAATTAAACACGAAATTTTAGCGAGAGATTATTAGAAGATTTTGTCATGTTATGTCACAGTAACTGCATATATAGAGTTCGAAACACATTTTTGCATGCCTATTTCACAGCAAAATGCAATGTAAGTGTTAGGGGCATATTTTTATGTGCTTATTTCACGACAAATATATATCCAGTTTGTCTTAACCTCTACTTGTTGTACAGCAGTAATTCTGATTTCTCCACTTGATTCTCGTTCTTTCTACCGTATCTCTTTGCCAATTTGCTACCGTCATCTGGGAGTAGTCTACATTGACTTTCGTTGGTTATTTTGTGATGTCCACTGGCTCGCTTGCGTCCTTTGTTGTATCTCTCGGCTGTCATTCTTCATTAATAGATCATAAATAAATTGAATACATTGTCCGCCCATTATAAAATTAGGCTTCGCCTAGTCTGTGGCTGAGGTCGTCGAGCTATACTTGGAATATGGAATTATATTTTGTGCAACTGTATCACTACAGTATCCTCTACTGACTCTTGTCACCCGTTGTCTCCTGAAAACTACCCAGGAAATGTATAAATTTCTAAAATGTAATACATTCAGTGGTGATATCTTTTACATTATCACTGTACTACAGTAATTTATTATACTTAAATATCTAAAACTGAATCGAAATATAAATCATCTGATTATCTATGCAAAATCAATGAATATTTCATTCATATAACTTGTATTCCAGACTCCAGAGCTAAATAATTTAGTGTGAAATAATTCAGCAATTCTTATGTAACTTACCTTACAATCGCTTGAGATATTTACATTCTGAATATGTTAAAATTAGGCTTCGTTGAAGAAATAATGAAAGTTTAGGGATTATTTAAAATCAAAACTATTGTAATGGCATGGGCACGGAATTTAGATACACAGATAATACACAGATACACAGATAATATATGTGTGTGTGTGTGTGTGTATTCAAAGTTTTGGAATCGTGCCGAAGATCGGAACTCGAATTTTCGAAGGATCTACACGTTCTGGGACTTCAAGAACACGAAAAAATTATTTTTAGGAAGACGTCTGTGTGTGTAAGGGTGTATCTGTGTATGTTTATGTGTGTGTATGTATTCAAAGTATTGGAATCGTGCCGAAGATCGGAACTCGAATTTTCAAAGGATCTACACGTTTAGGGACTTCAAGAACACGAAAAAACTATTTTTAGGAAGACGTCTGTGTGTGTACGGGTGTGTCTGTGTATGTTTCTGTGTGTCTGTGAGGATATTGCATCCACTCTAATTGAAAAACTAATGAACCGAATTTCATAAAATTTGGTAGGTATGTTTTTTGTGGGAAATTCTGATGTTCATTAGATTATAGTACGATTCGTACTAAAAGAATCTGCCTTCTTTGCGAAAAGGCCGGCAGAAATTGCCTTTATCCACTCTAGCTAAAAACTAATGGAACAAATGTAACAAAATTTGGTGTATATTATTTCAATAACCTACAAGTGATTTATATACCAAATTTAACAGAATTTGGTATATAAATCATTTGTAGGTTATTCTAGTACGATTTGGGAAAAAAAAACGGGCTATTTTTGCGAAATGACCCGCAAAAATCGTTAAATATAAAAATAAAAGACTACCTGTGCTCAATTATATCAATTAAATTCCTATTTTATACGTGATATTTGACAACAAAAAGAATAAGTCTAACCCTATTACTGTAGGACTTGCCGTTTTTGAGATATTCTAGTTTTTTTCACGTTTTCGCTACGCCACCTTTGACAATAAATCCAGCTATCAAATGAGAACCAAATTTAAGTTTAACATGCAAATTCAATGTCATTTAAAATACTTATGGCTGTTATTTTGTGCAGATAAACTCAAATTAATATTGAAGAAATAAAGAAAACGCGAATATGAGTCTGCAGGGAAAGACATGTGCTGCCCACATCAGAATTTTTAACAATATTACAACAATGATATATAGAAGTGAACGGGAATTATTTGCAGGCCATTTCGAAAAAAATGTATGATCTATATTTAAAGATCCACCAAATTTTTGTTGAATAAAATGTTCAACAAATTTAAGCTGTGTACCAAATTTTAACTCTCTCGGACGAAGGAAAGTACATTAAAAATGCCATCAAATAAGTATATCATGAAGAGTTATATAAAATTAAAAAAAAATTTTAAATTTGTTATCTACCAAATTTATTTTAAATTGTGGAGCCACTCTCATATACAAAGATATTTATTATAAAATATATCTCTTTTTTCTTTCTGGAGGATATCCCAAAAGTGAGAATTTAATTTAATTTAATATTTCCCTATATTAAATAATTTTTAATTTAAAAACTACTTAACATATATTACTGAAATTTTTTTTATACGATTTATGGGATAATGTGAATATTTCCTAAAAATTTCGAAGCAATTTGTAAATTTTAAACTTGCTTAAAAATGTTTGAAAAATTAAGTCCTATAGGATTCAATGTATTTCATTTTTTCAACCCGGATTCAATAAAAAACTAATTGAGTGATATTATTTATTTATATTCCCATAGGTCCCACAGACCGTCTGAAAAACATACTGAAATTTCATTCTGATAAAGTCATTTTTACGACAGTTATCGTACTAACGGGCAGACAGACAGACAGACAGACATAATGAACAAAGTCATAAACACTTTTCAACTATGTTGAAAGTGTTAAAAAAGAACATGCATTGGCTAGGGCCGTGATGCAGATTTCGCAGAATATTTATAAGCCACTTGGTTCATAACATAAACTCCACATTTTGTCGATTTGTAAACATCTATGATTTCAGGAGTCTCTTTCATTTTGAGTAATTTATAATTAAGAATGCAATGTGCTAAGGGAAAGTATTTGCATTCTTAATACTCTTGAAATACAAGATTGGTTCTTTTATACTTAAGAGGTCGTTGAAAATAGTTATACTTCGTTTTATTTTATCAAAGATCTTGGAACTTTTTTTTTGCTCTGTTAGTTGTTGCAACACAGTTCAATTCTTTTACTTTGATATTTTTCATAAAATTTTAAAATGCAGAGGAAAAGCTGCAGTTATTGATTCCTGTGTTGAAGTAAGGCCTAACTAAACGAGGAAGTGCATTTTCAACCACACTTAGGATTATTTGATTTGGAGTCATATTTCCCTAAATATGGGGACACACAAAGAATGTACTTCAATTTGATATCTACAACCAACCAAACTTGTATATCAAATTTATTTGGCTTGCTTGTCATATATTGCAAAAATCGTAAACGTGTCATGGAAGAAAAATGCAGCATGTCTATTGCAATGTATTGTCCTGGCGTACAGCAAGCACATCAAATTGTTTTCTAGGCATACATTTCAAATATCTGATATGAGCGAAGTATTGTCTTCTTTCAGTTTATCTGACCCCGTGCTCTTTATGTCAAAACGAATATATTGCATGATTTCGAACAATCTATTCCGGCTCATAATTTCAAGATTTATGATCCTAAGTTTTTACCAAATACTAAGAATATAGATTCATTTTGCGAAAAAGATCTTCGAATGTATGTAGTTCCTCGTATTGCAATAAAATCACCCAATTTACCACTAAAAATGCTGCATGTTTGGTTTAGAAATTAGATCAGCTTTTTTTTACATTTCTTTATAGTATTCAAAATCTCATCGTTAATAAAATGTCGCTAGAAAATTATAGGACTGTCAATAGAAACATTTATTTTCGAGTAAGATGTATGTCCTGGATTTTCTCTCATAATAATTTAAATAGGTCGATAGCCAGCAGGAAATGAAAAGAGCAGATCTAGCGTCAATATAGTTTCAAATTTTGTTTCTGTTTTATCACTTTGAAGGGGTGACTTTTCTCTTTCTTTATTCTATGTTTTTCCTTTCCGAATCTTGTCGCAATTTCTTGGTCATCTTCGACGTTCTAATCTGGATGTACTTAAATTTATTTTATTAAGCGGTCCATGTAAAGCATTTTCTACGAAATTTTCATAATCGAGCTCGTTTTCAGATGGACATGAATCCGATGACGACATTTTATGGGCATTGGCGCCACAGTGGTTATCATTGAAATTAAAATTTCCACCATCTTCTGATAAATTTTTGCTCCAAGAATAATTTTTGTGATAGTTTATTTAGCAGTTTTACAATTTCCTCCCTTGCGAAACCTTCCTTCAAACATTTCAACGGACGAATATAATGGCTTGAGGGCATACAAAAAATCAGAAGCAAATGCCTTCCAGAATATTAATGCTTTACTAACACATATAAATCCTCCATTATCCCCATCTCGTTAAATACCATTGTGTGAAATACCCATGAGAAGCAGGTCCAATTCAATGCATAACGTTACTGTTATGACACTGAAGAAATTTTTACTGGAAACGGAGTGAAACAACACAGAAACTCCTCATCTCTTCGTGGTCATCGATGACCTAATCAGCGATGGTGGTTCTAGGTATAGTGTCTCGTATAGAATGAAGTTAATGTTGAAGAAATCAACTAAATTCGTTTTAAGGATCATTGTAAATATTTCGAATATGTTAAAGAATACTAAAGTACCAGTTTGAAAAAAACAATAAACGAGCAAACAAACTCGTTTGCTGTAACGTTAACCCATCTTCGTAGATCTAGTGCGAAAACAGATTGCGACCTTTGCATCACATTCCACAAACAAAACCTATGCTCTAATGGAATTTCCGAGAAGATAATTAGAATCTTTAGCTTCTAACGGATAGTACTTCAGCTCTCCCTAAATACAATTGAGGAGCTATTATTTTGATTATTTTGAATCATTCTGAAATATTTTAAAGTATCAAGAACCAGGGTGGCAAATGCCAAAATATATATGTCTATACATTTTTGGAACAGTTTTATATTGAAAATTTTTACTTCTATATTTACATATTCTGGCATTTTGTTTAACATTTTGTAAATGACAAGTCTGGATATAGTCTTTTGTGCCACTAAAATCACTTCAGAGTCATTTAACGATTACAGGTTTTCCAGTTCTATGGAAGTTGTCAAATGATGTGACGCAATCCAATGAAATCAAGAGGGTCTAGTTCGTTGATACAAATTCTACAGAAGTGAAGTACATACTTCTATGAAATAATTGAGAATTTCATTTAATAATATCTCAGTTTCTTTCCACATTGGAAAACTGAAATTTTCCAGTATACTGAATTGTAAAGAATCTTAAATATACAAATTTAAAAGCTCCTTTCCTAAGCTGATTTTCTTAAATTAACTGGAGAGTGGCTCGAATCGATCTCGCTCATTCCAGAATCCATTTTTAACCAACTTGTGATTTTTTTTAAAAATATTTTCAAAATTTTTTAAAAAATCACAAGTTTTTTAAAAAAAAAATTTCATATTTTTCAATAAAAAAAAATTGAAAAATATGTATCTTTAATCCAAATGTTCGTAATTATAACATTTTACTCTTCATTCTAAAGAGCTTGAAAAATCTTTTTCGATTGAAATCAAATTTGGCAATCAAATTGAAGACCACGAAAGACATCACGGTTCATATGTGGTCCGAAAAGAAATTTTGGGGTGATCACCTGAATAAAGAAAAAAATATCGCATTAAAACAAATATCCAAGCACTACGTCTTAACAAATTTAAGTTATTAAAAATGGTAATTTAATGAGGTTGTTAATAAAATTTAGAATTTTATATTATCTACCGTAAATATTTTAATAAAAAAATCAAAATAAAATGAAATTTCGTTTAATCGATATCGTAGGTAAATCTGTGGCGAATTTTAATTTCCAGAAAGCTGCCCTAAATATATGGGCAGGAAATTGACAAAATAAGAACGCATTTTACAACAACGAACCATCAATGTGACTAGCATCTCAATTCTGCCATCATTCTCAATATCAACCAAAAATCACTCACTGCGCATGCCCGGAGACCCTGATCTTTGGTGTATCCTAATATTGCGTTAAGGGGTCCTGCAAAAATTTCGAAAACGTCGTCTTTCGATGAAAACATTACGACTAAAATCGTAAATAGAAAATATATCATAAAGTCCTGAATGCTGCCAGCAGTGATGCTTATTCTACTGTCTTCCCGCTAAATTGGGCTACTTTCTAAGATTATAACCTCTTGGAATTGAAAGAGAGGGAAGCTAGTTTTGAGCTATTTTTCACTAATTTTATGACTAATTTTAAATAGTGATAGGTGATTTAAATAAAACTTTACCAGCGCCATAATTATTATCAAAAGTTGACGATTTTATTTGGTGATGATTAATGCTATTTATCGTCAATCTAATGAAGAATATCGCCAAGGTCGCTAAAATACCAAAAAGCACATCTGAAATTTCAAAAAGAGGGGTGGGTGAACACCTAAACATCCACCCTTGGCTACACCAGTGTACTGAATAAAGATGTAGCCAGAATTAATTTTAGGGGAGGGAGTCACATTTTAAAAAGTATTTAAAAATTCGAAGTAGGTCTTGACGTACAAACGTCCGCCCAGGATTGCATTTTTCTGTGTATGTGAGGAAAGTCATAGCTCACGATCCTCGTTACACTCATGAACGGACAGCTATATAATACATTCTTGTTGAAAAAAAAAATGAAAACTGGATTTTGAGCAATTCATTGCATCTTACATGTAGGGTTAAATTGTGCAAGCATCAGTATAAAAATTGACGGAAACTTAGTCCGATGGATCCGAAGTGGTTATGCATAAATAATAATTTTTGAAAATAAAACCACAATATAATTTTGAAATTTTATTCGTTCTTCACACTCATTTGATTTTTTACAGGCTTTTAAAGCAATACTAGTTACTCGCTAACTGTTCATAGCTAGCACTTTCAGTTAAAATCCTGATTTCTTCCGTATAATCTGACCATAGACTCATATTCAAAATATCTAATTAATTTACTATCTTGCTTGTCATTACACATATCGGCGATATACCTATGCAATATATGGCGAAATTTTTGTTTCAATTTAATCTATAAACTTAATCTAAAATCTCGTCTATGTAGGATTTTGTAGATGTTCGTCAAATGAACGCTAAACAATAATTGTTTTAATGATTTGGATGCATTACAAAGTCCAAAAGCATCACTTCAATCTGCCACATCCTTGACAGGCAATAAACACTGTATTTCCTCTATCTTTGAGATAGTTCTCTATTTGCCAGTAGTTACTGAGGTATAGAGTCGAAAACCACTTACTTCTAGAGAGGATATCTAAAGTGTTGCCAATTCTTGGCAGTAGATAACCAATTTCTTTGTGACGGAGTTGAGAATTCTATCGTTATAGAATAATCTCGTAGACTATTTGTTCCTTCACTAAGTCAATTATTGAATAACAACGACTTGATGATCGTTCGGCCACGTCGATATCATGAATGTCTTTGTAAAGCTTATCTTCTGCTACTTTTTTAACAAGTGGAAGTTTACTGGGAGCTTATTCGACCAGGAACTGGTTACTGGTAGTCCTGGTGTTACTGGTTACTGGTTAGATCGGTTCTTCACATGTCTCTTGTAACACTCATTTTATTTCACTGAAATCAAAAATGAGACTTTTGCGCGCTTCGTGTTCTGCACGATTTCGTCCCCCTGAGATTACTCATGGTGGCGATTAGACTTTCAAAACTCCCACTACTGTTTTCTGTGCAATCAAGCATTACGCTGGTTAACGCAGAGCATTAAGATGGCTGCTCCTTTTAATGAATTATTTTGGGCTTTACGCTAATATTTGCGTTTCGAAGAAGTACGTAGTCTCTTGAAAAATACACCAGAGCTACGGCCACAAACAATATTTTCTCCTTTAGAGTCCCGAGATTGAATGTCCGTTACTGCTATTCCAAGTGTAATTGGGCCTTTCCAGATCCTTTTGACCAAACACTCGCCACGGACGGACAACGAATCGTCTTCAACGGTGACTATGTTGCACTATAGGATATCTCACACGTCTGTTTCAAATAAAGGAATATCTTCTGTAGTTATCCGTCATTCGGTGTTTTTAAATTCTTGACTATGTCCGAGTTTTCTAAAAAGTCCCACCGGTGAATGCAATGGCCATAAATGCCCGTGACATAGGAAAATTAATATTAAAGAAGACTGGCCAGAAATATTAATTTCCATTTTTCCGTGCACATTCGCTTTTTTACCAGAAAGTGTGCCCAGAAGCTTGGAAGTTGACGTATTGACATGTTGACTGTTAAGGGGCGCGACAACCCAGTGGTTAGCTATCGGGAATTACACCATGTCGGCCCGGTTTCAATCCCGTCACTGTCAAAACTGTGTCCGTGTTCATGCGGAGTACGACCCCGTTCAACATGTGGGTCCGTAAGTCCTTCCGAGAGGTTACTGGTAGGGGAAGGAGGGTACTCTCCCTGTGGATGCCTCCCCCACTGGGTTCTTTATACCTTTGTGGTAGTTCGGACAATCGGGGTCAAAGAAGGTTGATCGTTAATTTGGGGTCCTACGTCACTTTTAATAATAACAACATTCACACCCCTATTTATAATGCTTCTTCATACATTGTTATTTATTGACACATACCATAAAGCCTATTATTTCTTTCGTGCAACGATGGAATCTAAAATTTCTTAGATGGCGCATTTTATAAATTGACAGCCCTTTTTTTCTCAAGCTGATAAGTCCTGATAAGTATTGAAAAAACAAACTTGCATTGCCCAGGGCCGTGACGCATATTTCACACAATACTTATTAGCCACTTAATTCACAACATAAACTCCACATTTTGTCGATTCGTAAAAATCTATGATTTCAGGAGCCTCTTTTCATTTTGAGTAATTTCTAATTTGGAATGCAATGTGCTAAGAAAAGTACTTGCATTCTTAATACTGTTGAAATACAAGATTGGTTCTTATATGCTTCATAGAGGTCGTTGAAAATGGTTATGCTTTGTTTCATTTTATCAAAGATTTCGGAACATTCTTTTTTGCTCTGTTAGTTGTTACACCACAGTTAAATTCTTTTACTTTATTAATTATCATGAAGTTTAGAAATACAGGGGGAAAATTGCTGTTATTGCTTCCTGTGTCGAAGTAAGACGTAACTAAATGAAGAACAGTATTTTCAAGCACACTTAGGATGACTTTATGGAATCACATCTCCCTAAATATGGGGATATACTAAGCATATACTTCGATTTGACATCTACAACTAACCAAACTTTTATATCAAATTTATTTGACTTGCTTGTCATATATTGCAAAAATCTGCAAGATGTCATGAAAGAAAACAGCTGCTTATCTATAGTAATATATTTTCCTGGCTTATAGCACATCATATTGTTTTCTAGAAATACATTTCAAATATCTGATATGAGTGAAATGTTGTCTTTTTTCAGTTTGTCTGACCTCGAGATAACTATATCCAAATGAATATATCCCATGCTTTACAGAAATCTATTCTGGCTCATAATTGCCATAAATATTTAGGATCCTAAGTTTTTTATCAAATACTAAGCATATATGTTCATTTTACGGAAGAAGGTCCTCGAATGTACGTAGTTCCTCGTATTGCAATAAAATTAACCAATTCACAAGTAAAGTGTCTGCATGTTTGGTTTAGAACTTGCTTCAGTTTTTTTTTAATTTCTTTATAGAATTTAAAATATCATCGTTAATAAAATGTCTCTAGGAAGTTATAGGACTGTCAATGGAAACATTTCTTTTCGAGTAAGATGTATCTCCTGGATTTTCTCTCAGAATATTTTCAATAGGTCAATAGCCAACAGGAAATGAAAACAGCAGCTCTAGAGTCCATATAGTTTCAACTTTCATCACTGTTTTATCACTTTGAAGTGGTGACTTTCTATTTATTTATTCTGTGTCTTTCTTTTCCGAATTTTGTCGCAATTTCTTGTTCTTCTTCGGCGTTCTAATCTGGATGTACTTAAATTTCTTTTATTAAGCGGTCCATGTCAAACATTTTCTACGAAATTTTCATAATCGAGCTCGTTTTCAGATGGACATGAAACCGATGACGACATTTTATGGGCATTGGCGCCACAGTTGTTATCATTGAAAGTAAAATTTCCACCAACTTCTGATAAATTTTTGCTCCAAGAAAAATTTTTGTGATAGTTTATTTAGCAGTTTTACAATTTCCTCCCTTGCGAAACCTTCCTTCAAACATTTCAGCGGACGAATACAAAGGCTTGAGAGCATACAAAAAATCAGAAGCAAATGCCTTCCAGAATATTAATGCTTTACTAACACATTTAAATCCTCCATTATTCCCATCTCGTTAAATACCATTGTGTGAAATACCCATGAGAAGCAGGTCCAATTCAATACATAACGTTACTGTTAAGATAATTAGAATCTTTAGCTTCTAACGGATGGTACTTTTCAGCTCTCCCTAAATACAATTGAGGAGCTAATATTTTGATTATTTTGAATCATTCTGAAATATTTTAAAGCATCAAGAACCAGGATGGCAAATGACAAAATGGAAGCGATTGGAAACAAAACATGTCTATACATTTTTTGAACAGTTTTATATTGACAATTTGTACTTATATATTTACATATTCTGTCATTTTGTTTAATATATTGTAAATGAAAAGTCTGGATATAATCTTTTGTGCCACTAAAATCACTTCAGGGACATTTAACGATTACAGGTTTACCAGTTCCATGGAAGTTGTCAAATGATATTACGCAATCCAGTGAAATCAAGAGGATCTAGTTCGTTGATACAAATTCTACAGAAGCGAAGTACATATTTTTATGAAATAATTAAGAATTTCATTCAATAATATCTCAGTTTTTTTTTCCACATTGGAAAACTGGAAATTTCCAGTTTACTGAATTGTAAAGTTTTTGAAATATACAAATTTAAAAGCTCCTTTCCTAAGCAGCTTTTCTTAAATTAACTGAGAGGCTCGACTCGATCTTGCTCATACCAGAATCCATTTTTTACTAACTTGTGCTTTTTTCAAAAACTTTTTTCAAAATTTTTAAAAAAATCACAAGTTTTTGTTTTAAAAAAAATATTCATATTTTTCAAAAAAAAAAATTGAAATATAAGTATATTTGATCCAAATGTTCGTAATTATAACATTTTACTCTTCATTCTAAAGAGCTTGAAAAATCGTTTTCGATTGAAATCAAATTTGGCAATCAAATTGAAGACAACGAAAGACATCACGGTTCATATGTGGTCCAAAAAGAAATTTTGGGGTGATCACCTGAATAAAGAAAAAAATATCGCATTAAAACAAATATCCAAGCACTACGTCTTAACAAATTTAAGTTATTAAAAATGGTAATGAGGTTGTGAATAAAATTTAGAATTTTATATTATCTACCGTAAATATTTTAATAAAAAATTCGAAATAAAATGAAATTTCGTTTAAATGATGGATGCTTCGGCGGGAGGCCTTGAATTTCAAGAACACTGCCCTAAATATATGGGCAGGAAATTGACAAAATAAGAACGCATTTTACAACAACGAACCATCAATGTGACTAGCATCTCAATTCTGCCATCATTCCCAATATCAACCAAAAATCACTCACTGCGCATGCCCGGAGACACTGATCTTTGGTGTATCCTAATATTGTGTTAAGGGGTCCTGCAAAAATTTCGAAAACGTCGTCTTTCGATGAAAACATTACGACTAAAATCGTAAATAGAAAATATATCGTAAATTCCTGAATGCTGCCAGCAGTGATGCTTATTCTACTGTCTTCCCGCTAAATTGGGCTACTTTCTAAGATTATAACCTCTTGGAATTGAAAGAGAGAGAAGCTAGTTTTGAGCTATTTTTCACTAATGTTATGACTAATTGTTAAGTAGTGATAGGTGATTTAAATAAAACTTTACCAGCGCCATAATTATTATCAAAAGTTGACGATTTTATTTGGTGATGATTAATGCTATTTATCGTCAATCTAATGAAGAATATCGCCAAGGTCGCTAAAATACCAAAAAGGCACATCTGAAATTTCAAAAAGAGGGGTGGGTGAACACCTAAACATCCACCCTTGGCTATACCAGTGTACTGAATAAAGATGTAGCCAGAATTATTTTTAGGTGAGGGAGTCACATTTTAAAAAGTAAGCGTAAAAGAACAATAAAATCCGTTTTCGCAATTTGTGGTAATATTTCGGGGGGCGGGCCCATGCACTCCACACGGCTATGTATATCCTTGCTACTGAATAGTACATTTTATAAATTATTATTCAATTAAAAATAATCACAAATTTTGCAGTTAAAAACATTTGAGTCATCTCCTTTTCAATTTATTTTTACCTCCTCTTAAGTGTAAGGGGTTGAGAGGGAACAGGGAGGTTTTCAGAGGCGGATTTACAGGACAAAAATCCAGAAGGGGAGTATGCAGTTGAATATCTATCAATGTTTTAGGTACAGAATATTAAAAAAAAGATAGTTTTAAATGCGACACTCAAACATGTCGGAGGGAGCGATATCCTCGCCTGGAGATATTCCTCCCCGAGTAGGTTATCATTATGTATTTCAGAACACAGAGGTTTGTTTACACAATGCTATCAACTCGCAAAGTAATATGTTCATGCAATTCGCCCCCTCTCTTAAATGCCATGCTTAATCCAGAACTAAGACACAGGAATAACTTGTAATTGAGAATAAATTGCAATTGAATAACTTCACATTGGTAGCAATAAGAAAATACCTTTTTTTTCCGCTTGTGTGTTGTTGTTGTTGAAACCCAGACCGTCCGACCTACCAGAAAGGTGTAAGGTAACTTCCGCTTGTTTGTGAAATTACGAAAGTAATTTTCAAGTGTCTAAATTACAAAATCATAAAATATTATATTATTTAAAATAAAACTTTCTTTTACCATACATTTAAAATGGGATTAGAATGCAAGAAATAGAGGTTAGTTCTGTTTACCATTCAACCATTACATTATAAATTGACAATGTCTACAAATCGTAAAATCTCAGAACGAAAATTAAAATTCAAGGCAACACTGTACATATTCGCAAATATTCTCATTGGGATGCAATGCTGTACATTTTGGATCGCATTTTTACGATTTTAATCGTAAAACTGTAATTTGGAAGCATGTCAGACTGTCAGCTGTGCTTTCGATCGTAACATTGTTATCTTCAGGTTCTGCACACTATTTATATCACCTCTTGACGAAATATTGAAGCACTGGAGGGGAATGCACATGGTCCGTGAGCATGTGCATTGCGCTGGATTTTGTTTCCCATTGGAAATGACGGCAGGATTGAGATGTTAGTATCAATGTGAGAATTTTGGGTTCCTCTAAACAGTATAATCTTGTGTACTTACAGATTTCCAATTCAACTATTTTTGGTTCAGATATAGCTATTTTTGAGACATTTAGCCATGGACATCCACCTCTAGACATGTCAGCGGTTTGGACATTCTAGCGAATGCTGTAGACTACCTCCTAGATGTCTGAAATGCGGGCTTGGGCACCACACTAGAGAATGCACTAAGTCAAGAGACACCCCCGCACAATGTGCAAATTGTAAGGGTCCCCACCCGGCTAATTTCAGACTTTGCCCCGCAAACCCCCAAAATAAAAATCAAATGTCAAATGCGGTAAACTTGCCTGTCCCCCCCCCCCAGAAGCAGCCCACCTGATCTACAGTCCTCAAACTTCCCTCGTCTTCAAAATTCAGTACCTGAACAATCCAAACAGCAGGAACCTGCAAATGCTAAAATCAGCCAATCTTCCACCCCCATAAATCAGCCTGAAAGCAGAACTTTTGCGGAAATTACGGCAGTTCAAACGACCAACCAAAGAATCTCAGCTCCCCCCCCCTCCCCTAAACTTATCCCCAGAAATCAAATTGTAGCCAATGCTAGAAAACCAAGCCTTCAGCAAATTGCAGTACATTCATACATCTCCCCTGCCCCCCCCTCGCTACAGAAAACTTAAATGAAACGACTAATAATGAATCATCCTCCACTTCTCAAATCAAAGATATAATTCAGATTATTCAGGAAATTAAAAAGATGTTTACTGACTTAGATATAAATTTTAATAAAATTAAAAATTTCATAAATCAAATTAAAGAAACTATTAACAAACCAATTAACCCATTAGATAAACTATTAAATATCATATCAGCCCTCGGTGAGGTTTTTAGTACAGTCTACCCCCCCCCCCCCCCCCGCCATGGCGAGTAAAACCTTTGATCATTTGAAAATATTGTCGTGGAATGCCAATGGGCTCCGCGGCAACATCACAGAACTTCGTAGCTTTGCACAAAATAATAGCATCGATATAATCCTGATACAAGAGATTAGACCTGGCCCCCCCTCCCCCCCCCCTTAAAATAGCAAATTACTTTAATTATACTGCCCTCAGAAATAACCCATCTAATACCCGGTCCTCCCAATCAGGTGGCGTCTCAGTCTACATTAAACGTAACATCCCTCACCATGAATTAAATCCGGTTAGTACAACAGTTATTGAAAATAAAATGATACAGCTCTCTCTCCCTAACTACCTACCCATAATAATTGGATCTATCTATATTAAACCTGCCAGCAGAATTGACATTACCCCTGACCTGCATAGTATTAGTAACCTTAATCATCGTGCCATCCTGTTAGGTGATTATAATGCGCACAGCCCTCTCTGGAATTGCCGCAGAAGGAATTCCTACGGAACTGCTCTTCAAAACTTCATCTCTGCTAGTGGAATCCATCTTGCTGTCCCTGCCCTGCCCACCCACTACTCCCATTCCCCCTACCCCTCCACCATAGATCTCGGCCTTCTTAAAAATATACATTTACCTTATACTATTGAAACACTTAATGAATTGAGCTCTGACCACCTCCCCATCCTCCTTACCCTCCAATTAAACTCTCTTCTCCCTGTCTCCAGCCTCCTTTCCAATGTCGATTGGAATAACTTTAAATCTAACCTCAGAAATACCACCCTGCTCATCCCTAATATTAACTGCCCTGCAGACATAGATAAAGCTGCCCATAAAATCACCCATGAGATTCAAAACGCCCTGGCTAAAGCATCCACCTCCCGTCCCCCACCCCGCTTTAACTCCCTTCCGCATAATATCCAAACTCAGATTGTTTACAGAAATTTTGTTCGCCGCCTCTGGCAAGTTACAAGAGACCCCCGCACGAAAACCCACCTTAACTCCGTAATTAAAAAGATCAGAATTGCCATTCAAAAATATAACCAAAATAATTGGAAAAATTTCATAGAGTCCCTCTCCCCTTCTGACAGAAGTATCTGGAAAGAAATTAAAAGAATTAAGAAACCCTTTGCACAGCTCCCCCCCCCTTCTCCCTCCTTCTGGCACCGCTTTCTCTGAACGGGACAAAGCAAATGCTATCGCAAATTGCTATGAGAAGCAATTTGCGATCGATATCCCGAATAGCGTATTTCATAATCATGTACAATCTTCCGTCAACAGCTTTCTCTCCTCCCCCCCCCACCCGGATTCTCCCACCTCAGTTGATGAAGTTTTAGAAATTATACATAAATTAAATCTCTAATAGGGCCCTTAAGGCCCTCCCCCTTAACATTATTTTTTATATTGTACTAATGATCAACTCCATCCTTAAATTTTGCCACTTTCCCTCCTGCTGGAAGACTGCTGTCGTAATTCCTTGTTTAAAGCCCGGCTCTGACCCATCTAACCCTGTGTCCTATCGTCCCATCTCCCTCCTCCCTTCCCTTAGTAAAATCACCGAAAGAATTATACAAACTAGGCTATATAAATTCATTAACGACAAAGATATTATTATTTTCCATATCATAATTTCCATCATTCATTAATTTAAAACCTATACCAGGAGGTCCAATAGGTCCTTCTTTCATTTGATCATCATAAGGCGGATAATAAGCACTCATTTATTTAATTTTAAGATTTTAAACTCTTAACCATTGTTATAGTTTTATTTTTTAAATTTATAAAACATCTCTTTCTTTCTTTAAAAATAAAATAAAACTTATAGTCCTTTTGACTATTCGTTATCCAATTAAATTCAATATCTAAATTATTTAAATCGGTATAGTTTTCATGATTTGATGAGTCAAAAGGAAAAATAGGATACAGTTTACCAAAATTCTCCTTATTTATCAAAGGTCCTGTTTCTGTATTATTATCGTAAAATCCTTCACGTAAAAGAGCTTCATACACTCTACTATAATCTTTATTGGCAAAATTTATTTTATAACGCATAAGAGGAACTTGTTTATTATTAATCATCAACCAGCATTCTGTCATATCTATATGATCAAATATCATATTATTTTTTTCATAATTATTATCTCTTTCAACATATTGAGGAATAACATAGACACTTAAAACTTCATCTGACGCTGTAGTTGCTGTCACAGATCCACTGTTGCTTCTATAAGGGCCTACCATCTTAAATCTATGTCGATCCCAATTTACCTCTATATCTTTATCAGATAGATATGATTCCAGAAACAAACTTTCTGCAGAATTTTTTAATTCTATATAAGGTAAATGTAAGGTTAAACCTTCAACTACTACCTTATAATTTTCGTTTCTTATATTAGTATATATCATATTTTTATTTTCATTTCTTTGAATTTCTATTTTCACTTCAAAACCTGAAATTATCCTTTCATATTCTCTAAAGAAATCGATTATATCTTTTAAAGGTGTCCATATTTTAATGACACTGCTATCTTTCGTTAGTTCCCATCTCTTTACGAATCCTTCATTATAATCTTTATTCATTTTCAAATTATTAAAAAATTCAGTTATTTTAGTAGTATCTTCTAAAGTACCATCATATTTGAACTCATTACGGTCAGATGAATCAGATGTATCTAGATAGAAAAATTCATTTTGAGCTTGTGATGTTACATAATCAGGAGTATAATGAATTAATTTTAAAACATGATTCATGATTGAAAAATTTGACTGTGTATTTGATTCAATTTCAGTGTCTCCTATATGTACTTTTAAAGTTTTGATAAAACCTCCACCATTTACCAGACTCACATTTTCGTTTCCAATGGATGATTTATCATTTTTTGTAATTTTTAATTTTAGTTCAAGATATCCTCTAGAATATAAAATTTTTGCTTTAGTATCATTAATATGAAAAACATAGGTAGCATTCTCATCTGAACTATGTTCTTTTGGATGAATTTCTCTTAATTCATAACTTTTAATGTGATCATTATAATAATAACGAGTATCACTTAAATCATAAATCATTTATTTAGGAAGAATTTTTAAACCACCTCCTTTCTTTTTCATAGAAAATATTACATTTAATATATTCTTAGGTTTCAATAAAACCTTTAAAAATCCTTGTATTTTTTTACTTTTTCTTCTATACATTTATTTAAGAAGAAATAAAATTAAATTCTACAGCTCCTTTATTTAAATCTATTAATTCACCTTTTTGATTAGTAATCCTCATTTTTATTCTTTCAACAGGATCTACTTTAACAGGAAAATATATCCAATTATTAAATTCTTTTGAAATTATACTACCTGGAGGGTCTTTATTAGTGAAAGAATATATAACTTCTGAATTATATTGATTTATTAAAGATCCTTTTACAACATCACAGTGAATATAAATATTATCATTTCCATTAGATATATCAGCAATATGTTCACCTTCAATCTCTGTTTCTTCATCATAACTTCCATATGTCGGTTTTAAAAAGCCTATAATTTTATGAAAGTTACTTTCTGTAAAATCAATTACCCAATTTTTTTTCAGTTTAATAGATATTCTTTGTCTTGCTTCAATAATACCAAATTTCACAGGTGGATCCTTACCAAATATTTTCATCATATACTCATTTAAACCTCTTACAGTATAATTACCATTTGAGATAGTAATTGTTCTATCTGCTATGCCTAATGTATAAAATCTAAATTTGTTATTTCCATAATTCTTACTTATATTAAACCAGGAAACTTCCATAGAGAATGAGTGTAAAGCTAATTTTTTTATTTTAAGAGGTGTAATAAAATTTACAGTAAATTCCTCTGATTTCTCATGACCTTCAGATTTTAATTTTATCATTTATACATAACAAAATTTTCATTATAGTCACTAGGTTTTTGTGTAGGAAATGATTTGAGAACATTTTTAGGTGATAAACCTTTATTCCTTTCTCTTATATATTTCATACAAAATATACCACATTTCACAGATGAAGGTTTCTGTAAGAAACTATCATTATAACCTATTTTTTTATTGGATGTAACAAGAAATGATTTAATATTTTTAGGAATATAGTCCTTCTTCATATTGTCATATTCACCAAACGGATCAAAATATTCCACATATTTATATTTAGGATCATTATAATAACAAACCCAATGAGTTCCGGGACCTGTTTATACATCTAAATTAATGATTCCATTTTCAAATTTTCCTATAGTTTTAGGTAATAAATCGGAGGTAAACACACCTCTAAATCCTTTTTCATTTTTCATATTTTCTATAATCATTTTGTCACTGATTCCCACTGTTGATATATTCCCTTTCCAAGTTTTTTTTTCCCAGATCCCTTTTTTTGCACAGCTGAACTAGCTAATCCATGTAAAGCACCTGTTGCTATTGCTGGAACTGCAATTTTAGCAGCGGTTATTAAAGAGGGTATAAGTACCGCTAGAAATGGTAAAAATCCTCCATTTTTATCTAATTGAGTTTTACTGATTGTAATTCTTTTTTTATCATTAATATGATTAATTTGAGTTTTAGTTAAATACATCTCATGATTAGGAGTTTTAGATTTATCTATTTGTAATGTTACTTCTACTTTATTTTTAAAAGCTGATTTAAGTTTATTTTTCTGACCATCACTCAAATAAACTTTATATTTTATCATTTATTAACAGAGAAATTGTTTATGATATCGTTGTACATCATTATAAGTAATTTCTTTATTTTTTAATAACATATCTAACAATAAAGTTACTTGATTATACAATTTCTTTGATTTACTTCCGTTACATATTTTTTCTGTTAAATTTGATAATACATTCAATCCTTTACCTACCTTCATTTCTTTGCTACTTCGAATCATATTTAATCTATGCATATAATTTTGCAACATATTTTCTTTATTTTTAATTTCTTTTATATCATTCTTTTTCTGGTTTAATTCCTCCTCTGAAATATTTTTAGCTCTAGAAATTGTACTTTTTAAGTTGCCTCTTTTCTTAGATAATCCTTCTTTTAACTGTTTAGCTCTTCCATACATCTCCTCTAATTTTCCTTGATCATTTAAAAATACTGACGGTCTGTATAATTTTTCTTCTTTTAAATATTTTAAATTTAAATTTTGATCAATATCATAAGTATAAGATACTAATTCTTTCACAGCTTCAATAGGCTCTTCTATAGATGGAAATGTAATATTTTCTACAACATTTTGAATACTTTTCACAATATCTTTATTTGATTTTTCATATTTTTCAATTTCTTGAGTGACTGGTTTATGAGGTTTTTTGAATACCTATTTTTTCTTTTAGTTGATCTTCATTATTCTTTCTTATTTCTTTTTCTATTTTTACTATTTTAATTGAATCTTTTATTTGCTTTAAAAACTTGTGTTTCCGTTCTTTTTCTAAGTTCATTTATATAATATTAATTTTTTTACTGCAGCAAATTTTATTTTTACTGCTAGTAAATTATGATAAAAATTAAAGATTACACAGAACCAGAAGAATTACCTGATCCTAAACAACACCCTTTGTTACCTAAACATCCATTTAGATTACTTATAGTAGGATCTTCATTTTCAGGTAAAACTAATTTACTGTTAAATTTGATTTATGATTTATTATTTTTTAATACATTATATATATGTGCAAAAGATTTATATGAACCTAAATATTCTAAATTACAAGAAAAATATACATTGTTTGAAGATATAGAAAGAGAAGATATTTTGAAATGTAAGAATATAAAGAATAAGAAAAGATTATTAAAATTATATGATAAATTCAAAAAAAAAGTATTATTTTCTTCAGATCAAAATTTTATTAATGTAGATGATTTAAATCCTACATTAAAGAATTTAGTTATTTTTGATGATTGTGTGATTGAGAAAGATCAAAAAAACATCGAAGAATTATTTATCAGAGGTAGAAAGAAAAACGCATCCTTTATTTATTTAACTCAGTCATATTTTTTAACACCTATCAATATAAGAAGGAACTGTAATTACGATATATTTTTCACTCTACAACCAAAAGAAATTCAACAGATTATAAGAGAGATAGATGGTTTATTAAGTACTGAAGAATTCAAACAAATGTATAATAAAAGTGTTCAAGAAAAATATGATTTTTTATGTTAGATTTAGTGAATCCTGATATGAGATACAGGAAAAAATTTAATCCTTTATAAATGGATGTATATTTAGAAAAAAGATTATATGTTTACAGAAAGAGTAGAAATATGTATCAAAAGATAAGTATTTCATTATCAGTAAGTAAGGTTATTCTAAGTGGAACGGGTTTATCAGCAATAGCCTTTCTACCGCTTGCATTTTTAAGTTTATCAGTTGGTATAGTAGAAGCCATAGATCTCGCATTAAAAATAGCAGAAAGGAAAGAAGAATATAGACATTGTTATAATTTTTATAAAGAACTCATTAATTCGTTTAAAGCTAAGGATATGACAGAAGAAGAAATTTATATGTGTGAAAAGGATTTCATAAAAAGTTTAAAATTTAATCCAGTTGAAAAATACGTAAAACAAATGCAATTGAATGGATATAAATTTCTAAATAAATAAATGGTTTGTAAAAAGAAAGGTGGTGATATTGTTGGATGGATACAAGATAAAGTAAATCTTCCAGAAATGCATTTACCAGGATATCAATATTGTGGTCCAAATACAAAATTAGAAAAAAGATTAAAAAGAGGTGATCCTGGAATAAATAGAGTTGATAAAGCATGTAAAGAACATGATATTGATTACAATAAAACAAAAGATACAAAACTGAGACATGTTGCTGATCAAAAATTAATAGATAATTTAAATGCTATACAAGATCCAACATTTCAAGAAAGATTAGCTAGAGGAATTATTAAACCTATTATTAAAGTTAAAAAAACTTTTGGATTAGGTATTTCTATATATTGTGTCAAGTGTAAAGATAAAACCCCAACTAAAAATTATTATAAAACTACTTCTAAAAATAATAAACCGGTTGGTAAAGGTATCTGTACTATTTGTGGAAGTAAAAAGAATACTTTTTTAGGGAGTTAAAAGAGACATATTATAATCCAGAAACAGGTTATTGTGGAATTAATGAATTGAAAAGAAAAACAGGGTTACCTAATGTTGAAGAATTTTTACATGAACAAGATGTATATACTAGATATAAACCTGTCATTCGTAAATTTAAAAGAAGAAGGGTTTATGTTCCAAACAGTAATAATCAATTTGACGCTGATTTGTTATTTATAAAAAATTATAGCAAATATAATGATGGAACTAATTATTTGTTAACGGTTATAGATGCTTTTAATAAATATGCTTGGGCTTTTCCTATAAAAAGAAAAACATCTGAAGAAGTTGTACAAGGTTTTAAACAAGTTTTTAAAGAAAGAATACCAAAATTCATTTTGACAGATGAAGGTACTGAATTTACAGGAAAACAGACACAAAAATTATTTAAAGATAATAATATACATTGGTTTACAACTAAAAATAAAGAAATAAAATCTGCAATAGCTGAGAGATTTAATAGAAGTATAAGAGAAAAAATTATAAAATATATGCATGCTAACAATACTAAAAGATATATTGATGTATTACCTAAATTACTTAAAAATTATAACAATTCATATCATAGATCTATAAAAATGACACCTGTTGAGGCTAGAGAAAATGAATCTCAAGTTTATAAAAATTTATATACTAAAAATATCATGAAAAAACCTAAATTTAAGATAGGAGATAGTGTTAGAATATCTACAATTAACAAAACATTCAGGAAAGTAGATGATTCTACATTCACTGAAGCGATTTTTATAGTTTCTGAAGTATTGAAAACAGATCCAATTACTTATCAATTAAAAGATTTAAACAGTAAAGAAATTGAAGGAACTTTTTATGAAAATGAAATGGTAAAATATAATAAAAAAGATGATGTATATAAAATTGAAAAAATCATAAAAAAGAAAGGAAATAAGTATTTCGTAAAATGGCTAGGATATCCTGATGAATTTAATAGTTGGACATCTGAATTAGTTTAAAGATTAAAAAAAAAGTTATATATAAATGGATAATAAGATGAAATTAATCTATGATTCAGAAGAAGAAGAAAATTTTTATGTTATTGATTACGAAAGTTTAAAACAAAGATATAATAGTAGAGTTTGTTATTTTAACCGATTAAGAAGGGAATATAATATTTCTCAAGAAATTGAGGATATGTTTTTAAAATTTTTAGATTTTATGTATTATGAGAAATCAATTAACTATTACTATTTTATGAAAAAGATTTGTGATATTTTTAATATTGAAAATAATATAAAAGTCCAAAAAGTTAAAAAGAAATATGAAAAAATATGGAATGATTTCTTACAAAGTATTTCAAGAAATGTTTCTTAATAAATGGAGCTTACAAAAAAGTGCATACACTGTTTGACTATGAAATCGGTAAATGAGTTTTACATATATCATAGAAATGAAAAAATTTATTTCCAAAGTCATTGCAAATGTTGTGATTCCATAATCAAATATAAAAAATTTAAATGTGAATGTGGTATGCAATATACCTATACACACAAAAAGCGACATTTAAAAAGTATTTATCACAGTAAGCATCTTGGAAAAAGTATTGTTAAAAATGTTTCCTAATAAATGGAGCTCAACTTAAAGTCAAAGACTATTAATGAACTTAGAAAAGTAGTAAAATTATTGAATATTAAACAACCTAAAGGTTGTAAGAAGGTTGATTTAATAAAATTATTAACTAAATATATCAGAAAAACAGGTGAATATAAACCTGTTTTAGTAGATTTATTAAATTTAGATTTGTCAGCATACTTGGAAAAAAAGAAAAAAATATTTATTAATAAACCTAAAAAACGTAAAAAAATTAAAAAGATTTTTGATTCTTTTAATTTAAGATTTGATAAAAATGATTTTAAATCTGTCTTTCCTGAAGAAAATGTATTTACAGAAGAAGAAAATCTTGAAAAGTTATTTACAGAAGATAGAAAATGTCGTATATGTGGTAAATATTATGAAGATGAAGAAGAACATATAAAGAAAGACTTAATGATTAAAAGATCAAAACAAAAAAGAAAATGTATTATTTGCGGTATATATTATAAACATTTAGATAATCACATATCAAGTCGAAAACATAAAAAAGCATTAGATGAAGGTAATGTAGAAATTAAGGAATATGAAACTGCTTATAAATCTAGATTAAGATCATATAGAATTAATAATTATAATAATATTAAAATCCCTCTAGAATTTTTAGAAGAGAAAAGAAAGGTTGTAATAGAAAAAATAAAGCATATTATGAAAGAATTTAATGGAATAAAGGTAAATTTTAAATTGTTTTGTTTGTATAAATTGAATGAAGAAATTCAAGAATTTACATTCAAAACTGAGAATCAAATTATATTAAAATCTAATGATTTACATACTTTTTATGATTATGTTATTGACAACTTAATAAATGAATCTGATGATTTTATATCAAAAGGATCTGGTTGGAGTCTTGAAGAAATTAAATTTTTGGAATTGAGAATAAATAAGTATCAACCCTTGAGAGGATCAAGTTATATTGATTTACCTGAAAATATTAAATCTAAACAAGCTATAATAAATGTGAAAAATAAAGATAATAAATGTTTTATGTGGTCAATATTATCAGCAATTCATCCTGTAAAAAAAATCCTCAAAGAGTGTCAAAATATGAACAATATAAAGATGAATTAAATTTTAAAGGTATTGATTTTCCTGTTTCATTAGACAATATTAAGAAATTTGAAAAACTAAATAATATATCTGTAAATGTTTATAGTTATGATAGTTCAATTTATCCACTTAGAATAACTAACAATAAATTAGAAAAAAATGTAAACTTGTTTTATATGAAAGATCATTATTGTTGGATTAAAAATATGAATAGTTTGAATAGATCACAAATTACTAATAATCATCATATATTTTTATGTGATAGATGTTTAAATTATTTTTATTCTGAGGAAAGATTAAAGATACATGTGGAATACTGTAAAGATGCTGTCACAATTAATATGCCTAAAAAAGATGAAGTTATTCAATTTAAAAATCATGAAAGAAAAATGAGAGTACCATATACTATATATGCTGATTTTGAATCTCTCTTACCTAAAATTGATACATGTGAGCAAGATCAAACTAAATCATATACTGTAAAATATCAAAAACATGTAGCAGATGCATTTTGTTATTATATCAAATATGAAAAGGAATACTATAAACCTCCTGTTGTTTATAGAGGACCAGATACAATCAAAAAGTTTGTATCTATGTTAAAAGAGGATACTCTTAAAATTGAAAAAATTATAGAAGACAAAACTAAAAAATATGAAAGTATCAAATCAATGATAGAGTTCGATGAAAATCATTATAAAAGAACTAATATTTGTCATATATGTGAAAATCAAATCTTAAATGATGATAAAGTAATTGATCATTGTCATATAACTGGAAAATATAGAGGTCCAGCTCATAATATTTGTAATTTAAATTATCAAAGTCCAAAATTTATTCCAGTAAAAATTCATAATTTAACAGGTTATGATTCTCATTTGTTTATAAAAGAACTTGGATTTGATCAATCAAAAATAGATGTTATACCTAATACTGAAGAAAAATATATATCTTTCAGCAAAAAAATAGGAGGTATGAAATTGAGATTTATTGATTCATTTAAATTTATGTCTTGCAGTTTAGATAATTTATCAAAAAACTTGAGAAAGTTACCAGAAAATATTGAGAAGTGTCCACCAAAAATACGAAAAATGAAATATATTAAATACTTAAAATCAAAATTTAGAGAGACATCATTACATTTTCCTGATGATAAATTAGATCTCATTACAAGAAAAGGTGTATATCCTTATGATTATATGGATTCTAGAGATAAATACAAAGAAACAGAATTACCTTCAAAAGATAAATTTTATAATAAATTGAATGAATGTAATATAACTGATGAAGAATATAAACATGCTCAACGTGTTTGGAAAGAATTTAATATAAAAAATTTAGGTGAATATACAGATTTATATGTCAAAACAGGTGTACTAATTTTAACAGATGTATTTGAAAATTTTAGAGATGTTTGTTTAAAAACTTATAAATTAGATCCAGATTGGTATTTTACAGCTCCTGGTTTATCTTGGGATGCAATGTTAAAAATAACAAATGTTAAATTAGATTTATTAAATGATTATGATATGATTCTCATGATAGAAAAAGGTTTAAGAGGAGGTGTTTCACAATGTTGTAATAGGGCGCGGTAGCCCATTGGTTAGCGCGCTGGAGTTGCACTCGGTAGGCCCGGGTTCGATTCCAGCCACTGCCAAAACTGCCGCCGTGTTCATGCGGAGTACGATCACGTTAAACATGTGGATCCGAAAGTCCTTCCGAGAGGTTGGTGGTAGGGGAAGGAGGGTACGGTCCCTGTGGATGCCTCCCCCACTGGGTTCCGGTCTAAATTGGGTGGCACTTCCCGACCGTCCAAACAGTTACCTTACACCTTTCTGGTAGGTCGGACGGTCTGGGTTTCAACAATAACAATGTTGTAATAGATATGGAAAAGCTAATAATAAATATATGAAAAATTATGATAAAAGTAAAGAATCCAATTATTTAATGTATTTAGATGCTAATAATTTATATGGATGGGCTATGAGTCAATATTTACCATATGGAGAATTTAAATGGTGTAATGAAATAAATTATGTTAAACGTGAATTATATAACAATAAAATAAAAGATGATTCAGATATTGGATATATATTTGAAATTAGTTTAAGATATCCAAAAGAGTTACATGATTATCATTCAGATTTACCATTATGTCGTGAAAATAGAATTCCTGAAAATTCGAAGCAAGGTAAGTTATTAACAACTTTACATGATAAAGAGAAATATGTAGTTCATTATAGAAGTTTAAAACAATATTTGAAAATGGGTTTAAAAGCTGTAAGAGTACATAGAGTATTACAATTTAAACAATCAAATTGGTTAAAAAAATATATAGATTTAAACACTGAAATGAGAAAGATAGCTGCTAATGATTTTGAGAAAGATTTTTATAAATTAATGAATAATTCTATATTTGGAAAAACAATGGAATCTATAAGAAAGCGAATTGATGTAAGATTATGTTGTAATTATGATCAAGTTAAAAAATTAATTGCTAAACCTAATTTCAAATGTAGAACTATTTTTGATGAAAATTTGGTAGCTGTTCACATGAAAAAAACAAAACTATATTTTAATAAACCGATTTATGTTGGTATGAGTATATTAGATTTATCTAAACATTTAATGTATGATTTTCATCATAATGTTATGAAACCGAGATATAAAGATAATATTAAGTTATTATATATGGATACAGATAGTTTTATATATGATATTAAAACAGATGACTTTTATGAAGATATGAAGTCTATGATTGATTATTTCGATACATCTGATTATCAAGTAAATAATCTGTATAATATGCCTAGATGTAATAAAAAAGTAATAGGTAAAATGAAAGATGAAAATAACGGTGTGATTATGGAAGAATTTGTAGGTTTAAGAAGTAAAATGTATTCAATAAGATTAGAAAAACAGAGTGTTGAAGAATATAATAATAAAAATGAAGACCATAAAAATGTTGAGATTAAGAAGTCTAAAGGTACTAAGACTAGTACCGTTAAAAACAGAATATCATTTGAGGATTATAAAGACTGTTTATTAAATAAAAAAGATCAATATAGAACACAGAATTTAATTAGAAGTAAGAAACATGAATTGTATTCAATTCAAGTGAACAAGATAGCTTTATCAGCAAAAGATGATAAAAGATTTATATTAGAAGATGGTATGAATACTAGAGCTTTAGGACATTATAAAAATGTTTACTAATAAATGGATGAGTGCTTAGGTGATATTCGAGCTTTAAATTTTACAAATTCTGAAGAAATTTACTATATGACTTATCTTTGTAATGTATTGTATGATTTATATATAAAATATGATTATAATAAAAAACTATTATCAGAAAGTTTTCATAGGTTGACTGAATTAATTGAAAAAGAAGAAAATGAAGATATTAAATTGAATGGATTAGGAGTTTTATATGTTATTTCAAAGAATTTATTCTATTGGTCATGAATTTATAAAAAAATGTTTATTAATAAATAGATGTTTGAATTAAATGATTTATTACCTACGATATATAGACCTAAAATGTTTGAATTAAATGATTTATATCCTAGGATATATTTTGATATAACTAAATATTGTTGTGATACAGTAACCTTAAAGTTAGTTGAATCAATAAAATATAAAGGTATATATATATTTAAGTATGAGCAAGCTTAATCAATATATGATTTTTTTTAATATATTAGAGTGTTTATAATAACAATTTTATTAATATCTCTATAATTCAGGGGGGATGACTATCCCCCCTATAATGATATTTATAAAAAATGTTTACTAATAAATGGAAGAGTTCAATAGACTGAGAGGTTATCCCAAGACATTTAAATTAAATGATTTATATCCTGGGGAATATGATCTAATATCATTGATAAAAATTAAAACCAAATATGGAAATACAGTAATCGCAAAGTTATATGTGGACGATTTAGAAAAAGATTATTATCTAGCGAATATACATGGACAACTTTCTGATAAATCGATAAATGAAATCAATAAAGGTAGATTTTTATTTAAGTATTCAGGTATGATTAATGATAAATACGAATACGAATTAGAGGAAGCATGATAATTATTAATATCATAGCTGGTTTGAGATTATGAAGAACTTTACATACATAATTAGCTTGATTTATAGTTTTTTTCCAATTTTCTACAGTTATAATCACGTCTCTTTTTTTTTTAAATCTCTTCGTTTTTCATATGAAACTATAGCTTATTTTTATCTTTTTATATATAAAAAAAAATCCTTATATTTTTAATACTAAAAACTTAATTTTATCTTTTTTTTTATATATATATAAAAAAAAAAGGTCCATTTTAATATTAAAAACATGATTTTATAGCAGGCCTTTTTTTACATTTAGACCAAATAAATGATTAAAGATAGGCCGCTCCATTTTGGAGCTACCTTATTTTGAGAGTTATGAGGCCTCAGGTCGGTAAAAAGGATGAAATTAAATAAATGTGTGACCTCCAAATATATTTGCGCCGCGCGTTGATAGATATGTGCTCGCACTTTGTCCTATCAAGGAGAAAATCTCTCCTTCGCGCTAAACAAAATTAAAAAAATATGTCCGTCTTAGATAAAGAATAAACTTCCTCACTCTTAAACATCCGTTAGCGACTGCGGGCTGTCTGAAAAATATCAGTCTTAATGAGGTTTTATCTAAAAACATTTCCTACTTCACGGGAATTTTTTTTCCCAACGCGTTCGAAAAATAATATTTTGACCCGCTTAATGAAACAAATACTACATCCCGGGCTGATAAACTTTCTCCTTCAAAGTAGAATGGATAATGAAAAGCCGAATCTTTTTTTTTGTCGGTTCTCAAAGAGATTTAATAAATGTTTAGTATTAAAAATATAGTCATACATGTAGAGAAAGCTTAATATCTTAAGAGTTAAAAAATCTCGACGCGTTTCAAAGTATATTTATATATTCTGGTATGATTGGTGGCAAATATGAGAGAGTTATTTATTCTATGATTTTCTAACCTATCGTGTTAAATCACTTTATTTTCTGACTTTAATTATGTTTTAAAAAAATCTCAAACTTTTATGGGGGGACTAACGGTCCCCCCATTTATTTTAAAGCTTAGAGGACTTCTATTCATTTAGAAGTCCTCTTTTTTTTTCACGCATTTATTTAATTTCATCCTATGTATAAGGTAGCTCCAAAATGGAGCGGCTTATCTTTTGATCTCTTTTTTCATGCATTTATCTTAAAAAAAGTTAAAATTTGGTCTAAATGTAAAAAAGGTCTTATTTTGATATAAAATCATGTTTTTAATATTAAAATGGATCGAGACCTTTTTTTTATATATAAAAAAGATAAAAATAAGCTATAAAATATAGTTTTTAGTATTAAAAATATAGGTGTGCTCATACGTTCGTAAAGATACTACTAAACCATCTTCTATTTTCTAAAGATCTCGATGTCAGCAATAAAATTATTTTATACAAAAGCATTATGCAGCCGATTCTTTTATATGCATGCCCAATTTGGGGGTATGCATGTAAAACGAATATACAAAAACTTCAAACTGAGCAAAACCGCATACTTCGAATCATCCGGAAAGCTCCCCGTTACCTGCGTAACGATATAATACACAAAGATTATAAAATTAAAACAATTAAACAGGCTATTAAAAAGCAAACTACAAAATTTTTTAGAGACATACCGAAAATCCCAAATGAATCACTGTTTAATCTTCAAGATTACGACCCACGGGCGAATAAAAAGCGTCCCCGTGCAGTCTTGTTTGAACCTCCCTAGGCTTTGTCTTAAATCCTGCATTCCCAGTCTGCTTATTGTGCAAATCTCTTGTTAAATTTTCATATTCTTTGCATCTATTTCACAAACTATCCCCCCCCCAGCTTGTAACTACTGTTACATGCAGCTTGTTGTATCTCAACCAGCATCTAGATGGCAGCACTGCTGCACCTTTGTTTCACGCCCCTTCCAATAAGGAAGGTCTGGACAATGCTGTCCTTTTTGAACGAATCAGATTTCTTAGCTCAAATGATTACAAGTGTACATACATAATCCACAGATCGGAGGTGAAAGCCCACGGGCTAGGAACTCCTGCACGTAAACAACATCCCTCGACCTAAACGATCATTGAACACGCCGTAACATTTCAATATCAAGAACTCGGCATTAAATATTTGGGCAGGAAGTTAACAAAATTAGAACGCATTTTACAATAACAAACCATCACTGTGGGAATATTGGGTTCATCTAGATAGGATAATCTTGTTTATTTAAAGGTTTCCAATTCAACTATTTTGGGGTTAGCTCGTTTGGAGACATTTAGCCATGGACATCCACCTCTAGACATTTAGGTATATACCTAGACCATGTCTAGACAGGACGTCTCTCGCTGCTAACCGACGTACCGCCAAGAAATTGTGGATTGATCACTAAATTAAGAGAAAAGTATCAAAATATTAATGAAATATACTTTTAATCAAAATAAATGGCATTGTAAGGTGTAAAAGTAAGTAACCACTTCGGTGTTTCACAGTCAACCAATTACAAATCTGTGGAAATTAGCAGATAATAATTTTATACCGAACTAATCAGATTAAGTGGAAAACTCACAGAGCAAGCCTTTATCGACAATTAATGAACTTCCATGATTCCGCATTAAATATACATCAGGTAATAACTTTTTGATGACTTTGAATTTTCTATTCCCAAATACATTTTTTATTTTAATTTGTAACAATTATTATTATTATTACATATTATTATTATTACATAATGATAGATATGTGGTAAACGTCGACACTTAGAGAAAATTCAAAGTAGGTCTTGGCGTACAAATGTTTGTCCAGGTTTTCATTTCTCTATGTGTGCGGAGTGCTATGTATGCGGAGTCATAGCTCACGATCGTCGTTAAAAACCTCAACGGCCACTTATATAACACATTCTTATTGAAAAAAGATGAAAATTGGATTTTGAGCAATTCATTGCATCTTATATGTAGGGTTAAATTATCCAAGCATCACTATAAATATTGACGGAAGCTTAAGTCAGATGGTGCCGAAGTGGTTATGCCTAAATAATTTTTTGAACATTAAACTCGAATATAGTTTAAAAGTTTATACATTTTTCATACTAATATGATTTTTTACAGCCTTTTGAAGCAATACAAGTTACTCAATAACTGTTTATATCTAGCCAGCACTTAAAGATAGCACTTTAGCTAGTAGTTAAAATCCTGATTTTAGGATCCTGATGATCGGACCATAGACTCATCTTCAAAATATCAAATTCATTTACTAACTTGCTTGGCATTACACATATCGACGATATAAATATGCAATATATGTCGAAACTTTTGTTTTAATTTAATCTATAAATTTAATCTAAAATCTCTTCCGCGTGGGATTTTGTAGATGTTCGTCAAATGAACATTCAACAATAACTGTTTAAATGATTCAGGTGCAAAGTCCAAAAGCATCACTTTAAACTGCCACATCCTTGACAGGCAATAAACACTGTATATTTCAATCTTTAGAATGGATCTCCATTTGCCAGTTGCTAGTGAGGTATATAGTCGAAAATCACTTGCTTCAAGACAGGATATCTAAAGTGTCGCCAATTCTTGGTAGTAGATAGCTGATTTCTTTGTCGCGGAGTTGAGATTTCTATAGTCATCGAATAATCTCGTAGAACATCTGTTACCTTCACTACGTCAATTATTTGATAACAAGGACTTGATGATCGTTCAAGCACGTCGCTATCATGAATGTCTTTGAAAAACTTACCTTCTGCTACTTTTCTAGCAAGTGGAAGTTTTCCGGGAACTTAATTGACTGGAAACTGGTTACTGGCAGTCCTTGTGTAACTGGTTACTGGTTAGACTGCTACCTTCCATGTCTCTCCTAGCACTCAATTTATTTCACTGAAATCAAAAATGGGGCTTCTGTGTGCCGTGTGTTCTGCACGATTTATCCGGTGAGATTACTTGTGATGGCGATTAGAGGTTCAAAACAGGATTTTCTGTTTTCTGGGCAATCACATATTACGCTGGTTAGCGCAGAGCATTAAGATGGCTGCTCATTTTAATGAATTATTTTTGGCATTACGCTGATATTTGCGTATCGGACAAGTACGTTGTCTCTTGAAAAATACACCAGAGCTACGCCCATAAGAAATATGTGCTCCTTTAGAGTCCGGAGATTGAAAGTCCGTTTCTGCCATTCCACGTGTACCTGGGACATTTTGCAGATTCTTTCTACCAAACACTCGTTATGTACGGGCAAATAATCGTCTTCTACAGTGACTGTGTTGCACTATATGATGTCTGACACTTCTGTTTCAAATAAAGGAATACTTTCTGGAGTTGTCCGTAATTCGTTGTTTCTGAATTCTTGACCAATTCTGTGTTTTTTAAAAAGTCCCATCCGTGAATGCATGGGCCATAAATGCCCCTAACATAGGAAAATTAATGATAAAATATCCACTAGCCTGAAATATGAACTTCTATTTTTCTGTAAACATTCGCTTTTTTACCAGAAAGTGTACGCAGAATGATTGAAGGTGACATATTGGCATATTGTCCGTTAAGGGGCTCGGCGGACCAGTGGTTAGCGCGCTGGAATTGCACTCGGTCGGCCCATGTTCGATTCCCGTCACTGCCAAAACATCCGCCGTATTCAAGCGGAGTACGACCATGTTAAACGTGTGGGTCCGTAAGTCCTTCCGAGAGGTTAGTGGTACAGGAAGAAGGGTACTGTCTCTGTGGATGCCTCCCCCACTGGGTTCCGGTATAAATTGGGTTGCCTTTCCGAACAGACACCTTATACCACTCTGTTATGTCGGGCGGTTTGGATCGAAGCAGAAGGGTGACTGATAATTTGGCGTGCTACGTCACTTTTAATATTAACAACATTCACAGCCGAATCTGTAATGCTTCTTTATACAATGTTTTTATTGACACATAACATAAAGTCTATTATTTCGTTAGTGCAGCGAGGAAATCTGGAATGTCTTAGATGACGCATTTTATGAATTGACATCCCTTTTTTTCTCCTGCAAAATAAATGGGCAGTATCACTGCATATGCCCCCTTTCTTCACAGGGCAAGCAGATCAATCCTTTCCGGACGAGTCAGAGGACATCTGGAATTTGTTGTTTCTGTGCCTCTGTAGTATGTCTTTTATTTCCCTCATAATGCGCAGCATCTCGAATTGGGATGTGTTATCAGTCACGGCCGCACCACGTTTAATGCATCTGTAAATTCGCGAGATGCTTCAAACTTCCATTGCATTCGGTCTTAAGAACAGCGATCCGCATTTCTGAAGGATACTGGACAGCAAGCTGTCCTTAACATCGATAGGGAAGTCTGCAAATGATAGCTGCAAATGTCATTCAATACTCAACGACAGTTCCCGTAGACTCCCTCAAAAATTTTGCGGAGAGACTTCAACTGAACTCTGCTCGTCTCTCACATTATTCTCCTCATAGTGGAGTTTTCCGTTAAAATTATTTGTGGCGAGGCAATAAGGCCTGTAGGTAATCCAATTAATAAAAACAACTTCAAATTCCTTAATATAATCGGTCATCATGATGAGCACCATCGCTGACAGAATATCTCAACATTTAACAAATCCTCGTCTCAGGTACTTTTCTTTGACTTTAATATCTTGGATCATGTAATATAACAATGCTTCAACAGAGGCCTGCGGCATTTATTCGTATAGTACTATACTTCATTTATTTTGACGGAAAAAGCTCTTTAATATCATTTGACACATCTTTCACAGATTGTTATTAACGTTTTCATTCTTCAAACACATTGATCCCGATTAAACGCGTTTAGTTATTGCTAATTATTAAATGGCCACTAATCATAAATTTATGTACATTGCCGACATAGTTACATAGCCCAACATAGTTATTTCAAATGTTGCTCGTTGTTTCTTCTAAAAAGAAATGTAATTAATAACATAAAATTAATTCCACTTGTCCAATAAACATACATAAAATTGCTCAAACGGAACTTCATTAAATAATATAATTAATATCAATTTTTAGCATAGCTTAACTTCAAATCAATAGTTATATTTGCAATGTACTAATTCGTACAACGCTATAATTTCTTTAACATAACTTTGTCAGTAGTGATATAGTTTGCATTTTCTCACCAACTTCTCGTTGGGTTACGCACTTAATCATATTTAACAAGAAAATTTTACCTTTTTACTCTTTTGTGTACAGTGTGTTATGTTTGGAAATCCTTCACTAAAGGCACCTTTTACGCTTACATTTAACTATATAGACATTTTATCTGCATAATTCACAACGATATTTTAGCGAGAGATTATTAGAATATTTTTCGTGTTATGTTACAGTAACTGCGGAGATAGATTTGGAAACACATTTTTACATGCCTATTTCACATCAAAATGCATCGTAAGTGTTAGGAGCACATTTTCATGTGCTTATCCCACGACATATATACAGGGTGATCCAAAAGTCCTTGACACATTTTAAAATTGAATATAAACTCAAGTAATTGCCGTATGATAGTGAGGTTTGGACTAAAATGTTTTCCACGTTGAAAAGTTTTGGTTAAGCAAATAAACGAAATTAGTTCCAAACTTTGTCCATAGATGGCCCTGTACCCTAAAAATACCAAGAAAGAAAAAGCATAAAAACTGAAGACGAGTAGTTGCAGAGCATTTTTTTTTATCCACTACCATATTTCAATATGTGCGCCCTTTGTAGCTCGAACCACTTTCAAACAGTTCTCCATTTCCAATGCAGATATACGAACATTTGAATAAGTAGCTCCATCTATGGGCAAAGTTTGAAACTAAATTTTTAATTTGCTTGACCAAAACTTTTTAACGTAAAAAGCATTTCAGTCCAAACCTCAATATCGGACGGCAATTCTTTGAGTTTATATTCAATTTTAAAATGTGTCAAGAACTTTTGGATCACCCTGTATATCGAGTTTGTCTTAACCTTCACCTGTTGTATAGCAGTAACTCTAATTTCTCCCCATGGCTCTTAATGGTTCTACCGCATCTCTTTGCCAATTTGCTACTGTCATCTGGGCGTGGTCTACATTGGCTTTCATTGGTTAATTTGTGATGCCCACGGGCTCTCTTGCGTTCATCGTTGTATCTCTCGCGCTACCGTGCTTCATTTATTGCTCGTAAATAAATTGATTACATTGTCCGCCCATTATAAAATTAGGCCTCGCCTAGTCTGTGGCTGCGGTCGCCGAGCCATATTTGGAATATGAAATTACATTTTGTGCAACTGTATCACTACAGTATCTTCTGCTGATTCTTGTCACCCGCTGTCTCCTGAAAACTACCCAGGCATTTATAGCCACAGTATGTGAAGTATTGAAAAAAAGAACACGAATTAGCTAGAACCGTGATGCAGATTTCACAGAATATTTATTAGCCACTTGGTCCACAAAAGAAACTACACATTTTGTCGATTTGTAAAAATCTATGATTTCAGGAGTCTCTTTTCCTTTTGAGTAATATTTAATTAAGAATGCAATGTGCTAAGGAAAAGTACCTGCATTTTTAATGCTGTTGAAATGCAAGATTTGTTCTTTCATGCCTCATAGAGGTCGTCGAAAATAGTTATACATTGTTTGTTTTGTTTTATTGAAGATTTTGAAACTTTTATTTTGCTCTGTTAGTTGTTTCAATACAGTTCAATTCGGTAACTTCGGTTATTTTCATGAAGTTTAGAAATGCAGAGGAAAATCTGCAGTTATTGCTTCCTGTGTGGAAGTAAGGCGTAACTAAACGAAGAACAGCATTTTCAACCACACTTAGGATGACGTGATTTGGAATAATATTTCCCTAAATAGGAGGACACTCTAAGCATAAACTTCGATGTGACATCTACAACTAACCAAACTTTTATATCAAATTTATTTGGCTTGCTTGTCATATAATGCAAAAATCTGCAACACGCTATGAAAGAAAACAGCTGTATGTTCCAAATGTTTTCATCAGCTGTATGTTCCAAAACATCACGGGCTCATATATGAGTTGCTAGATGGATGTTGTCATAGTGATATATGACGGTTTGAGTGTGAAACATGACATTTTTCATGTCTTCTCGAAATCGTTCTCTCTCGGAAGCCATTTTTATTAGAAGGTTTTAATTCTGAATGCGTTCGCACTTTTAATGCTGAAAGTGTGGGATTTCGCTCGGGCAGATGTTCCGAAGCTAATTTCTTATTACTTTATTTCATGCCCGGGAGCTGCGGTTTCGTTTCTGCAGGAGATGACGCGAGATTCCGTTTGAAGCTGCATCTTAAATTCGTGCAAGGAGTTGAAGGTCGAGGCGACCTATATTATCATTTTTCACAGTAGAGGGGCTCTCTTGGCCCTGGGTTTTCGTTGGAGAAGGAGCTCGTGATTCTCGCTCCGAAAAGTCGGACACAAAAAATTTATGACCCAGCGGTCATTTTTGTGTTTCGGAGTATAATTTTGATTCAGAAGGAATCTTATAATCCGTATGGGCCAAGACAATTATCTTTTATTTACAAATTCTAAATTTTTCTTCTTTATTTCAGAGGACCTAGACGAAAATCTCTTACCATTTGGCTGTAGAATTAAAGAATTCGAGATCCGGAAGTAATGAATTAGACCTGTGATTACCGAATTCGAGATCGCTGATTGCCTGGAATTTTCTCGAAAGAGTCAGGTGGATGATTCCTAGTGATTGCACGTCCTGGCTAGCTGGATCTTTATTCAGTCGGTGGATTCAGATTTGGGCTAAGTGAACTCACCTAATGTGTGTGCACGATTTTCTTCTTGATCCTTTGAGATCTTGAGTCGAAGTACTCATCTCTAAAACTGTGCTTGTGTGAAATTGGTCACTTAAAACAGTGATGATGCATTCAGGTATTTAAATTAGTCATGTGGCATATATATTGAAAACACTGAAATTCTTAAAAGAGAATTTCTGAATCTAAATTGTGGCCAGAATTAGAGTTCGATAAAGTGAAACCATACTTAATTTACATCAAGAGTAATTATCTTCACTATTTGAATATATATATAAAATGTCGTGTTTTAGTACTTGTAGTATTATAGTGAATGCCATTTAAGTACAAAGGCCAAATATTATCTAAATATATTTAATACAGAAAATGGCCCATACTAATTCCTTTGCTACTTCTTTATTTCCATAATATATATAAATATATAAATAAAAGAGTTTATCATGATAATACGTTTCATGTTTTCCCAATCTGATCTTTATTGTTATTTTGCTGTGTGCCTGTGTGTCCAGTTTGCATTTTGTAAGCCTGGGCAGCCGGATCTAGGGGTTATTGCGGAACAACGCTGAAGTAAGTCATTGTAATTATAATATCAAATTATAATATAAATTCATTGTAATTATAATATAAATTTCTTTCTGTTTGTGTGATCCTTGGAAGGGGGCTTAATTTCATAATTCATTTCCGCCCTCCAGTCCCTGGATACACATTCTGGTGCACATAAATAGATCTTTATTTCCGCCACATAAATTACCTGTATGACATGTGCCGCGGCCTTTTCTGCTGTGACAATGTTGTTCACATCGAAACAATGACAAGATGAGAACCTCCCGCAAGCTCAATCGGTTCAGCAACCAGCTTTGTTAAGGTCTCATGTACCATGATTTGCATGTACCATGGTTGCATGTACCATGATTTATGCTCCAGAGTTTAGGTTGGAACTTTGTCTCTGCTCATGCTCTCAAAAGCGTTGTTTTATTCTAATAGAATACAGTGTGCCGAAATGTTTAGATGTGAATGGTATACTTACCGATTTGATTATATGGGACCATTAGAAGAAGGTAATGAAGAAAACTGGGGACTGAGCGAGAATTGTAATGCAAACAATGATTACTGTAATTAAAAATATGATTAAAGTAATGAATAAGTATTTGATTAAATTTTTAAATTTTACTTTTATATTTTACTGTTAATTTCAATTTTATAAGTCTGTATCGTAAATATATGGAGGACTGTCGTGTAGTGTCACAAATAATAATTGATTTATTATGTCTCTAAAACAGTGTCACACATATCAATATGCACTGGTTAAACAGCCAGAAATGACTGTTGTTGTTTATGTAAACGCAATCTTTATTGAAGTAGTAAAATTTTAATTAAAAATGTAGAATGTAGTGTTTTCACTGTTAAGAAATGTTTAAGTGAGACTAATGTTCTCTGAATAAGTTTTAAAATTGTGTACTGCTATTCTGAACAAGTTTTAAATTTTTGTACTGTTTTATTATTTGAAAGCCTTAAGAATAAATTCTTGAGAAACGGGCTGGTCCTAATAATACGTAACGACCTTTTTTTTTAAATTAAAGGAGATTTTGTTTTAAATTAAAGGAGTTAACAGATACCTTATACTATTCTGGTAGGTCGGACGGTAGGGGTCGAAGAATAAGTTTGACCGTTAATTTGGCGTGCTACATCACTTTTAATATTAACAACATTCACACTCGCATCTATAATGCTTCTTCATACATTGTTATTTATAGGCACATAACGTAAAGTCTATTATTTCTTTCGTGCAACGATGGAATCTAAATTTTCTTAGATGACGCATTTTATGAACTGACAGCCCTTTATTTCTTTATCAAAATGAATGGGCAGTATCAATGCATATACCCCCTTTCTTCACAGGACCAGCAGATCAACCCTTTCCGAACGAGCCAAAGGATCTCTAGAATTTAATGTTTCTTTGCCTCTGTAGCATGTATTTTATTTCCCTCATAGTGCGGAGAATCTCGAATTCTGATGTGATATCTGTCACTGCCGCACCACGTTTAATGCATCTGTAAATTCCGCGAGATGCTTCTAACTTGCTGGTTAGGGATGGCTTCCATTACAGTCGGCCATAAGAACAGCGTGCCGGTTTCTTGCATGATACTGGACTGCAAGTCTTTCCTTAACATCGATTGGGAAGTCTGCAAGTGATAGCTGCAAATGTCATTCAATACTCAACGACAGTTCCCGTAGACTCTCTCTAAACTTTCGCGGAGGGACTTCTCCCCTCCCCTCCCCTAGGGAATCATAACTTACCTTCGTTTTACTCAAGGCCAGAAAGATTGCATTATATTTAAATGTTATTAATACAGAAAGCTTTAATTTATGAGTTGAGGAAATAGCCTAAATTCTATGATCTCGTAATTGAAAAATTTATAGCAGTGGATAAAAAAGCTGAGGTCCACTTTAAGTAACTAATTAATACCAAATAAAAATTTCTATATTTTAATATGTGTTGTTCTATAGTTAGATATTGATATATATTTACTTTTCCCTATTTACGTCTGTAGAATAAATTGGGTAATGAGTTATAATTGCAGTAATTCATTTTTTTCCGAAAATTTACTCAATTTTCATCTATTTGTCTTCGATCGCGATTTTAAATCTAATTTTTACTTAGGTAAGTCAATTGTTAAAGAAAGCATCCAAATATAGAATTTATCAAACATTTTACAAAACGCCACATGTTTTAATGATAAGCTTGTTTTTCTGCAAATTACATTAAATCAAGGAAAACCCATATCATTTCCAGTACGTGATTTTACAATAGATGTAAAATGCAAGAAAAATTTATTTACAATTCAAAATTTTCGCAGTTTTAACTATTGCATTGGAAATGTTTAGAATTTGAAGTGTATCCACTGTTGAAATTTACTTTAACCATTTGTGACATATGTGAAAATTTTTGGAACTTTCGATGAATGTTCAGTGAAATTCCATATATTTTCGATCACAATATTCATGAGTTAGTTACTATAAGTAGCGCAATATTAATAAAATTATTTATTATAATTAGTATTGTAACCAATAAATATCTTGTCAGTGCGATTAACAACGCGGGGGTGGGGAGTAATACGTATTTCCTGGTGACCTGCTTTCTTGACCAAAATTCACCCATAAATTTTCCAAACCATCATGACTATCACATTTCTTCAATACATAACTACATTATCTTCATCAAAAGATATATTCGGAAAATCAGCTCTAGATGAGTTATAAATTGCGTGTTGGTCATATATCCTTTATTGCCATGTCCTAAAGGCTATTCATATATCAGCCGTTATTACTTTGTAGTCGGATACTAATACCATGGTCTTTACTGGAAAATAACGTTGTCAGATGAATGCCCGTGTAAACGCACTCTGTTATTACCTTGTATTTAACTGTCAATAGACATTCACAGTGATCTTCACCGAAACTCATTATGACAACTCGTGCATTGTTCAAACGTATTGTAGAGGTTGCGCATTATAATCGATGTATTAATGTAAAAAATGAATAATCTATGTAATAAATTGAAATTAGTAAAGTGCTTAAAATTTAAAAGGTGGGATTTATCAGTTTGCTGTGCGCAAAGATCCTCTTCTTACAAATATTTTGATTTTCAATTACAAAACTACTTAAAGGTAAATGTATAATATTTTGTCTTTTGAACAGCACCTATAATATTCCATGATGCTTAAATAATATAATTTAATTTTTCCCCAGCGATAAATAAATGGATTCCATTGTAAATAAAAAGTAAAAATTTAATGTGACAGCAGATGACTTTCACTACAGACATATTATAGGGTTGGTTTTATTTTTTTTTGTCGCAACGCATTACGTATAAATAAAGCATTTAATAGATATATTTGAGCAATTGTCTTTTAATATTAATATAGGGATTTTTGGGGTAATTTCGCAAAAAAGGCAGGTTTTTTTATCGTACTAATATCTAATCAGCATCAGGCTAACGCTTCAAGTTAATTATCTACTACATTTTATGGAATTCGTCAAACCGTTTTTGAGTTTCAGCGGATTCATACACTGCACAAACAGACAGATAGATAAGCAGATATACATACGCTAATATATTGCGATAAAAATTTTATTCGTGTTCTAGAGGGTTCAAAATTCGATCTGTCGAAAACTCGAATTCCAATTCTATTCCATTTCTTTCCCTGTACATTTGCACGTACTGTAGGGAAAGTAAAAATCTAACGATCGTTTCCAAAACACACTGTCTCCAAAATACATCGCTAACCTTACCGGATCTGATGACCAGGAGCGGAACTGATGATGAGGCGATGATTTCTGTAAAGGACGACCCGATGGGTCGGTTGCTGACTAAGCCGGGTTTGTACTGGCTGCCTTTATCTGGGAGAGGGTAGCGAATCCCTGTCAGTGATCATGAGCGCCTGTCCGGACTGTATGACGGCGCTGGTGTGCCGGCCCCGTTTTCTATGGGGCGATTCTTTGCTAGGATTTCCGCTGGTCTGCTTGGAGACCCCCTTCCATTTCTCGTAGAAGGATTTTTTTCTCTGTTACGAGGTCGTCAACGTGGCTCAAGGTATGTCTGTTTTTCCGTTCCTGCTTTCGAACCCTGGTATCCCTGGCATCCCTGATTGTATCAGCTGATGATGACTCCTGGACGAACTGTGAGCCCTATTTCATTTACAAATATTGCCAATTTAATTACATCATCTGTCTTATTAATTTCATTTAAATTGAAATTAATTACCTTCTAAATTTATATTTGGGAATATGTAATTAATATTTAAATTATTTCGAGTGCTCGACCCCATTATTTGTTTGACAATACCTTGATTGTAATGCAATTATTATAATATTTTGCCACTGATTTATTAAGATATTGATTACTACAACCTCGAAACTTTGGTAAGTTTGTGGCATGTTTACTAAAGTTCTTGAACGCCTGGGTCCAGTTGGTGATGCTGATAAGGATTCAGCTGATGTTTTGATACCTCGTCGCATAATAACGTGTATTTATTTTGGTTTAACTGTGATACTGATTCTAATTATTTCTGAAGAAGATGAAGTTCCTCAAGTTAAGGGTTTAATCTTTTAAGCATATTTTGTTCTACTGGATATTCAGGCAGGTCATCTTGGAGATTTACTTCTCTGGACAGAAGAATGAACTCAATTGGGGTTATTGCGGCCTATTTTATTACGGGTTTGTAATGGTCGTGCTTGTGTGTCTTAAATCCTGATTTTAAGAAGGTCACGATTCCGCACATACAGTAGTGTTTTGATTTAGTGATTACGTTAAGGAACTCGGGTAAAGAGATAATTGTAGTTTTTGAGGGGTTAACAAGTATAATCACAACATCAGATGAACATATTCAATAAAATGCAAAGGTATATTCTTACCATTCAGTACCCGAACAAGAACTCAGTACGAAAGAATATTCAAGCGACATTTTTGTTTAGAAAACATCAAAGAGCAACACATACATTTACTTTGTACTGTCTGCAGTTTTAATTTTATAAATTTTACTTAGTTACCTAGCAAACATGCGTGTATATTGAAGATATAAATGAAATGATTCTTCATTTCCGAATATAATAAACTGCGCATTCGCATTATGGCACAAGTTTTCTCTATATCAAATTTTATTTGTCGGCAGGATCATGTCGAGGAAGTATTGCATATAGTGATAGGAGTGAATTTTGGTGTCCCATATAAGTACACAAATCATTCATACACCACTCCAAATAAATATTCTGCGAACGAATATGAACTAAACATGTTTTTGATATTCAGTACTTTTACAAAAATCTTCTTCAGTTTCAGCTATAAGATAATTTTACTGTTCTTGGTTTCATTGAGAAACTGTTGTAACTGATTTTGATAAGTCGATCTTCAGAGTAATGCTAGATCGTGATCATAGCTATTAGATGGTATGGGTAACTGGAAATTAGCAAATTTTAGCTTTCAAAAATGAGTTAAAACACTAATTAAAACTTAGAAAAGTCCTTAGAGGCGTAGCTACTGTGTAAAAAATCTCAGAATTGTAACTACGGAAGATATCGCGACATAGCAGATAAATAAGCAGACTTATTCTTGATTATATAATTCTATTTTCTGTCGTTATTTTAATAATTTTTTCAATACACTCATTTTATATATAAGCACTTTTCTTGCAGTTTTTCCTACAATATTGCAGAAAATATTGGAATCTATTCAAAATTTGAGAAATCGAGTTTTATACAGATCTGCAGGTTTAGAACATTTTAGAACAAGGGGGACAAACTATTTTAACGCAACATATGTGTGCATGTGTCTGTTTGTATTTGTGTCTGTGAGATGTATGTATACATATCTCAGCTATTTGAAGAAATTCGACAAAATTTATTAGGCGAGTTTCTTGTGGGTTACCATGGTTCTGATTAGGTTTTTTTAAGATTTGATTAAATAGAACCTGCCATTCTTTTAGAAAATGTCTCTTAAAAATCCCCAAAACATAAAATAAACAAGAAAGATCAATCATGCATAAGCATTGATTATGAAACACTTTCCAACTGAAATGTAATTTCATTTAAAAATTTCTAAAATGTGATTCATTCAGTGGTAATATCTTTTACACTATCACAGTACTACAGTAATTTATTATACTTAAATATTTAAAACTGTATCGAAATATAAATCATCTGATTCTTTATGCAAAATCAATGAATATTTCATTCATATAACTTGTATTCCAGACTCCAGAGCTAAATAATTTTGTGTGAAAAAAATTCAGCAATTCTTATGTAATTCATCTTACAATCGCTTGAGATATTTGCATTCTGCATATGTTAAAATTAGGCTTCGTTGAAGAAATAATAAAAGTTTAGGGATCATTTAAAATCACAACTATTGTAATTGCATAGGCACGGAATTTAGATACACAGATAATATATATGTGTATGTGTATGTACTCAAAGTATTGGAATCGTGCCGAAGATCGGAACTCGAATTTTCAAAGGATCTACATGTTTTGGGACTTCTAGAACACGAAAAAACTAGTTTTAGAAAGACGTATGTGTGTGTAAGGGTGTATCTGTGTATGTTTCTGTGTGTCTGTGTGGATATTACATCCACTCTAATTGAAAAACTAATGGACCGAATTTCATACAATTTGGTAGGTATGTTTTTTGTGGGAAATCCTGATGTTCATTAGATTATAGTACGATTCGTAATAAAAGAATCTGCCTTCTTTGCGAAATGGCCGCAGAAATTGCCTTTATCCACTCTAGCTAAAAACTAATGAACCAAATTTAACAAAATTTGGTGTATAATATTTCAATAACCTACAAGTGATTTATATGCCAAATTTAACAAAATTTTGTATATAAATCTTTTGTAGGTTATTCTACTACGATTCGGGAAAAAGGAACGGGCTATTTTTGCGAAATGGCCAGCAAAAATCGTTATATATAAAAATAAAAGACTACGTGTGCTCAATTATATCAATTAAATTCCTATTTTATATGTGATTTTTGACAACAAAAAGAATAAGACTAACCCCATTACTCTAGGACTAGCCGTTCTTGAGATATTCTAGTTTTTTCGCGTTTTCGCTACGCCACCTTTGACAATAAGTCCAGCTATCAAATGAGAACCAAATTTAAGTTTAACGTGTAAATTCAATGTCATTTAAAATACTTATGTTGTGCAGATAAACTCAAATTATCATTGAATAAATAAAGAGAACGAATATGAGTCTGCAGAGAAAGACATGTGCTGTCCACATCAGAATTTTTAACAATATTACAACAATGATTTATAGAAGTGAACGGGGATTATTTTCAGGCCATTTCGAAAAAAATGTATGATCTATATTTAAAGATCCATCAAATTTTTGTCGAATAAAATGTTCAACAAATTTAAGCTGTGTACCAAATTTTAACTCTCTAGGACGTAGGAAAGTGCATTTAAAATGCCATCAATTAAATTTATCATGAAGAGTTATATAAAATTTAAAAAAAATGAAAAATTGTTATCTACCAAATTATTTTAAAATATGAAGCCACTCCCATATGCAAAACGTTTAAACAAATGGAGAGATATCTATTATATAATATCTCTCTCTTTTCTTTCTGGAAGATATCCCAAAGTCAGAATTTAATTGAATTTGTTTTTTTCCCTATATTAAATAATTTTTTTAATTAAAAAACTACTTAACATATTTTACTGAATTTTTTTTTATATATTCTATGGGATAATGTGAATATTTCCTAAAAATTTCGAAGCAATTCGTGAATTTTAAATTTACTTAAAAAATGTTTGAAAAATTAGGTCCCATAGGGTTCAATGTATTTCATTTTTTCAACCCGGGTTCAATAAAAAACTAATTGGGTGATATTGTTTATTTATATTCCCATAGGTCCTACAGACCGTCTGAACAACAAACTAAAATTTCATTTTGATAAACTCATTTTTACGGCAGTTATCGTGCTAACGGACAGACAGACAGACAGACAGACAGACAGACAGACAGACAGACAGAATGAACAAAGTCATAAACACTTTTCAACTTTGTTGTAAAGTGTTAAAAAATGAATATTTAAATGCATTAATAAAATACCTGTTTTAAATGTATTTGTGGTGAATTAAATTATTAAAGAGGAAGTCACGTGCTAAAATGCTGTTAGTCATTTTATGAATTATAGGGTGTTTAGTTGAAATTGTAAAGACTGGCCAAGATCGCATTTAAATGGTTAGTCGTTGTGACGCCTTAATTCCCAAATTTTACTAAGAACGAGCTCATTTGCCATTTCTCAAAATAAGCACATTACTCATGAACTCATTTTTTACTTTAAAAATTATCCTTTATTAATAACACAAATCATGATCAGTAACGAACTTATATAACAGCTTACTGAAATATTTTCTCAAGGCGTAGATGCTACCGTGTGAGACCGTATTATATTTAATTATATTTAAGCAGATCATATATTCCACCTATTTTATATAAGAATCAGCACATTCCTCCTGGGCTTGTTCGTCATTACGTTTCCGTTAACTTTTACTTTAAAATCTGCTATGATATCTTCTGCTACAATGATTATACCGATCTGAATAAACCTCTGGATTTGATCTTGATGATCTCCTCAACTGACTTATATTACCTATCTTACTTCATCCCTTTACTACAGTAATCTGACTTTCTCATTGCTATTTTCTTGCTAGCAGCAACATCTTTTGGCCTCCGGTCGAAACACCTGAGTTGATGCCTTCTTATTTCCATTGGCTGATTACTTTCCTTATATGCAATAATGTATAAGGAAAGTATTGTGACGGGGTCGAAAATTCGAAATCGAGTTTTCGACGGGAGAGCACGTTTCAAGCATCCCAGATCACGAATCGTACATTTTGGAGGTGAGGTCTGTGTGTGTGTCAGTGAGCCTGTGGAGACGATAACTGACGAACGAATGGACCGATTCGAACGGAATTTTATACAAAAATTACAATCCGTGAATACTGGAAGCCTATTGTTTTTATACCCAATCGAATGTTCAGAACTCCCTAAATTTTCGAGTGAAATTTTGAAAAAATTACCTAAAAATCAAAACCTCTAATAAAGCTACGTAAATAGACATTTCTTATGTAATTTTCCATTAGAAAGCGATTGACATAAGTTTTAGAAGGCTAGCATGAACCGTTCTCGAGATATTGTACATTTTTCAAAAAAATTATCCAAAAACCATATAAAATAAATAGAAATATTTCTTATTGAGAAACATGTTCACTTTTCATATGTAATAATATGCGATAAATTTGGTGACATCATTCTCGTGGATCTAGCTCGTTCCATTCATGAAAAAAGATACTTTGAGTAATACTTTTTTATTTGAACGCCAATAGTAATTTATCTGCTGCAAGAATAACTTCTTTCTCCGTCCATAACGTTTAGCGAGATTTTGGTTACAAATTTGGTGGAATGTCGCCAACTTGGCGAATTTAAAATGTTGTTAAATTAATGAAAAACTCGCCAAATGGATAAAAATGACGCTAAATCAATGAAAATGACGACTCATTGACAAAAATTCAATATCTTGGAAAGAATATAAATATCTACTATAAGAATAATCTATTTTTTACTGTAAAAGTGGTAAATTCATTGAAGTATATAAGGATAGTCATGCGCTGCCCACATCAGATTTTTTTTAAGTGTGATGTTGCACTGGCGATTGATTGGCACCTCTGGGTTTAACGAAATCCGTTGTAAATCCCGTAAGCATTGTTTATACACAAGTCACTCTCGTAATTTGTATGACATGTATTTATTCGAGTCATAAACATTCCGGACGAAGCCTGTCGAAACTGTCGTCACTTGCCTGCGCCTTTTGTTCGATATCAAATACGAAATCTGAAAATGGTGCATAGTGGTCTCACAACCGTTACCAAGATATATATATGATTTCATGCATTTTTGATACGCCGTCATTTACAAACACGACCAGTCGCCAAATGAAACCGAAAGTTAAATTACAACTTTATAGTCGATGCTTTTTTATATTATGTATCCGTATTATTTTGTACAATTAAACTCATTACATTATGAAAGGAAGAGGAAATTAATATAAGTCTGTAGTGAAAGTCGGGCACTGCCCACATCAGATTTTTTTTATCGAAAACCTTTTATTAGGATCTATCGAAATAAAGTGCCAACAGTTCTCATATTTACGCATTTCTAGAATCTCAATGACTCTCAGATTTCTCTCTACATTACCACGTATATTACCTGAATAAAAGTGTACTTCCACGCAAACTGCTTCCGATGAGAAATAAATTACTTATCGATCATCTCTCTTTTATGGCCATGTCCTGGTGTCCATAAATCGCTGGGACGTTATTACTCCGTACTTTAGATATTGATACCAGTACAGGAATGCGAAAGTGACGTCATTAGATGAATGCGCTGTAAACATACTGCTTCATTAAGATGTATTCAAGTGCCAATAGAACCGCAAAGCAACCGTTGGTGTTCATTACAGCAAATGGTGATATATTCAAATCATTGAATTGCATTGGAGATTCACCTACATGCTTTAAATCTGTGACAGTGTTTCAACATTTTTATATGAAACATAAAAATGTGATGTGTGCAGAACAGAACTTTCTGTACGAACTCAAATTCGTTTTATGTTTATTTCTTTAATATTTCATTAAATTGAGTTTAACTGCATAAAATAACACGCATAATTATTACTTTCCTTATATACAATAATGTATAAGGAAAGTATTGTGACGGGGTCGAAAATTCGAATTCGAGTTTTCGACGGGAGAGCACGTTTCAAGCATCCCTGAATACGAATTAGATGTTTTAGAGGTGATGTCTGTACGTGTGTGTGTGTGTGTGTATCAGTGAGTCTGTGGAGACGGTATCTCACGAACGAATGGAGCGATTTAAATTAAATTTGGTACAAAAAGCATAATCCGTGAATACAGGAAGCCTATTTGTTTTAAATGTAATCGAATGTTCAGAACCCCTCTAGATTTTTGAGTGAAATTTAGAAAAAATTATCAAAAAGTCAAAACCTTGAATAAAGTTACGCAAATAGACAATTCTTATGTAATTTTACCTTAGAAAACGATTGACATAAACTGTAGAACGCTAGCATGTACCGTTCTCGAGATATTGCACATTTTTTAAATAAATTTATCAAAAAATCCCATAAATTAAAAAAAATATTGACTGTTGAGAAACATGTTCACTTTTCATATGTAATATCATGCGATAAATTGGGTGATATCATTCTCGTGGATCTAGCTCGTTCCTTCATGAGAGAAGATACTTTGAGTGATACTTTTGTATTTAAACACCAATTGTCATTTATCTGCTATAAGAATAACTTATTTCTTAGTCCATAACGCTTAGCGAGATTTTGGTGACGAATTTGGTAGAATGTCACTTTTTGAAATGTTGCCAAATTAATGAAAATCTCGCCAAATGGATAAAAATGACTCTAAATCAATGAAAATGACGACTAATTGTCGAATATTCAATATTTTGGAAAGAATAGAAATATCTACTATAAGAAAACCCTATTTTTCTTTTACTGTAAAAGTAGTAAATTCATTGCATTATATAAGGAAAGTCATGTGTTGCCCACAATATATTTTTTAAAATTACACTGTATTTGTGCTTTTAATCAAATTTCAGCTTTCATTTGATAACTGGACTTGCTTTCAAAGGCGGTATGGCAAAATTGCGAAAAACTTAAAATATTTCGAAGACGGTTATTCCTAGAATGATATTAGTCTTGTTCTTTTTATCGATATAAAATACGTAAATAACAAACATTTAATTGATACATTTGAGTATATGTGGTCTTTTATTGTAGATTTTAATGATTTTATTTTTGCTGGTCAGTTATTAACTCGGCATTTTGATGGATAATCTAGTTTTAAAATCTCAAGAATTTAATTCGAAAAATTTTGCAAAAAATTACGTGTATTTGTGAGCGCGTATACATGGGCAGATATAGGTGTGTATATGTGTATATGTTTGTGAGGTGTGGACATGATAGCTAAAAAAAAGTACGTTACGATAACGAGAAAGAATGTGTAGTAATTTACATAAATAAAACTATAAAATCCTTAATGAATTAATAAAATTACAAAATCCTGTATGAATTAATACAATTATAAAATCCGTCATGAATTAATAAAACAAGAAAGATCAATCATGCATAAAGTGAACACTTGACCAGTTATTGTGAAACACTTTCCAACTTCAACGCAATTTTATATAAACATCTCTGAAATACGATACATTCCTCGGTAATATTTTTAAAATTATCACAATAATACATTAATTTATTATACTTCAAAACTTCATCGAAGAAAATGAACTTCATTCAAATGACGGCATTGAAATATAAATTGCCTGGTTTAAACATCTCTGACATGCGATACATTCCACGGTAATATTTTTAAAATTATCATAAAACTACAATAATTTGTTATATTTGAAAACTTCATCGAAAACAAATGAACTTCATTCATATGACGTCATCGAAATATAAATCGCCTCTCTATAAAATCAGCATTTCATTCATAAACATTTTTCCAATCGTTTCATTCATCCCAATACTATAAAAATTTATTTTATTTACCCCTTAAAGGCCGCATTACCTTTCACTGGACGAAAAGGAACTAAAGTAATTTTTTACAGATATTAGTGACTAATTAAGAGAAAAAAAGTGTCTGATGAAAAAAATATTTATTGGTTAATGAAATACAAAATGTTGCGAAAACGCAAAGTCACTACAATGCGATTACTTTGTGAATACATGAAAATCTTTGAAGCATTTACTATGAGGTGGCACATTACATTTTTTACAAATAGTTACTGTCTAACTGCTACAATGTTTTTAGCTTTTTCTTTTGTTTGTCTGATTTATTTCAATAATATGATTTGTAGGATATTTTCTGGTTTCGTTCAAAGCTAAATTCTGAAATACAGATGGCCGACCAATGGGTGCATGAAGATGAAGGTTGCATATCTTGAGAAGCTTCATCTTTTGTTTTTAGTAGTGACAAGGCAACACTTCGTTGAAAATCTAAAAGATACAGTTTTGGCACTATAGCAATGTTATAGAGTTTCCACGAATTTGGTTTAGCGACGTCAATAAAGTTTGTGAAAATCAGCCACCATATCATTTCTTGCCCTTTATTTGCACTCTATACATAGCAATAAAATTATCAAATAGGTCCACGTCACCCATATATTTGTTGTAATTTCCGATGAGTTTGGGTTGCTTTATGGATATAGATTTTTTTCCTTGAGTACCTTTTGGACATTGCTGGTGGTTCAATTGCATCCCAGTTAGTAGCCATAGAGATGACAGCATTATCTTTCCAACGAACTACTGCACTGTTGTGTTTCTTATCAAAGGCGGATTCAAATGTTCCACGTTTTTCCTTTTTCATTTTATTCACCGGTATTATGGGGCATTTTCTGGTATTATGGGGCCGGTATTATGGGGCACGGGTATTATGGGGCATTTTCTGATGAACATCAGCACCAAACTTTGTACCCGAAATGAACAGGCTTTCCCTCTTCATAAACATTTTACAAAAATGTCGACCATAGTATGGTATCATTTTCCATCGATATAAAGATGTGTTGAAAAAACACCATATTTCATAAAATTGGCGTTTAAGATATTTATATATGGCCAAACCTTTGCCAATTTATCGGTTTTATCCAAAGCACTATTATCTGCCATATGGAGATTCTGCTTTATACTAGTATATATCGCATCGACATTGTTGCATGTACTAATGGGCAACTGACATTATTAGCAATTGACCAGTGTACTTTTTCTTGATGAAACCATACATATCCAGTGCAAAGGAGAAAGTCTATAAAGCGCGTCAACATTAAAACAGAAAGAGAAAAATTTTGAATATTATTCTGATGTGCATATATTTCAGATTCTTGAGAGATATGCTCCAAGAGATTCTTTAAAATACATTCATGGGCTCGAGATTGTGCATTTTCCCCATAAATATATCTTTTCTTGCATTTTCTGTAGATTTCTTGTCATCAGGCACCATCGCATATATGGTATAATACTTTGACCAAGAAATTTCTCCTTTCTTTTTTTCAGATGAGTTGGATGTTTTATAATGTTATTTAGATGAAGAAATTTCAACCTCAACTGTTATGTCTTTCGGTATTGGCAATTTATCTTCGTATATGTCGTCATCAATGCATTCTTCATCTATCTAAACGTCGAGGCCCGGTGGGATTATAACTAAATCAGTTTCATCTTCACAATCTTCATCTGATGAAAATTCTGAACCATCATCATCAAATTTTTGCAGGTAGTCCACGGCTTCATTCAACGTTAGAAATTGTTATTTTCGAGATATAGACTTATCTGAAAAGGAAATCCAATTGCAAATAAAATATCAGTTTAAGTTCATTCATACACTGTTAAGAACTGACGTTGTGTTTTCGCAACATTTCAAATAACTGTTATCTACAATAATAAAAACAAAAAATATCTTTACCATTCGACGCCATTACGTAAACTAATGTCTGTAGAAAATAAGAATTGCTATGTGAGAGCTACTCAAAGTTAACAAATAAAATTTTGCAAAAAAGACTCAATGCATTTATTAATTTCTCTAAAAATGTCCTGTGACGGAACAGGGTTTTGACTCCAGTTGCAGTTACCTCTGCAAAAAAATACGGTACAATGATAAAGGTAGCCGTAAAACCACAGCATGCTGTCACTTTTTCAGGATGCAAGGGTTGTTCCTGGACAGCGTGAGGGTTTTCCGCTGCCCAAATTCGACAATTGGGGGTGTTAAATTGCCCATTGAGGCAAAAGTGGAATTTGTCAGACCACAGGATGTTCCATGGCCAACTGACGTCAACCACCATTCGAACAAGGAACTGAAGTGCAAAAGTTTTACGAGCCTCTGAGTCTGGGTCCTGAAATAGGTGCACAAGCTTGATTTTGTAGGCATAAAAGTTCAAAATACGCTGTAAGATTTTTCGTACAGTGGAATACGGCATATCCAATACATGGGAAACAACTGGCACACTCACACCACCATGCGGCGAATGACTGCTAGCTTCAAAGACTGAGGTAGCCACATTTTCGACGCTATAAAAGACTGGATTGGCTTTCGTCCTCTACCTGGAAGAATGCCAAGTTGCCCAGTTGTTTCAAATTTCTTTATCATCTTGCGCAGGGCACATGGAGATATTGGACCTCTCCGAAGTGTCTGCTTCATACGACGGAATTCTTTTACAGCTGCAACGGAGTTCTGCTGGTTCTGAAAGAACAATTTCACTAGTAGCGCTTTTCCTTGCAACATTGGCATGATGTGCTGAGAAGTAACAATTCTCGTGCATAATCCGCCTTCTTTTTACTTTCCTTATATACATAATGTATAAGGAAAGTATTGTGACGGGGTAGAAAATTCGAATTCGAGTTTTCGACAGGAGAGCCCGTTTCAAGCATCCCTAATCACGAATCAAATATTTTTGAAGTGATGTCTGTGTGTGTGTGTGTGTGTGTGTCAGTGAGCCTGTGGAGACGATAACTGACGAACGAATGGACCGATTCGAACAAAATTTGGTACAAACATCACAATCAGTAAACACTGGAAACTTATTGTTTTTATTCGCAATCGAATATTCAGAACACCCCTAAATTTTCGAATGAAATTTTGAAAAATTCGTCAAAAAATTAGAACCGCTAATAAAGTTACGCAAATAGACATTTCTTATATAATTTTTGATTAGAAAACGATTGACATAAATTTTAGAACGCTAACATGAACTGTTCTCAAGCTATTGTACATTTTTCAAAAAAATTATCTAAAAGTCATATAAAATAAAAAAAAATATTTCCTATTGAGTAACATGTTCACTTTTCATATGTAATACCATGCGATGAATTGGGTGACATCATTCTCGTGGTTCTAGCTCGTTCCATTCATGAAAAAAGGTACTTTAAGTAATACTTTAAGTAATACTTAAGTAATACTTAAGTAATACTTCAATATTTGAAAGCCAATAGTCATGTATCTACTGTAAGAATAATTTATTTCTTCGTCCATAACGCTTGGCGAGATTTTGGCATCGAATTTGGCGGAATGTCGCCAACTTGGCGACTTTTTGAAATAATGCCAAATTAACGAAAATCCCGCCAAATGGATAAAAATGATTCTAAATCAATGAAAATGACGACTAATTGTTGAAAATTCAATATCTTGCAAAGAATATTAGTATCAACTATAAGAAAAACCTATTTTTTTTTACTGTAAATGTAATATATTCATTACATTATATAAGGAAAGTCATGTGTTGCCCACATCGGATTCTTTAGTATTATGATGAATGAAATGAATGGGAATATATTACTTTCCTTACATACATAATGTATAAGGAAATTATTGTGACGGGGTCGAAAATTCGAATTCGAGTTTTTGACGGGAGAGCTCGTTTCAAGCATCCCTGATCACGAATCAAACATTTTTGAAGTGATGTCTCTCTCTCTCTCTGTGTGTGTGTGTGTGTCAGTGAGTCGGTGGAGACGATAACTGACGAATGAATGGACCGATTCGAACGCAATATGGTACAAAAGTCACAATCCGTAAACACTGGAAACTTATTATTTTTATACGCAATCGAAATCGAATGTTCAGAACCCCCCTTAAATTTTCGAGTGACATTCCGAAAAAATCGTTCAAAAAATCAAAACCACTAATAAAGTTACGCAAATAGACATTTCTTATGTAATTTTTCATTAGAAAATGATTGATACAAATTTTAAAACGCTAACATGAACCGTTCTAGAGACATTGCATATTTTTCAAAAAAATTATATAAAAGCCATATAAAATAAAAATATATACTTACTATTGAGAAACATGTTCACTTTTCATATGTAATACCATGCGATAAATTTGGTGACATCATTCTCGTGGAACCAGCTCGTTCGATTCATGAAAAAAGATACTTTTAGTAATACATTTGTATTTGATCGCCAATAGTCATTTATCGGCTATAAGAATAACTTATTTCTCCGTCCCTAATGCTTGGCGATATTTGGGCGACGAATTTGGCGTAATGTCGCCAACTTGGTCACATTTTTAAATGTTGCAAAATTAACGAAAATCTCGCCAAATGGATAAAAATGACGCTACATCAATGAAAATGACGACTAATTGAAGGAAATTCAATATCTTGTAAAGAATATAAATATGGAATAAGAATAAATTTTTTTTAAACTGTAAAAGTAGTAAATCCATTGCATTATATAAGGAAAGTCCTGTGTTGCCCACATCAGATTTTTATCCAAAGAATAATGCAACTATAGGCATGCGCTGTAACGCAAATAATGATTCACATTTTCAATATATGCAAATAAATACCATTTGTTTATTTGTTTTATAGCGCCATCTATAGCTGAATGTTGATACTAAAATTTTTGATTTAATATATGTTAAGAACATCATTTGAGTTATATGTATTTCAAATTTTATCTCATTTGGACCAATAAAACGCATTCTACTGCCCTCTGAAGTCGGAAACTTATTTCTTGCTAGCCCTGTATATTTAATGTTTTGATTTACTTATCTCATTTGAAAGACAAATATGTCACATAAACTTAAAACTTTAAAAATTTTGTTCCGGTCCTCAAATGTTTCCTGATCGATGAAGAAGATGTAATCAGTCTTTTTCTATGCATTGAACCAACCATATCCAACTTCAGGAATAAGGCTAGACATTAAGATCTGAGCGGCAAGTAATATTTCCTGTGATGTATGCTCATCGAACCATAACCATAAAATACGATCAAACACTAATTTATAGCTTTCGCAGCGATTCAAAGAGTTCCTACATAAAAGCATTGTAAGACTATAGGTATTTTGGGAGATCGAGATATGTGAATGAAACAACATTACTTTAAAAATTTAAAATATACTTTGACATTAAAATAACAGCCTAATGAAAAATATTTCAGCCACGATTATTTGCTTTTCTGCGTTCATTACACTACATTTAAAGGAGGATATTAGTATATATTCAGATTGTTACAAAACCACTGACCTCTGCTTTTATTCCTTAAATTTTGATCTTAGACATAAATAATAAATTATAAATTTGCGTAAAAATATATTCCTCTATAGTTTAATTCCTCAAAACAGGATTATCTTCTGAATTTCACTATAACAAAATTACCAATTCAGCCATTTTTGGGTTAGATCTAGTTATATTTGAGACATTTAGCTATCGATATTCATGTCTAGACATTTAGATATATATCTAGTGTAGTCCACGGAAGGCTGCACAGTTCACCTATGGTCCCAAAAGAAATTTTGGGGTTATCACCTGAATTAAGAAAACAAAATATCGTAATTAAAACAAATATCCAAGCATATGTCTTATCAAATTTAAGTTATTAAACATGGTAATTTAAGAGGTGCTGTAGGGAAAATAAGTATTTATTTTCGGTGATTGACAGACGACTAGGTAGAAATATGAGGTTGTGAATAAAATTTAGAATTTTGCATTATCTACCAGAAATATTTTAATAAAAAAGTCAAAATAAAATGAGATTTCGTTTAATCGGAAGGCGAAATCAAAACTAATTCTTTGTATCAAGAACGCTGCCTAAAATATCTGGGCAGAAAGTTACCAAAATAAAACTACTCATTTTGCAACAACGAACCATCACTGTGGGAATATTGGGTTCCTTTAGACAGGACAATCTTGTGTATTTCCAGGTTTAAAATTCAACTATTTTTGGGTTAGATATAGCTATTTTTGAGACATTTAGTCATGGACATCTAACTAAACATTTAGGTATATACTTAGACCAGGTCTAGACAGGATGTCCCTCGCTGCTAGCCGAAGGACCGCCAAGAAATGTTGTGATCACCTAAATTAAGATAAAAGTATCAACATTTTCAAAATATTAACGAACACTTTTTATTCAAAATAAATGGCATTGTAAGGAGTAAAAGTAAGTAACCATTTTCGATGTTTTACAGTCTACCAATTACAAATCTTTGGAAATTAACAGTTAATAATTAAATACCGAACTTTTCAGTTTCAGTGGAAAACTCACAGAGCAAGCCTTTATCGACAATTAATGAACTTCCATGATTCCGCATTAAATATTCATCAGGTAATGACTTTGTGATGAATTTGAATTTTCCATTCTCAAATACATTTTTTTATTTTAAGCTGTAACCATTATTATTATTATTATTATTACATAATGATAAATATATGGTGAACGCCGACAGAAAAATTCGAAGTACGTCTTGCGTACAAACGTTTGCCCAGGTATTCATTGTTCGATGTATGCGGAATGCTATGTATGAAGAGTCATAGCGCACGATCGTCCTCAAACTTATCAACGGACACTTATATAACACATTTCAGTTGAAAAAAAATGAAAATTTGATTTTGAGCAAGTCATTGCATCTTATATATAGGGTTAAATTATACAAGCATCTGTATATACTTATCGTCAAGTGTCCGTCTGCCCGGCTGTCAGTCTGTTTGTCTGTTCGTCCATCTGTCACGCTTTTACAGGCACTTCCCGAATAGATAGAGACTTGCAATTTGGTACACGGCTCGGTCGTTCGATAAAACCCCTGGGAAAAATCAAATTTTTGGAAAACTTTTGTCTAGAGGGGTTTGTCAAATTTTTGTCTAGAGGGGGTGCTCCACACGAAAACGTTCGAAATGTGAAATGATAGGAAAGCATCTTTTGCGATATGATAGATACTTTAAATTTGGTGTATAGGTAAATCGTTCGAAAAGAAGGAAATATGCAATTTCAGATATTCAATATTTTCTACTTAAGGGAATGCCACACACCACAATGTTCGATTTACTGAATGAATGAGAAAAGGCTCATTTAAAATGTGATAGAGGCTTGAAATCTGGTTATAAGGGCTAATCATTTGATGGAAACACCTAAGACGAATATAGTTTTTAAAAAATGGTTTATAGGGGTGCTCCAGAGGAAAACGTTCGAAAGATGAATTGATAAAAAAACATTCTTCGGGTGAAATAGAGATATCAATTTCGGTGTAAGGTTATATAGCTTGAAAAGTATAAGTGTATCGGTGATATTACGTTATATTTTAAACGCGGGAATTGCACTCGGTAGGCCCGGATTCGATTCCCGCCACTGCCGAAACTGCCACCGTGTTCACGCGGAGTACGATCACGTTAAACATGTGGGTTCGTAAGTCCTTCCGAGGGGTTGGTGGAAGGGAAAGGAGGGTGCGGTCGCTGTGGATGCCTCCCCCACTGGGATCCGGTCTAAATTGTTTGAATAAAAAGAAAGTTATAGAGATTGTCGCAGAGGGCGCGGTAGACCAGTGGTTAGCGCGCGGGAATTGCACTCCGTAGGCCCGGAATCGATTCTCGCCACAGCCAAAACGCTCGCCGTGTTCACACGGAGTACGATCACGTTAAACATATGGATCCGTAAGTCCTTTCGAGAGGTTGGTGGTAATATATATATATATATATATATATATATATATATATATATATATATATATATTTATATATATATATATAAGTATGTATATATATATATATATATATATATATATATATATATATATATATATATACATATATATATATATATATATATATATATATATATATATATATATATATGTATATATATATATTCGATTTTCCATTTAACTGAAAGTTTCAATCACTCATATTTTCAAGCAATTCATGTTTTTGAATCGCTACTTATTAGAGCAATAAATTTCCATCAAACTTAGATATAGAATTTTAATTCACTTTCTCGTTTTAAAACAGCGATTTCTAACATTTTATTTTTTACAAATTATTTACAAAACGCTTCATTCGTAGGATATCTCTTCCACTGTCTGACGGATACATAGACCAGCATATGCACTCACAGACGTCACTTTCAAAACATTCGACATGAGTTCAGGAATGCTTAAATCGTTCTTTTTTGTTAGAAATTTGAATTCAAATTTCCGATACCGTCACATGACTTTCCCTATATATTGTACTATGGAGGTAGGACAGTGGATTTCAAAATTATTAAGTACATGGCACCCTTGACCAACTACATTTATCCTACGGATCCCCTGTCGCCAAAATGACTGACTCAAAACTATTGTAATCGAAAGCATTTGTAGCAAAATGTAAAACTCACTTTCATGTTTAACTAATTGTCGTTCAAGGAGCCGCTCCGTACCAGTTGAGATCCACATATGTCGGAAAATTAATAAAACGAAGTAAAATCAATCATAATTTTTACTTTCTCCTACTTTAGAACAGGAGTCGGCAAACTACGGTCCGTCGGCCAAATCTGGACAGCTGCCTATTTCAATCCGGTCCGAGAGTTAAGAATGAATTTAAATGTTCAAACTAATAAAAATATTCAAAATTACGCGCTGAAACAATGGTCGATAGTCTAGTTGACGAGTTGCAAGATATGACTGTATGTGGTTCTCTTATATCTTCGCATTCTGCTGTGACACTATGCAGTTATATATTCAGGAGCGTCTGCGATGATATGTGAAGTACTGTTCTGCGATATTTTGTTTTCATTCTTTTACCCAAAGATACCTATCATGCATGTCACTGTCAAAACTAGAAAAGAAGAGAAAAGTAAACTTTGAATGTCGTGCTTTTAAAGCGGTGTGGAGTGTGAATTATTTTGTTATTGAATTGAATGGCAAAGTATCATGTTTATTATGCAATGACATGATATCTGCACTAAATAAGCATTGTATACTTCGTTATTACCAGACTAAACACTCGATGCGATATTCACCACGATAGGAAAAATTTGAAAGTTTAAAACAGAACGAAGTATCACAACGTAATTTGTTCGTAAAAATGAAAAATCAAAATGAGGTTGAAACTAAAATCCGTTTAAGACTAGCTCATTTATTAGCCAATGAAGGAAAACCATTTACCGTCAGTGAATTAATTAAGTCATGTTTGCTTGTAGCAACCGAAGAAATATGTCCAAAGAAAATGAATTTATTTAAATCTGTCACCCTTTCAGCGAAAACAACTGCTAGAAGATTTGAACTCATTGGGAGTAACATCAATAATCAATAGACAAACGAGACAAATAATTTTGAGTGGTTTCCCTTAGCTCTTGACGAGTCTACAGATGTTACTGATACTACTCAGATGTTGATGTTTATTCGAGGAATCAATGCTGAGTTTGAAGGGACTGAAGAATTCAATTCTATGCAGTGTTTCGGTCAGGACATTTTGGACGGGGGGGGGGCGAATGAAATTTGGAGGGAGGGGAGTTTCTATTTTCCCTATGTAAATATATCTAAATGCTGTGTCACATAAATATAAAATATAGGTTAACATAAAATGTCTCCGGGGGGGGGGGGGGCTTCGCCCCCCAGGAAGTATTTCTGAAATAAACACTGCTTCTCTAAATAGACCGCATGGAACCACTACAGGCGAAAGGATCTTCAATGCAGTTGAGAAACGCTAACAAATTACAGCCTGAAATTAAATCAGTTAAAAAGTGTCACAATTGATGGTGGTAAATACACATGTGGAACGCGGAAAGGCTTAATTGGAAAAATTAACGAGGAATGTGAGTATTCAAGGTGTTCAAAACATGCATTGATCATTCATTGTATTATTCACCAATAGGTACTTTATGGGAAGCACCTCATAATGAATTTTGAAGTTTTCAATCGAATTTCAAAAAATTCTATCTAGTTCTAGACACTTTGATAATAAAGTCCATATAAATTTTCATAAAAGTCCATTAATATTTATGGCAGATATCTTGTACATAAAAAATCAATCTTAGACAGACAGGCAGACTCACTCTGAAAATATTCACAAATTGTTCTAAAACATATATTAGCATCCAAATCTGGAAATCCATGTCACGGAAACAGGTTTTTCTCTACACTATATTCTATAATACTGTAGAATGTAGTATAGAGAAAATATTGTTTCCAAGAGATGGATTTTCAGATTTTGATGCCAATATATGTTTTAGAACAATTTGTGACTGCTATATTGTATAAAGAAAATATTGTGTCCATGACATGGATTTCCAGATTTTGATGCCAATATATGTTTTAGAACAATTTGTGACTGCTATATTGTATAAAGAAAATATTGTGTCCATGACATGGATTTCCAGATTTTGATGCCAATATATGTTTTAGAACAATTTGTGACTGCTATATTGTATAGAGAAAATATTGTTTCCATGACATGGCTTTCCAGATTTTGATGCCAATATATGTTTTAGAACAATTTGTGACTATTTTTAGAGTGAGTGTGCTTGTCTGTCGAAGATCAGTTCATTATGTACACAATATCTGCCATAAATATTAATGGACATTCATGAAAATTTATATCCAGCTTTATTCATCGAATTGTCTAGAACTAGATAGAATGTTTTGAAATTTGAGTGAAAACCTCGAAATTTATTCGAAATATTATACTTTTTTAACATGGCAGCATAGGATTAAATTCGACATAATTCTGCAAAGAAGGAGTTATATATGGTCTTACTACTAAACTTCACTATTTTCAATCATTCTATTGGAAAAGAAACGCGACATAGTGATTATGTTTGTGACGTTATTACCCACCCCTATTGTGGGGTTAAATTAACCCCCATGGGAATGAATGTTTTGTCAAACTTTATCAAACAAACGATTTCTTCGATCATTTTAAATTGAATGGTAACCTGCTATAATTGACATTATTTAGAGTAGCAATATATATTTTAAATTTCTTTTGCAAAATTTGAACAAAAAATACACAAGCTACATAAAAATGTGTTCTGGTATGATAATTTGAGTTGAACCATGCTTCAGTTAAATTTTAGTGTACTCCAGTTAGATGTGAGTGGAATATAGAAATATATTTCTGCAAATAATAAATTGTTATTTTAATGAATATAAACAAGCAAACAATTACACATTTTACCTCAAGTAATTCATGAGTTAGACACCATTTTTTCCGTTAATTATTTCGATTTGCTTCCCCATTCAAGTGTAATGCTAGTACTAGAGGCATTTCCATAAATCTCATAAATATGGGAAATTACTTCTTTCACAGCAAATCCACCTGTTAGTAAATACTATTAGCATTTCACGCTTTAAATGACGGATAATTATTCATAATCCTCTGGAACGTAACAGCTGAAATAAATTTAGAAATGTGTCGTCAATTATTGAGCGTTGCCAAATCCTAGGTAATTTATCTTAATTGAGTTGGAATTATTGGAATATAGAAGGGATTGCGTGTGCAGCCACTTCTGGATAGAAAAATAACTTTCCGTACTTTTGTAAGGCATAATAACATATAGTGTTAATGTTTAGTAATTAAACGGTGTTTAGAAGTATTTCTAAATTAACAAGGATTAAGCGACTAGTTTGTATGTAAAATCTTTCTATAAAAAGGAACATAAAATAGCTTACCATTTAATATATCATTACTTAAAGAAAGACGATAAATATAAAAAGAATAAATAAAGTTATATCTAACTTGAAAAGTATACAAAAACTAAATTAACAATTTTACATTAACGTAGACAATTAAATATATGGGGAAAGACAAATCTATCAATATATCTTCAATATCTATATATCATACTCAATGTTATTGAAATGTCCCTCAATGTTATCTGCAATAGGATCGTGATTCTTGCTTTGGGAATGCTTCTTAATATGTCTCCACAGAAACGCCCGCTACTAGATATTCCTATGACTCTAAATGAAACAAGGGATATTTTAATTTGGTTAAAATATCTTATTTTATTAAATAGTTATAAAAATCATTTCTGCAATTAAACATGGCCCTACAAAATAATTTTGAAGATGTAAATATACAAAATTAACTGTATAACATTTAAGGGCTCATTTCAAATTTTTGTAAAATTTATCACCAATGAAAGTTTTGTATTACATCCAATTTGAAAATTTCACAAAAATAGATGTTTAAAATACGTAATATTAAATTAACCAAAGCGAATCAATTTCACCACCAAAATAAAAGAAAAATACTACCCACCGTATTTCTTTTCATTTTAAACATTATAAACCTTTTAAACACACACACACACACACACACACATATATATATATATATATATATATATATATATATATATATATATATAATGTTTTAGAAGAATTATCATCAAACAAAAGATTCAGATAGACAAGGCAGATAACAGCAAATTGTTCCTTGCTTCAGTAAGCACGAAACCAGTATATATATATGCTATTTTCTGCAACGGGACAGCGATCGATTAATAAATACGAATATCATAATTATATAGGTATGTGGTTTTATGTAATATATCCTGCCTTTCACTGACGTATAATATATATCTCACACAGCTTCGCTAAGAACTAACCGGAAGAATTTCAGATCATTTGTAAAGCAGCACAAGTTCATCAAACAGTTTGTTTACACGCATTCATCTCCAATCATAATTTCAATAGTCGCTTTCTGCTTTTATATTTGACGAAGCAAGTAATATTTCTTGTTTGATTTACAGTCGCTAGACATAATCATAAAAGAAAATACATGATGGAGGTATAAATTATTTCGCATCGGTAGAATATTTTTCTGTATAATTTCTATTCAGAAAAACTTTAGACCAAACATGGGACGCTACTCAGAAATACTTGGAAATTAACTTCAGTGGGGATCCACTCGACTTTCTCACGCTGAAATGCATTTTTTAAATGGATTATCTTTTTACAATGCAAACTGTGCAAGAATTATTTTTAAATCGGTATCGTTAGTCGATATGATTGCAATTATATTGTGCAACCCTTCATTGTAGAGGATTCGAAAAAATATTTCGTTTGATATTAATTTAACAATGTACACCTGGGAAGTTTTCGCGGAAATTTCAACAAATTCTATCCAGTTCTAGATTTTTCGTTAACAAAGCCGAATAAAAAATTCGTGAAAAATCATTAATATTTGAGGTAGCTATTGTGCACACAAGAAATTGACCACAGACTGACAGGCGGAAATCACTCGAAAAGTTTTCTAAACGTGTTCAGAAAATCTAAATCATATATTGACATCGAAATCTCGAAATCGAAAATTTTGGGAAAACGATACTTCCTCCATAGTATACATATTATGAGAAAGTAAAAATTATACAAGGTTCACCTGGGAACATTTTACTCACCCTCCCTAACTGTGTAAGCAAAAGGCCAGTGTACATGCTAATATATCTATTGTAAAATGACCATTCCCGATCAAATAAAAGCTCCACTATAAATACTTTTCACATTAAGATATCCCAAATTATAAAACTATAAGTCATTACGTTTTGTACCGTTTCTAATATATATATATATATATATATATATATATATATATATATATATATATATTAGAAAAATGTAATAATAAAAACAATCAATTTAAGTAATCATGATATATTAACATCACCAGAGCAGCAATAAAACCACGGCCACAATGCCGATAACAGAAAAGAACAGCGCCGGCCCAAATTCAAAGATTAACCAGAATTAAATTCCTCTTCAGGTCTGAGTATTTAATTGTAATTAACCCAAACCTGTTTCAGGTTTGGCAATAGTAGTTTAATATATGTATATATATATTTTAAATAATAAAAGACAATGTATGTGTGTCTGTGTGTGTATATGTGTGTGTGTGTGTCCTATATACACTATAGGTTCAGCGAACGCGCGTCGAAGAACTACGAAGTTTGGCAATCGGAGACCCGGGTAGGTGGGAAGGTGACACGTAAAAACCGATTTTTAAAATTGGAATTTTTTTTTGTTATTTAATGTTTATGCGATTTCGACTGTTTTTTCCCATTTTTGCCCTTTTTTCTGCACCATCCAAACGCTGTAGAAAAAAACAAATCACACGACCGGAAAGACCAGATAATTGCGAGTAAAATATATCAATTTCAAATCTCAAACGACAAATTTTAATATTTTTAAAGATTTTAAAACAAAAGTCACTTTCGGCTAAAAAAAAACGAACTTTCGTATTCAAATCCTCCCATCCGAAAAAGTAGCGAGATTTTCGACTAATAATTTACATTTTTAGAAAGCTCAAACATCAGGCTTTCTTTCAAGCCCAATCTGGTCAAGAAATAATTATAAATGGCAACCCGATCCTGATTTTAAAGAAGTAATGATTTTAAATTTCTTGACGACGTCACGGCGAAGAGGGCCGACTTCCCACTTCCCTTGCGCGCGCAGCCGGAGACGTCACGCTGTTTCCATTAGTGTTTGCTTTTTATAAGGTTTTTGGCTCGTTATGCTGGATTGAATTGTGGCGATGTATATAATTTAAATGATGGAACGGTGTGAATTTTTTAAATGGATATTTTATTTTACGGATATTTTAACTGGATATTTTAATTTATGGATATATTAAATGGATATTTTAATTTATGGATATTTTAAATGGAAATTTTAATTTTATGGATATTTTAAATGATGGAACGATCGATATTTAATTTATGGATATTTTAATTGATGGAACGATATGAAGGAATGAGGATGATAGAATTCAGAGCTAAGCATATGGTCATTATAAAATTTAAATTAGCGCGCTGGAAGTTAGCGAGCGGGAATTGCACTCGGTAGGTCGGGGTTCGATCCCCGCCACTGCCAAAACTGCCTCCGTGTTTACGCGGAGTACGATCACGTTAGACATGTGGATCCGTAAGTCCTTCCGAGAGGTTGGTGGTAGGGAAAGAGGTTACGGTGTCTGTGGATGCCTCCCCCACAGGGTTCCGGTCAAAATTGGATGAATAAAAAGAAAGTTATGGAGATTGTCTCGGAGGGCGCCGTAGCTCAGTGGTTAGCGCGTGGGAATTGTACCTATCTAGAAATGTCTTTAGGAATATTATTTTGGGTTATTTAAAAAAAAATCTGGTATGTAACACTCTAATGAAGGATTGCATTTCCAGTAACAATGGAATAATATTAGAGGCTATTAATAAGAATTACCCCATCAACTTCTTGAAGAAATATTATAATTCTGTTTTCAACAATAAACACGTAAACAATGCATTCCAGTGAGATTTTACTGGATTGAGATAGTTACTGCAGATCTGTTGCAGACTTACACATGCGCACTGTGTCCTACTTGAGTTGTGTCATTACACTTCTCAAAAGTGTATTCTCAAAAGTGTAATGACACAACTCAAAAAACATGGCACAGTAATGATAAATAATAGTTACGATGTAATCAACAGACTACAATTTTATAATAAGGACTTACGTTTTAAAAGTTTTGATTTCCGGGATTTATTCAACAATATAAATCTAGGAAATTTATATGAGATATTGAAGGAGATATATGCAATATATGACTTAAAGGAGGTCATTACTATCGGAAAATATCAAGACTTGTTACGCATCGTGCTGTTTGAGAATATTTTATTTGATGGAACAAACTATTTTCAACAAATAAAAGGTATCCCCATGGGAGGGGGCTGTTCCTCCCTGCTTGCCGACCTTTATTTGAATAAATTTGAAGAGGGCACTCACATCTTACATGAATTACCATACTTTCGTTACGTTGACGATGTCCTTTTTGGACAATATACGAATATGCCACCGTTTGATTTTAGTTTTTATCCCAAAGAACTGGAATTGATTGAAAATAAAGGAACGGAAGAAAACAGTGTTGATTTTTTAGATATCACACTAAAGCAAGATAGTAAATATGGCACATATACTGTTTTATTTGACAAAAGAAACAACTTCAATATTAAAATTAACCACATTATTGACTGGAAATCCAACTTAACTAAAAACATATTTAGAAATGTTGTCATCAATCACCTCAAGAGAAATCAACGTATTAATACTTTCAAGACTGATTGTATCATACATAACAGAAATATCATGCAAGAAGCAATAAAAAGAAATTATCCCGAAAACTTCTTGAAATACTATTATAATTCAATTTTCAATACAGAAAGAGAAAAAAATGCATACTTTAGAGATATAGCGGATGTTTGCAGTAACACTTTAAGTTCTTAGTGGGACCATTGCGCATGTGTGGACAGCGCACCCTGGTGCACGTTGATAACAGATTTCTGCTTTAAGCGTCAGCATGCACTTCATACGGATTACATTCCATCCCTTTCTCTTGCAATGGTCGCTTCTAAAGTCTTGCAATGGTCGCTTCTAGTCTTGAGGTCGTTTCTGGTCTTGTGGTCGCTTCTAGATGGTTTGCTTCGCTTTTTTTTCTGTGTCTTTGACTTCACACATATCCGGAAGATAGGCCACTGCATGGCATTGGTTCCGGGAGTGTTGCCCGGGCTTAAAAGCACGCTTCTAACCGGGAATGAGGTGTCGCAATCCACCTCTGCCATTTATGCTATGCAATTGGTCGTTTCCCTCTTTTATTTGAATCTTATATGATACTTTTTGTGCATGTGCTGCTTTGCGCCAACACTTGAAGTATAAGAATTTCCGTTGTATAAAAGTTTTCACTTCGTTTTATATGATATATATATATATATATATATATATATATATATATATATATATATATATATGTGTGTGTGTGTGTGTGTGTGTTGTCTGAGTTTAAGCATTTATAGTGATGTGCTATTGCTTAATCTGAAACAGGCATTTGTTTGGGTTAATTAGAATTAAATACTCAGACCTGAAGATGAATTTAGTTCTGATTAATCATCGAATTTGTGACGGTGCTGTTCTTTTCTCTTATCGGCATTGTGGCTGTGAATTTGCTTTTATGGTGATGTTAATATTACTTGAATTGTTTTTCTTATATATTTTTTTTTAATTTTATTTTTACATAATTCTTATTATTACATATTTCAAATATATATATATACATATATATATATATATATATATATATATATGAAATATATATAAAATGTTAAGATACATTTAAAAGACTATATTTAAATATATAATCACTACTTATCAAATCAATTAAAATATTTTAAACAATTATCTAATTTAAAAAAGCTTGTGCAATCTATACTTCATTTTTTTTATCAAGTAAATGTAGTTTAATATTCTCCACATAGTAATTTTGAGATAAATTTAAAGCAAACATATAAAATGAATTTTGGAACTAGAATTAAATGAATTCAAGAATATTGGAGTATATAATCACTAATTTTGATAAATTATATTAAATAACATTTCTCCTTATATTATGATCCACTTTATTTCAGTTTGGAAGATGAACTTGGGAAGAAAGCGGGGTAGACGAAAAAGTTCAATTAATAGGTTAAATGGCAATTACAAGCCAATTAAAATCTGATGTGGGTAGCACATGACTTTCTTTAATGCAATAAATTTACTTCTTTCGCAGTAGAAAAATTTTGCATAAGATTTATGATACAATATTCTTACTGTTGTATCAGAATGTAAAGGCCGTATCTATCCTGACACAATTTAAAGAAGTATATAGACCACGGAAAACTCTTAGTATTTAAGTCACTAAATGCATACTTCATTAAAATCTAATTAATTTTGGTCTATTACTTAAATTTCATTTATTGGATCATAAGTGGTTAGTATTTTAAAATTAGACTTACACTCCAGGGAAGCTGAAAATAAAACATAATTATAATTAATTAATTTCAAAAGGGTTGGAGTCAAAAGAAGAGGCAGGTGTGAATTCAAAATAACATTTGTTAATATATAAATATCTATTTATTTATAAGCAAGAGAAGTGACTAATATGTTCAGCATTCTTATAAGGATGAACCAAAGTATTGTTTCGTGATCCATATTTTTTTTTATGTCTCAATCTTAACAAAGATATTCATTTATGTTCTCATTTAAATAATTCTATAATAAATCAAAACAGTTATAGATATATTCCTTCCATATTTATCCAGGGTGGCCTTAAGGCTTACTTTAATTTCATACATAACTCTTAACAGAGTGTTATCATTAATTCTATATTTTTTTCTCAATGGTAATACTTAGCACCACCAAGTGTACGTTTAAGGACATTTATACATTTTGAAAGTTACATATACTTAGATAAAACCAGGTGATGCTGTATCTATGAATTAAATAAATGTGCATCAAACTTACATACATGATGTAGTTGAGTTCAAGATCTGGGCTTCTTTGGGTTGAGCTCAATATATTCATCAGCAACTAAAATTTATTTTTCCTTGTGTGTAGGAAGGGATTATATAGACCACCAAGGGCGTCATCCCAATAGGGCTGCATTCATATACTTTCACTTTCTAGTAAGTCCACTATACCAGGCACTATACCGTGCTTCAGTGCGTCTAAGCCTAAAAATCGACTCTGTCCTTTCGATCACATATCAGACATTCCATAACCTAGCCGTCCTCAAGGTTTAGCAGCTGATAATAATAAATGCCACCATCAATTCGTGAGTTGAGATACCTATATATCTGCACTCAATAAAATCTGAGGACTTATGTCCTTAAAAATTGGGCTCTATGTTATAGCCATGAGAGGGAGGTCTGTCACTATTTAGTAACATCTTATTCAAAAAACATAGCGAGCGAAGTGGTCGGCTCTCGACCGCCACCTTCGCCGCAGAACCCTCAAGACTCTTTTTTTTTATTACATTTTTTGCTGCGCTAGTGAAGGCGCTCTTAAGAACATTTGTATTTGTCCACTCCTGGACTTATAATGCTTCTTATTGAACGTAGTCTGCTATAATGCAAAATCAAAGGGGATATGGTGTTGATTTCCCCCTTGAAACGTCCTGCCCATCTGCGACTTTTGTCCAGCTGCACTGTTGAGATGGGAGTAACTTTTCCCCATTATTTTTGGAAGTTGACAGTGAAACTGGCGATCTTCAAATGACTGCCCATGTTAACTTAAAGGGAGCAGAATTTCAGTTTTAGGTTTCTGTGGGAAACAAAGTTTGTGGCTGCGAAGGAATTTTGACCGTTACGGGTTAAGCAATGTAAAATCTTCCGTGCACGTGCTAAAGGGGGGGGGGGGCTGTAGACTATTCTCTTTAGCAGCTGTGAGCTCATCCTGCAGATGTTACATCCCGTGTTAAAATAGAATGAAATGACTCTTTGGCAATTGCATATGCCTTTAGAAGTCTTTTAAAAGGAAACTTGTAAAAATCCAATTTTGCATCCAAGATTCAATTCATCATTAAAATTTAAATTCAAAAAGAGTTTAATAGGTTATCAAAAACAATGTGCGTTAATTAGAATTGCACAAAATGCCATATCTTTTTCTGACATGTTGAAATGTACATTAGGCGTTTCTCCAGATGGCAACATAGAAAAATAATTACATACCTAATGAACTTATATTTCACACAACTCTAAATTAAAAATTATCAATAATGATAGCATCCTTAATAAGCAATATAGTCCATATATCAAATTATTTTAATATTTAATGCATCAATTAGGCGTCGTTTTCATTAACTGGGCATAATTTTTGCAACTTGGCGATATTTCTGTCAATCTGGGTGAAGAATTGCCAAGTTGGAGATATTTCGGTAGATAAATAACCAAGTTCGTCAAATGTATCTCTATGTGTTACAAACAAACGGGGAGAGAAGAACATTCTTATATACTACAAGGTATACCCGTTATATGACGGAATTAAAATTTTGAAAAATATTACCTAACATTTAGAGTCATTTTTATCAGTTTGGCAATATTTTTATCAGTTTGGCGACATTTTCGTCAATTTGGCAACATTTAAAAAGTTCCCAAGATGGCGACATTCCGTAAAATATATCGCCGAGCATTATGGATGAACGGACAAAGTAATTGGTTATTATCATAATCGAATCTTATGTTCTTTCCGATATATTTAATTTTCTTCAATTATTCGTCATACACATCCATTTAGTGTTATTTTTATCAATCTGGCCACATTTCCATCAGTTTGGCTATATTTTTATCAATTTGGCTACAATTTTTCAATTTAGGGATAGTTTTATTATTCTGGCGACATTTTAATCTAATTTTCAATATTTAAAATACCGCCATCTTGTCGATATTTTGCCAAAATTCCTCTAAGTGTTACAGACAGAAACATTGATTATTCCTGTAGTAGATTCTTATATTCTTTCCAAGATATTAAAATTTCATCAATTAGGTGTCATTTTCATTGATTTAACGTCAGTTTTATCAATTTGGCGATATTTTCGTTAATTTGGCGACATTTAAAATGTTCGCCGAATTCGTCGCAAAATTTCGCGCAGCCTTATGGACGGACTAGTTTATTCTTACAGGGTGTAATTAATTGACTATTGGCGCCCAAAAACAAAACTACTGTATACCAAAGTATACTTTCCAAATATGTACCCAAAGTATACTTTCTCTTAATTGGAACGGGCTAGATCTACGCAAATGATGTCAACAAGGTTATCGTATGATCATACATGAATAGGTAATATCACACATGAAAGTGAACATATTTCCCAGAAGCTAATATTTTTTATTAATTTCATGGGATTTTCTTATAAAATTATTCGAAAAATGTCCAATATCTCGAAAACGGTTCATGCTAGGGTTCTAAAATTTACGTCAAGTAAGAATTTATTATTTCCATAACTTTATTGGAAGTTTGATTTTTTGATGATTTTTTCAAAATTTCAAGCGAAAATTTGGGAGATATCTGAGCATTCGACTGCGTTTAAAAATAATATTCTTCCAGTATTCACGGATTGCCATTTTTGTACTAAATTTCATTAGAATCTCAATATTCGTCAGATATCGTGTCCGCAGACTCACTGTCACACGCATACACACACACACAGACGTTTGATTCGTGTTCAGGGTAGCTTGAAACATGATCTCCCGTCGAAAACTCGAAGTTGAATTTTCGACCCCATCACAATACTTTCCTAATATATTATATTATGTATATAGGGAAAGTAATAATGTCTAACGGATCCGTAAAACGATCCTGGAATGCATTTCTTTCACACAACATAATTATTAACAAATGAATGTCTTATGTAAGACTGTTAAACTCAACAACAACAATAATGCTAAACTCAACAAGAATGCTAAACTCTACAACAACAAGAACGCTAAACTCAACACAAGTGTTAACTCAACAAGCGCAGGAATCAAATGATCAGCCTGTTCAAAATGTCCTTCTCCAGCAGGCATTCATATTTGAATTCAATAAAATATATTACAGTCTACTTTATTAAGTGTTGGATAGGTTACCGTTTTACTGAACTAATAATATGCCTTTCTGACAGGTATTTATAGCTATTCATAAATATATGAGTTTGTTATTCTAACTTTTTAATTATCAGTTACGGGCGCTGCAATTAATTTTATTGAATCAGGCACGGTCACTTTAATATAGATAGATCTAAACGTATATACTCAGAGGCAGTTCTTTACAAAGTTGTGGTTTTGAAGGACTTCGCTAGGAACCCAGTATATTAAGCTCAATTCTAGCACTAACCTGGATATTTTGAGATCAATAGTAAGACAATACAAGTTTATCAAATAGTTTGTTTACAGACATCCATCTGGCACCATAATATCAATAGTCGTATTCCATATTTATGTGCAGGAAGTAGTATCATTTATTAATTTACTAGACGAAACACGGAACGGTTACTAGGCGGAATTATAAGAGAAAATGGGATAGAAGCATAATTAATTTCGGATCTGTAGGAAGTTTTTCCGAAGATGTTCCATTCAAGACAGCATTGCACGAATTTTTCTAATTCTGCCATTTCAGGGGTCTTGAGAATGCTAAGCACAGAATGATACTCAGGAAGATTTGAAAAACTATATTTATAGTGAAACTAATAATTTAGTAAAGGATGATATTTTATAAATGAGTCCTCATATGGTGGCAAGCGGTGCTTACACTTCATTTCTGAGGGAACTGTTAAGTATTTTTATACTTTTTACCACACTTCTTTCTCACAACTCAAGGACTCAAGGACGGGGTTAGCGGAGTGCCCAGGAGAGGAAGAATTCCTCCCTTTAAACTCCAGACGAAAAGGAAAAAGAGATAGAAAAGGAAGTAGTAACAGGTAATTTAATCAATTAAGAGGTAGTTGAGAACTAAGAGATTCTTTCTCACAATGATACGAATTTTTCGAAAAATCGGAAGTGACATCTCCCGTACTGAAAGTGTAAGACTTTAGTAAACTCCAATTACCATCCCCGAAATGGAAAACTGAATGCATATAAGTCATGATCTAAGCTCTATTTATGACAATCTTGATAAAAGAGATTTCGAGTTGAAAATTTAATATTTTAACGGAAGTGACATCTCCACTACAGTATCGACTATAGGACAGAGCCTAATCCTGTAATTTTTCGATCAAAGTGATTATTTTCTACGCTAAGCGCCTTTCATTGTGAGACAAAATAAAACAAATTAAGAAAAATATTGCAACTAAATTGTTAAAATTCGATATAGTACCCCATCCAAAATTTGATGCTGAATCCATAAATAAATCATTATCTAAGCTCTATTTATGCCGATCCTAAGAAATATATTGTGGTGATAGAAAAAGAAACATTACTTCGAGTTTACTTCTTTCATAAATATAATTTTATTTTGTGTATTAATTTATTATTCTTAATTGAAGTGGTCGTGAATCGTAGAGTTCTTGCATGTGCATCATGGCTCCAATAACCCTCCATTACCGCTTTGCACGAGTTCCATAACATAAGCATTAATTAAAACACTACGCATTAAATTACACATTTTTAACTTTTAAAATAAATTATTATTTATTCACATATCTTATTTTTATGACTAAAATTACATTAACTTTAATAAACGCTTAAGGAGGAGAAAAACACCGTGTGAGACCAGGTCTTAGAATATTATTCCAAAATCAACAATTGACTTAATACATGCGCAGACTGGCACATACCTCTGTATCTGGGGCCTGTTGCTGGGGCCAGGATGACTGGAATTGTTGCTGCTTCTGTTTAAAACATTTGGAGTCAGATTTGTATTTTTTAAAAACATTTTAATATTTAAATTAGCGGCTCAATACACTGCTTGAAAACACTACTATGGGATCCTTTTCATTATCATTCTGTGTAATCACGCCTCTTCCTCATTACCTTTGGATAACCCTTGCTTATGAAAAACACTGCTCGAATTCCCATTCTAATATTTTCATCACCGCTCTCCCCGCTCCATTAATTCTAATTGCCATATGAAACCCACTGTTGAATTGTCATTCAAATAATTTTATGACTGCTCTCCTCGCTTCTTGAATTAAAATTGCCATTATATTTAATGACTTTATCACCTTGTTGCAGCATCATTTTGCCTGAGGTCTAGATACGCCCTCCTTGCCCTCATTGGTGGCTCCCCAGTGCAACGCCACGTTTTCGCATCATTGGTTTCATCATGGAGCTTAGTTTAAGTATTAGGATATATTTTCCCCATCCACACCTGCAATTCATGTGACTTGAATTTATCAAGGTCATGACATTCTGGGCCAAGACTGTCATAAAAAGGGCGGCTACAATTCTTCACTTTGTTTTGTCGTACATAGTCTTAAATATCAAAATTGCATAATTGTCTCCTGGCCTCACACATACGTTCAAATGAAAATGTAAGATTTTAATCTTAAGCGGTAACATCTCCAGTGCAGTATCGACTATAAGACAGATACTAATCCTGAAAATTGTCCTATTAAAATTATCGTTTTCGAAGCTAAGCGCTATCCAGCGTAAAATAAAACAAATTAAATAAAAATTGCAACAAAATTGTTAAAAGTATTTATTTTCCTGTCTTGGACAGGTTTAAATACTAGTTATATAAATGCGCAGGAAAATTAATCACATCTCTATATTTGAATACGGATTACAGACTGAATCTCTACCATTGTGAATAAATAAAACAACTTAATTTCACCAATATATTATTCAGGGTTATGCAGATTATGCTGTCTTTCTGATGTAATAATTCTAGTTTAACTTCACTAAGCTCTAACTATTACAGTCTCAGTTCACTGTTGGTGGAATACAAGTTCATCAAACAGTTTGTTTACATACATTCATCTCCCACGTCACTTTCAGGAGCGGGTTCCGGTATTAATATCTGACGCAGGAAGCAATATCTTTCATTGATTTACGATCGCGGGACAGATTCATAAAGGAATATGTGATAGAGGCGTAATTTATTTCGCATTTAGAACGGTTTTTCTCACAAGTTCTTTTGAGAAAAGGAGAAATAGGCGAAACATAAATCTGCACTGAAATGATTAAAAAGGGAAAAAGACGGCAATACAGAAGTATATGTTTTTGTAGGGATATAAAGAAAATAATTGTGTCCTTTCAAATAAAACATTGGTGAAGTAAAACTGAGTTTTTGTGCCGACAGTTTATTGACTAAATTGCCCTTTTAGAGGACAGAACCTTTATTAATGAAGTAATCACAACGTAACAAACAGCATAAAATGTTAATAAAGCTAGTTTATTATTTAGAAATAACATTGATTCCCTTCTTCAGAGCCAACAATCAGAGAGGTGCTTATTATGTATCAACCAAGCAAGAACACAGTTAAATGCAGCAATTGTAGAGTCATCTATAAGAAAGCAGATAGAAGCAAAAAAAATAGTTTCTTAAGTAACCATTTATGTTATGTTTATGTAATTCGAATATAAAAAAAATGTATGTATTAAAATGCATGCAACTGAAATGTATGAAAAAAATGACCTGTCGAATTTATACTATAACTGGTCCGGTTATTCCCAAACAATGAGTTCGTTCCCATGGCAGGTTCAGGACAGGCTGGACCGGTAAGGTTCAAAATAAGAAAACATAATATTTACCACAAGAGACAAGAACAAACAGAATTTAACTTTCCTGCCTTTTCTGATTATCATGTTATTTCTCCCAAATGGGTACATTCCTATGGTGGGCCCATGTTAGACTAGCTTGATAAGGTTAAAAATCGAATACATTAAAATATAATGCAAAATACAACGGCATGCTAAATTTGAACTTTCTAGTTGCTCTGGTTCTTGATAAATGTTCAAAAAACGAGTGCACTAACATTGCGGGCTGAAAAGATGCTAGCCCAATAAGGTACTTAATCTGAAGATGGAAAATATACCACAGACAACGTCATTTTAAATTTGAACAATCTAAATGCTCTGATGTTATTCCCCGAGAGTTATTTTCTCTCGAGTTATTCCACGTAAACTAGAGCATTTTAATGGGGGGACCGAAGACGAGCTATCCCGCTGAGGTTCACCTCAGAATCTCCACAGAATTAAAATGTACAATAAAAGACAACAACATATAAAAATATCATATTACTGTGATTAATGAAACTTGATTAGTTAAGGCCTCAAATATTTGAGTCACTTTGATAAACAAACACCTTATCAAGCTACATACATTTAAAAAAAAAAGACACACGATGGGTAAAAATAATGAAAAAATACAAGAAATAACAACCAGTAACGGAAAGATTTAGAATACACATTTTTTATTTTAAAATTCGCTAAGAAAAAAAAATGAAATTGTTACATAAACGCAACCAGGATGTTTTATTTTGATTTGCATTAAAGATAATATAATTTGTATAGCAGAAAGATAATTTATTATATCTTTTTACTTTCCTTATGTACATAATGTATAAGGAAAGTATTGTGACGGGGTTGAAAATTCGAATTCGAGTTTTTGATGGGGGAGCACGTTTCAAGCATGCTTGATCACGAATCAAACATTTTTGAAGTGATGTCTGTGTGTGTGTGTGTCAGTGCGTCTGTGGAGACGATAACTGACGAAATAATGGACCGATTCGAACGCAATTTGGTACAAAAATCACAATCCCTAAACACTGGAAGCTTATTGTTTTTATACGCAATCGCATGTTCAGAACCTCCCTTAATTTTCGAGTGAAATTTTTAAAAAATCGTCAAAAAATCAAAACCTTTAAGAAAGTTACGCGAATAGACATTTCGTATGTAATTTTTCATTAGAAAACGATTGACATAAATTTCAGAACACTAACATGAGCCTTTCTCGAGATATTGCACATTTTTCAAAAAAATTACAAAAATGTCATATAAAATAAAAAAAAATATTTCCTATTGAGAAACATGGTTACTTTTCATATGTAATACCATGCGATAAATTAGGTGACATCGTTCTCGGGGATCTAGCTCGTTCCATTCATGAGGAAAATATACTTTGAATAATACTTTTGTATTTGAACGCCAATAGTCATTTATCTGCTGTAAGAATAACTTATTTCTTCGTTCATAACGCTTAGCGAGATTTTGGCGACAAATTTGGTAGAATGGCGCCAACATGTGCGACTTTTTTAAATGTTGCTAAATTAACGGAAAATCGTCAAATGGATAAAAATGACGCTAAATCAATGACGACTCATTGATGATGACGACATGAAAAATGACGACTCTCTGGCGAAAATTCAATATCATGGATAGAATATAAATATCTACTATAAGAATAACCTATTTTGTTTTTACTGTAAAAGTATTAAATTCATTGCATTATATAAGGAAAGTCATGTGCTTCCCACATCAGAGTTTTTTAAATGTAATTTAATAGTCTACACTAGTAAAACGTATCCTACTATATATGTTAGTATCAGAAAAAATTATCCACCGTACTTAGCCAAATGTAGCCCCTCTACTTAAGCAATACAGACAAAGCTACTCAATTTACAAAACTACCGTTAGAAAAAAAAATAATTTCCGCGCTCCGTGATATTTAAAAGACAGGATAAGGAAATTTAACTTACGTGTAAAAGAAGGCATAAAATAATTGTCCCACACATTTAGTTCAAAATTCGTTAGAAAGAACGTTTTTGATCTGTACGGATATGTAAAAAAAAGTCTATGCTATAATATATATGATAGCTGAGGATCCTTTTTGGGTGAAAATTGCGCTAAATAAATTTCAAATAAAAGGAATCAATAAATAATATAAGAAAAGTGAATTAAAAATAAAATAAATGTTCCTAGGTAATTAGGGATCTGGTTTGAACTATCAATATAACTGTACATCATTACTTACTTATGAATCGTTTAGGTGTTTCGCTACAACACCGGCATACAGACAAAAACATATCAGACATTTTATTAACACTTTACAACATAGTTGAAAAGTGTTTATGACCTTGTTCATTCTGTCTGTTTGTCTATCTGTCTGTCCGTTAGCACTATAACTGCCGTAAAAATAACTTAATATAATAAATTAATATAGTATTGTGTTGATTTTAAAACTATTACCGAGGAATATATCGCATTTTAGAGATGTTTATATAAAATTGCTTTGAAGTTGGAAAGTGTTTCATAATCAATGTTTTACGCAAGCTTGATTTTTCTGGTTTTATTATATAAAATATGTGGTCGTCTGTATGTATGTTAGTATGATAGAAAATGATGGTTTTATTACTTAGGAATGTAATAAATCAAACATTTATATATATATATATATAATCTTGGAGGTAACAATAAAGTGTTAAACAATAAATTTTCAAGCAGTAGAGAGTGATAATTATCGTTAAGAAATGGAGAATGACTGACAAATAGGAAACTTTTATAAAAGTCCAATTTATTAAAAAAAACCTCTTCAGCAAGATGAAGATCATTTCTGTTCAGAAACATAACTCAAGTTGAGTGTGCGGAATTTATGAGTTATTTTTGTTGGACCAACATAACCATAACCGCATGTGCAGAGAATGTGATAAACACCAACAATTCATAATAGGAATGAGGTATTTAAATGAACTGAAATTAACTTTGTTAATGGGATTGAATGAAAAAAGCCTAATTATGCACCAAGATGGAATATTGGCGCCCTCATAACTCATACTTAAGTATAAAAGTAGAACAATAGAATTACGTGTACAAAACTCTTGTCGTTGAAGGTCAGATACAAAATATTGCCTTGTTGTTTTGTGGTGGACTTTTTTATGCTTCCGAAATTGATGGATATTCTACACTGTTTTATGTTGTTGTTGAGACCCAGACTTTCCGACCTACCAGAAAGTTGTAAGGTAACCGTTTGGACGACCGGGAAGTGCCACACAATTTAGACCGAAACCCAGTGGGGGAGGCATCCACAGGGACCGTACCCTCCTTCCCCTACACCCAACATCTCGGAAGGACTTACGGATCCATGTGTTTAACGTAATCGTACTCCGCATGAACACGGCAACAGTTGTGGCAGCGTGCAAATCCAGCGCGCAAACCACCGGACTACAGCGCCCGAAATGTTCCAACAGCACGCGGTGTTCCCAGGTGGTCACCCACCCAAGTACTAATCCTAAGCTGCTTGACTTTGGTTATCTAACGAAAACCGGTGTTTTCTGCATGGTAGGACCGTTGGCTCTACACTGTTTTATGTGAAGCTTTTCAAGCTTTGACGAATTTTTTTTTCCTGGTTAACAATTCCTGCTGTTTTAAAATGAAATCAAATGTCCTAAATATATCCTTAATTAATAATTTATTCGAATCTTCAAAATGGAAGAAACATATTTCCTATATTTTCCATTTAATATTTTACTAATCATTGCATTTAAATAAATGCCAGAAACCAGCATTAATTCAATCGTCTCATGTACCACCTGTTAGACGTCAAGTAATCGTACTAATCCGCCTATAATAATGCTGGCAATTAATCTACAGCCACCATTAATATAACAGATGAACTGAATTCTACAAATGAACTGTAATTTCTCAGCATGAATAAATCCATGTTCGATCTCTTAATTGTGCCAAGTTTATATATATTACAGAGAGTAAAGCTCCAGTTGAAATAAATTACTTTTAGTTTAATCCAAACTTTATTGATCATATTTGTAATATATTGGCAGTAAAAGTATGTAATAGCACAGCCGAATAACTCTATACGTATTACATTATTTTTCCGATTATTTGTTTTCTCATATATCTATGCAGGTTCCTCATATATTTTCATGCAGTTGTATAAGAATCGCCAATGGCGCAACACCATGAAGTGCTGACTTTTTTTGCAAATATGTACTAATATTTCACTGCGCAACACACAAATTTTCTTAAATATGAAAAAAGTCATTTCTTACTAATTTTGGGGCGCTATTTGTGTGAGAAAGAAGTGATTGCAGTGATTTTGCGTTTTAGTAAACACACTATATTTTTAGACATGTAATGCCTCGTAATTGCGTTAATTCTTCTAATAACTTCTGTTATGTATGTGAAGAAGTGACATTTGAAGCCCAAAAACGTTCCATAACTTCTTTTGAGAAAAAGGCATATTATCTTTATTTCGGATGCAACATTGGAGATCAGGTCAAGCCCGGGGCCCAACACATATGCCATAATGCTTGTTCAAGGAAACTGTCATGTGGTTGCGAGGCAAAAAGGAATTGGCAATGCCATTTGCCATTCCTATGATTTGTAGGGAACAAAGTAATCACGTAAATGACTGCTACTTTTGCATGGTCCAACCTCTTCGTGGAGGAATCACAAGGGAAAAAAGTCAACAGTGCAGTACCCGAATATACCATCTGCTATGCGACCAATTCCCCATGGTGAAGGGTTACCTATTCCGGAAAAACCAAATGGATTTTTCATTCATCCAGAGGAAGTTCAAGAATCAATTTCATGTGATGATCAACAGTGTTCTACATCTAGTGACGAATATAATTATTATGCTATACCTACACCACACATTCTGTCTCAAGAAGAACTGAATAACCTTGGTAGAGATCTAGAGCTGCCCAAGACTAAGGCAGAATTACTTGCATCGAGACTTAGAGAATGGAATTTACTCTATGAAGATGTCCGTGTCACTTCTTTTCGCCGTCCTCTTGAGCAATTTCTGTCTTACTTTATAAAGGAACAAAACCTTGCTTCCTGTTCTGACGTCAACGTCTTAATAGCGGCTTTCAAAATAGAACATGACCCTCAGCAATGACGGCTATTAATAGATTCTTCCAAAACAAGTCTCAAGGCAGTATTGCTGCACAATGGAAAGCTTCTGCACTCTGTCTCTATGAAAGAAACCTACGAAAATCTGAAACATTTGTTGAACTGTCCTTAATACAAGAAGTATAGCTGGCATATTTGTTGTGATTTGAAAGTGGTAGCTCTTCTCATGGGTCTTTAATTAGGACATACGAAGTACAGCTGGTTTTATGTGAGTGGGGCAATAGAGACACAACTTTGAACTATGTAAACAAACAATGGCCTACTAGAAAAACATATGATATTTTAGAGAAGAATGTACAAAATTCACCATTAGTAGAGGCAAGAAAATCCTACTACCACCCTTGCACATAAAACTTGGCTTAATGAAAAATTTTGTGAAAGCCATCTACAAGAGTGGATCAGCCTTTAAGTACTTAAATAAGAAATTCCCTGAAATCAGCGAAGCTAAACAGAAAGAGCGAATTTTCATTGGTCCACAGATCTGTAAACTCTTTAAAGATGTAAATTTTAATAGCGTACTCCAACAAGATGAAAAAGAAGCTTGGAATGCTCTTCGTCTTGTGTCAACGAATTTTTTAGGAAATGTGAAGTCAAAGGACTATAAGAAATTAGTGATTGCCATGTTGTCTGCATGCAAGAAACTTGGTTGCATTATGTCTCTAAAAATGCATTTCCTGCAGTGTCATTTTGACTTCTTTCCTGAAAACTGTCGCCAGGTTAGTGATGAGCACGGTGGGAATTTTAACCATAACATTGCGAAAATAGAGTCAAGATACCAGGGAAACTGGTCCACCACAATGTTGGCAGACTGCTGTTGGACAATTTTCAATAATATCTCTGAGAAAATGCATAAGCGACAAACCAACCGACTCCTTAACATGGAGTTTGCAGGTACATGCGTTTGTTGATACATTGTTTCATATTAAAAACATTAAGTTACATATATCGTAGGAATGGGAGCCAATTTCAAATTTCCATTGTCATATTCGTGTTCAGCAATCTGAGATTAGTAATAAATGGCTAATTTAATCTCAGAAAAAAATTTCATCGAAATATTTTGTCCTGTGTAATTTTTGACCCGCCCCAAAAGCTGCATTGCAGTTACAGCGAAAACCTTTAGGCACTAAAAATCACTCAGTGACATATTTTTACTAATGTGCAAGTATGTATTTCTTCAGATTAATACGCGGAAAAAGTCACTTATGAATTTGTAGATCGTTGCAAAATATGTTGTAATCAGTTTTGTCCCATAAGCAAAGATGCAAATTAACTTGTGGGGGAGTCAGCTCCTGCGTCCCTCTGTGCTACGAAAGACAACCCTGATTGTACCTTTGGGATCCGAAGAATTATTTTGAGCCTAACTGCAGAGTACGGGATCAGCATACTAAAGGTTCCGAGTTTGAACCTATCCCCCCTCATCGGGGAAAAGCGGCCCCCCAAGCAGTTGATGAACACGGATGAAAAATGAACACGAAAACTTCTCTCTCTCCAACGATCTCACGTCTCTCACGAGACGGCAGCACTACATAGTACATACACTTCCTCATCTCCTATTCTCTCCTCGATGACTACGACTGACGTCACGCAGCCCTATGATGAGGTACGACACGCCTCCTGAATATTCAGCTCCCGATTAAGTTTCATTTTGGATACTAGATCATACATGTATAGATGCCCTAAGGGAAGTTTTCTTTGCTATCGAATATAGAGAACATGTCACATGACCAAATACTCACAGCCTTAACCCGTGGTGATTAGAACTGGGTTTTGGACAATGTTGCGAGTGGACCCTTGTAGTTCCTTTATCTCGCTCTCGGAAGCAGGAGCTCTAGACTGGTACAGTATGTTTTAGATCAAGTGATATATTCGCTAGGTTGGATAGGATTGCTTCAGTACTGTAACAGTAGCACGTCCCGCGCAGCCGCCCAGTAGCGAATCTAGTACATAAGGTTTATTTTGGAAATGCGGGGGGGACTTCCGACCGGCCTCCTGCCCATTGAAATGCAACCGAGCCGCCCATCAGTATGCGGTGTATGGCTGGGCTACATAGCTTCACTCTTTGCTATGAAAAACAACCCCGATTATACATACGAGCGCGAAGAATTCTTTTGGGCTTAGCGACAAAGTACGAAATAAGCATACTAAAAGTTCCGAGTTCGAGCTTATCCACCACCATTGGTGGATCTGCGGCCCCCTGTAAACTCTTCAAATTTTTAATAATGATTTTGATTATGATATAATGATATTTAAAAAAGCTATTTTAATAATTTATATGCAACAGTGTAAACTTACAGACATTGGTAAGTACGCAGAAACATCTAATAACACGTGTGCAACTATGCACTGTTGCTGAAGGAAAATATTTTGTAATTTGTGTATAAAAATGAATTACACAGCATAAAATGCAATGTAGGAAACTAATAATTGTAAGAGATGGTTTAGAAAATGCATAGGTTTCTATAACACGTAGTGTGAAATATGTTAATCAAAATGATTAATAAATAAATTCAGGAGATAAAAACAATAAATTAAATGTTAAATACAAATTTTGCTTTTGTTACACTAATCGGAACTACTACTGCTGCAGTTTAGCATTCTCACTTGAATGTTATCTGCTCTACTTTGCGTTAATATCTTCTTATCATCTTTCTAAAGAAGGAAGCTCAAACAATATCTGAAATATTTGAGGCATATATTAATATATATATATATATATATATATATATATATATATATATATATACATATATTTATATATATATATATATATATATATATATATATATATATGTATATATATATATATATATATATATATATATATATATATATATATATATATATATATATATATATATATATATATATATATATATATATATATATATACTCCAAAACAAAAAAATCGACGCACCAAGAAGGAGTTGTCTGATTGTGATAAAAGTTGGTAGATGTAAAGAACATACATAGAAAAACAAACGAATGAAATTTTAAAACAATTTAATGATTTAGAGTTTGATCAGATACAAAGGGAGGAGGTCAATAAGGCGTCGGCCTGGATGCAAGATGTCACCCGGCGCGACATAGACTTATAAAGTTCACGGATGGTGTCCTGCAGAAGGTTTTGCCAAATAGTCGCCAACTGTCTGGGTAAATCGTTAACATTCCGGGATGGTTGCACTCGCCTTCCCATAACGTCCAAAATGTGCTCTATGGGAGAAAGATCAGGAGACCTAGCTGACCAAGGAAGTGTTTGGCAAGCTTGAAGACAATTCATAGCAACACGTGGCGTGTGCGGCCGGGCATTATCTTGTTAAAAAGTAAATCCGAGGTGTTGCAAAAGGATCGGTAACGCAACCGGTCGTAGAATGTTGTCTACGTTCCGCTGTGCTGTCAGTGTGCCAGAAATGACTACCAACGGGGTCCATCTATCAAAGCAGATGGGAGTCCACACCATACCCACCTGCAGATATATACTTGTAGAATGCTCAGTTCTGATGCGCTGGAGCTCCCGCTATTTATCCATTGGACACCAAATTTTATCCATTTGCATGTTCGCTCAAAATGTCTTGGTATACAAAATTTCATTACAATCGGACAACTCCTTCTTAGTGCGTCGATTTTTTTTGTTATAGAGTACATATACAAGGGGCAGCTTACAGACCAAATGAAGGTCATCAAATTTTCGAGTTTTATTTTTATTTAGTTGCAGTGAGGTTACAAAAAGACAGTTGTGTTAAAATACTACAGCAGTCAACATTTCACATTTGAATGACTGTATGAATGGTCACTACATCATATATTAGACATATTTTAAATCATCGGTTTTTAAAATTTTTAAGAAATTAAATATAATTATATAACCAAAATATAAACATATTCTATTTAGATCTCTTTAACATAAAGTATCTACACATTAAATGCTACATCTATGTGTGTTTTCGTTCGTGTAATTATTGTGATTCCCCTCCCCCCTTTGACACACAACACCTACAGATATTTAAAAAAAAATCGAAGCGTGTTCGGAAGATTTAAAAACATGCTTTTTATCCAAACACGTTCGGATTGATAATTTCTCGTTATACTTGTAAGAAAAAATTTTAAAATATAAATAGATAAAAGTTCGCAGACATGTTTACATAATTTGTATTATTAATGCATTTTGGCAATTTAATTTTCTACTTTCAAAACAAACGTAATATGTTTCCTGCCAGATATGTCTAATAAAAGCTTCTCTATGATGTCATTGTATACTGAAAGATAGTATTTAAATTTGTTCAGTCGACTGGAAGTGACACACGTAATGTCCCAATAAAATATAAATAAATGTAGCAGAAAAAGAAAAAACTCCATTGTTCGTGAGACTTTTGCGAATATAATAATGCATTAAAATATATTTAAAATAATTCCATGAATCCATAACATAACTTTAACTAAATGTTATTTTTTAATGTGCAGAATTATTTTAATTGTACTCGACCTTATTTAAATAAATTATATAAATATTTTAACTTAAGTATGTTACTTTCCTTGTATACATAATATATAAGGAAAGTATTGTGACGGGGTCGAAAATTCGAATTCGAGTTTTCGACGGGAGAGCACGTTTCAAGCATCCCTGATCACGAATCAAACATTTTTGAGGTGATGTCTGTGTGTGTGTGTGTGTGTGTGTGTGTGTGTGTGTGTGTGTGTGTGTGTGTGTGTGTGCGTATGTGTGTCTGTGGAGACGATAACTGACGAACTAATGGACCAATTCGAACGCAATTTGGTACAAAAATCACAATCTGTAAATACTAGAAGCTTATTGTTTTTATACTCAATCGAATGTTCAGAACCCCTCCCTAAATTTTCGAGTGAAATTTTGAAAAAATCGTCAAAAAATCAAAACCACTAATAAAGTTACGCAAATAGACATTTCTTATGTAATTTTTCATTTGAAAACGATTGACAAACATTTTAGAACGCTAACATGAACCGTTCTCGAGATATTGCACATTTTTCAAAAAAAATATCTAAAAGTCATACAGAATAAAAAAAATATTTCCTATTGAGAAACATGTTCATTTTTAATATGTAATGCCATGCGATAAATTGGGTGACATCATTCTCGTGGATCTAGCTCGTTCCATTCATGAGAAAAGATACTTTGAGTAATACTTTTGTATTTGAACGCCAATAGTCATTTATCTGTTGTAAGAATAACTTATTTCTTTGTCCATAAGGCTTGGCGAGATTTTGGCGACGAATTTGGCGGAATGTCGCAAACTTGGAGACTTTTTGAAATGTTGGCGATTTAACGAAAATCTCGCCAAATGGATGAAAATGACGCGAAATAAATGAAAACGACGACTAGTTGTCGAAAATTCAATATTTTGGAAAGAATATAAGTAATCTACTATAAGAAAAACCTATTTTTTTTACTGTAAGAGTAGTAAATTCATTACATTATATAAGAAAAGTCATGTGTTGCCCACATCAGATTTTTTATTGTATTGCAAAATCAGTTTATTATTCTATTAGGTAGATCATAATGAAATTACAAAAGTAAATAATCAGTTTATTATTCTATTAGGTAGATTATAATAAATATACAAAAAAAAAATAATCAGTTTTTTATTCTGTTAGGTAGATCATACTGAATATACAAAATAAATAATCAGTTTTATTCCATTTGGTAGATCATAATATATACAAAATAAATAATCAGTTTATTATTTTATTAGGTAGATCTTAATGAATATACACATTAAATAAACATTTGAAAAACATTTGTTGAAAATATAGCATTTTAGCATTTTGGGCAGAGTGATGTATTGACAATCAGCAAACTTTGAAAAATCATTTCAATGACTTTACACAAAGGAATGTAAAAAACAATTCAGACTTTTTAATATCAATTCCATTCATTCAATTTTTAGCTGTACTCATTCATATGGAGCAAAGTGATATTTTCGCCATTTTTTGCCGACAAGGTACGGATCCGCCTTAATTAAAACATTTAATAAAAGTAAATTTTTCACTTTGCTGCTTTAAATCATTATCTAGATTCCACGTTGCTTGTGACTGGGATTTATGATGCAAGCCGCTTGTTTCAATTCTCCATGTTAACCTATGGAAAATATGGACTCCCTAATGTCTTGCTCCTTTAGTTTTCAGAAATTTCCCCACTTTTGGTTTAAAGGTATAAATGCCGAAAAGAGGAAGAGTAATGCAGCATGTTTTTGTAATAATAAAATAAATCTGCAATAAATAAAATAATTAACTGGTGTGTGGCTTATCTCAACCTTCTTTTACTAGAATATTTTTTTTTTATGTAGCTTGCTATTTTTTTTCAAAAAACTCTATTGTCGCGCCATAAATGATTTTCATGCATAATTTTAAGTAACCTGTGATTTTATTTTCCAAATTTTGCAAGACAAAATTTAAAAAATCTGTATTGTCGATATAACTGATCACAATTTTAGCATCTGTAAAGAACCTTGCTATCTCAACCGGGAATCGAACCCTGGATCCCTAAACTGACCAGCCGACTCTCAACCTTTGGCTACTGGGACGAAATTGCAAGCTCTTATCGTTGAAGTGGACTCTGCATTCCCCACCCTACAAAGTAAAATTGGCGGACAGTTCACACTCTGACTGACCACCTCCTGCTGTTTTTACATCAGGTTAGCCTTTTGCTACTACTATGTTTACCCATGTTAGTATTCTGCGCGGTCGTTATCTTCTCAATTTAATCTTTAATATTTTTTAAATATTTTTTCCTTCTTTATATTCTCATTTTTGCGCTAAATCTGCCAAAGTCTACTGAATCCATACTAGTCGTACTAGGGTCACTTTCAGATCTTTCGACATCTTTGCACTAACCTACAGGGTTGATTTGTTTGGACACCATTGTAAATAGCCTTGAAGCCCAAACCGGGAATCGAACCCTGTATCTCTGAACTGGACAGTCTACGCTCTACCGTTGATCTACTGGGACGAAATTACAAGCTCTTAACATTGAAGTGGATTCTTCACATGTTGCCCTTCATTTTAAAGGGCTTAAAAATGTATATTGACACCAAGTTTGACAATGTACTCCCTTGGATGGGTAAATTCCCCCGGAAGAAGGTTAATGACTTTAATATTTTTTTAAAAATATCACTTGAAAAAATAGTTTAATTGATGTCCCATTTGACAATGTGTCCGTAGGAGTAACTTTACCCCCTTCTGAGTGGGACTAAGAGGGGTAACACAAACATTGTATCGCAGATATCCTTTGCCACAATGATGGAAACCTTGAAGTTTCGTGATCATTAATCTATAATTTACCCGTTTTATGCATAAGTATGTCAAATTTTGTCCTATTATGTCTTGTTATGAAAATATAAAATTTCGAAGTTTTCACTCGAATTTCAAACAATTCTACAAAGTTTCAGATATGTCGTTATCAAAGCGGGATATGGAGTTTGGTGACAATCCGTTAACACTTATGGTAGCTATCGTCTACACAAGAAATTAACCACAGATAAATGTACAGATATCAGAACGTGTTCAAAGCGTAGTCAAAACGTGTTCAGGAGGTCCTAAAACACATATTGGCACCAAAATCTCAAAATCAAAAATTTTCGTGACAACAATACTTTATACCATATTAAATTATATGGAAAAGTAAAAAATAATTTAAATGTTAAAGACTATTTAATGATTTTGTGAATTTACTTTGCAGTAACGGATAGTACTATCTCTCACTGTAAGAAATTTGAAGTAAAATGCACAACGCAGCTTTTACATCCGTATTTTGAAAACTAATCTATTATATTATATTAAAATTATTGTATTTAATATCTGGTGATAAATTAGACACCGTTTTACAAAAATATTAGAAATGCATCAAATTTTTTCATCAATTTAAACAAAAAATCTTAGTCAGAACTTTGCTGATAAAAGCAAACCTTCATAATATCAGCATTTATGCTATGCCAAAAGCATCAAGAATAGTTAGGGACTATTTTCCATAGCTAAGGCATAGATACAAAGGAAGTTTCTCTGTTATTATTGAGATTAACATGGGGTAAATGAAACAAGCGAGTAGAGAGAAATTATCCTCTAACGGACATTCCTGGTAAAGCTGCCATATTCTCCTTCATTAACAATTTTTACTTTCACGTACGTAGGATTGAGAAATTATTGTTTTCACGAAGATTTTCAATTTCGAGATTTCGATGCCAATATATTCTTTGAGACTTCCTGTACACGTTTTTAATAATTTTGGAGTGATGTCCATCTGTCTGATGTCGGTCATCGAATTCTTGTGAACACGATAAAAGCCAAAAACATTAATGGATTTTCACGAAACTGTACATCCGGCTTCGCTAATGAAAAATCTAGAGCCAGATACTTTTTTAAATGTTTGCGAAATTATATATTTTTTTAATTGAACAACACAGGACCAAATTTGATATAATTATACAGGACATTATTAGCCCTACTGTTGGGGATAATTTACCCCCACCCGAGAGAGGAGGGGTACATTGTCAAGTGTGATATCAATCGAAATATTTTTTCAAGTATATAATCCATAACAAAAAAATCGACGCACCAAGAAGAAGATGTCTGATTGTCATAAAAATTGGTGGATGTAAAGAACATACATAGAAAAAGAAACGATTAAAATTTCAAAACAATTTAATGATTTAGAGTTTGATCAGATACAAAGGGAGGAGGTCAATAAGGCGTTGGTCTACCTTTGGCCTGGATGCAAGATGTCACCCGGCTTGGCATAGACTGATAAAGTTCACGGATGGTGTGCTGCGGAAAGTTTCGCCAAATTGTTTTTTCAAATTACTCGCTAGCATTTGTGAAAGTATTTGTGAAATCCAACTGTCTGGCTAAATCGTTAACATTCCGGGATGGTTGCAATCGACTTCCCATAACGTCCAATATGTGCTCTATGGGAGAGAGATCAGGAGACCTAGCTGGCCAAGGAAGTGCTTGGCAAGCTTGAAGATAATTCATAACAACACGTGCCGTGTGCGTCCGGGCATTATCTTGTTGAAAAGTAAGTCCGAGGTGTCGCAAAAGGATCGGTAACACAACCGGTCCTAGAATGTTGTCTACGTACGTATAATATTTCAGTCATTGGCGTCCGTTGGTCTGCAAAGTGTATCGAACTGTCTGGGATAGGGTATGCCTAATACCTGTCTTTTTGAGAGGTTCCTCGTTTGGGATTGAAGCTGTCCCACCCGTAAGCAAAAGGTCAAAGTGTAGTTAATACCCTATACTTGTCAAATGGACCCATAATACATATTTTTCGAATTTTTTCTTGTAATATATGAAAAAAAATTCTAGTATGAGAAATTCGAGTTAACCCACACTATAGGTAATTTTCACGGGTAATTTACAAATATTCTTACTTATTTAAGCTGTTTCAGCTGATTGTATTTTGTATTTTCCACCTGTGAAAAATGGATCATTTATGTACTACTGATGCTAAGTAATCTGTGTACTAATGTAATCCTAAACCATGTATTTTTCAGTAAAATAAATAGCTGAACACTAAACGATAAATCTCAGGATATTCCTCTATCAGATCTATTTCGTGATAATCAGTAAGCTTTAAAATTCCGGGACAATTTCTTTCGGAGAAAACCATTAAGGGTTTAAATTGGTAATAAAATTAATGGTCTAAATCGCAGTTTACTTCAAATATTGTGTGATAAATGTCCAAGCTCTATCACACATCGTTATTTTCTAAGTTGGCTATAATGCCCGACGAATAAAGCAAAACTAATCTTAAAAATTAATGGTCATGCATTTACTTTAAGCAGCCAATAGATTTTTCAAATATAAATGCGCTTATAAGTATATATTACAAACATTTAGATGTAAAATGTTTTTTAAAATTTTATAAATATAACTAATATCTTTAAATATATATATTACTAGCATTTAAGCCCATTAAAGAAGGGGATATAACACTCTTAAAAAAATAATGTTTAATTTTTCAGTAAAGATTAACAATATACAAAGTTAAGTGTTGTATATTTTATTGCAGATTAGGATAGTCACATACCAAAAATGTGGTGTAAATGACTAAATATAATTAATTACATTAATTAAGTTGTCGTATAGTGCCTTGTTTGTAGCCAGTTGATTATAACTAGTACATAATAACCACATTTGGGTGTGTGACCACCTTAATCTTCTGTAGAAACATTCGATACCTAGAATTGGAAATAACAGTCTAAATCGAAATCCGGCTCTATTTATTCTGTTCTGAGGCCAGTACTGTGGCCAGTCAAAGTTTCAGCCTCCCATATGACCATGGTATTTCTGGTTGTTTTTTAAATACTTTGTAACCCCCACTTGTCTACTTCTGTAGAAGCTATCGAAAGTCCGGAACCGTTTGGTTCTGTTCCGTAATTGATAATACAATATTGCACTTATTCAGCTTTATAAGTCACTAAGTGGCTTCATGAGAGTCAGAAAAGACCACTAAACCTTCTTTTTCTCCGGGCCCGGGTGGAAAATATACAAATTCGGATCCATTAGCTTATATCCCGTATTCGGGAGTATCAACTTGTAACTATTCAGATTTATTAGAGACATCTGGAGGATATAGAAAGAGTTTCTGAAATCCTTCGTTTTCTTCGCCTCCGTTAAGTAGAAATCGAAAATCAGGATTCATTAGGTTCCATCCCGTAGTCGATAATATCAGCTTGCAACGATTCAGATTTAGTAGAGACATCTGGAGGATATGGAAATAGTTCTGAAATCCTTTATTCTTTTCGCCTTCGTTAGGAAGAAACCGAAATTCGGGTTCCATTAGGTTCCATCCCTTATTCGGTAATATCAGCTTGCAACGATTTAGAATTATTAAAGACACCTGGAGGATATCGAAAGAGTTTCTGAACTCCTACATTTTCTTCGCCTCCGTTAGGAAGAAATCGAAATTTGGGCTCAATTAGATTCCATTCCGTATAAGTAATATCATCTTGCAACGATTCAGATTCATTAGAGACATCTGGAGGATATAGAAATAATTTCTGAAATTCTTCATTTTCTTCGCCACTGTTAGGAAGAAATCGAAATTTGGGCTCCATTAGATTCCATCCCGTATTAGGTAATACCAGCTTGCAACGATTCAGATTTATTAGAGATATCTGGAGGATATAGTAGGACTTTCTGAAATCCTTCAATTTCTTCATCTTCGTTACGAAGAAATCGAAATACGGGCTGCACTTGGTTCCATCCCATACTCAGTAATATCAACCTGCAATGTTCAAATTTATTAGAGACATCTGGAGGATATAGAAAGAATTTCTGAAATCCTTCATTTTCTTCGCCTACGTTAAGAAGAAATCAAAATTCGGGCTCCATTAGGTTACATCCCGTATTAGGTAGTATCAGCTTGCAACGATTCAGATTTATTAGAGACATCAGGAGGATATAGTAAAACTTCCTGAAATCCTTCATTTTCTTCACCTTCGTTACAAAGAAATCGAAATTCGGGCTCCACTAGGTTCTATCCCATACTCGGTAATATCAGCCTGCAACGATTCAGATTTATTAGAGACATCTGGAGGACATAGAAAGAATTTCTGAAATCCTTCATTTTTTTCGCCTACGTTAAGAAGAAATCGAAATTCGGGCTCCATTAGGTTCCATCCCGTATTAGGTAATATCAGCTTGCAACGATTCAGATTTATTAGTGACATCTGGAGGATATAGTAGGACTTCCTGAAGTCCTTCATTTTCTTCACCGTCGTCACAAAGAAATCGAAATTCGGGCTCCACTAGGTTCCATCCCATACTCGGTAATATCAGCCTGCAACGATTCAAATTTATTAGAGACATCTGGAGGATATAGAAATAATTTCTGAAATCCTTCATTTTCTTCGCCTACGTTAAGAAGAAATCAAAATTCGGGCTCCATTAGGTTACATCCCGTATTAGGTAATATCAGCTTGCAACGATTCTGATTTATAAAGAACATCTGGAGGATATAGTAGGACTTTCTGAAATCCTTCATTTTTTTCACCTTCGTTACGAAGAAATCGAAATACGGGTTCCACTAGGTTCCATCCCATACTCGGAAATATCAGCCTGCAACGATTCAAATTTATTAGAGACATCTGGAGGATATAGAAATAATTTCTGAAATCCTTCATTTTCTTCACCTCCGTTAGAAAGAAATCGAAATTTGGGCTCCAATAGATTCCATCCCGTATTAGGTAATATCAGCTTGCAACGATTCAGATTTATTAGAGACCTCTGGAGGATATAGAAAGAATTTCTGAAATCCTTCATTTTCTTCGCCTACGTTAACAAGAAATCGAAATTCGGGCTCCATTAGGTTACATCCTGTATTAGGTAATATCAACTTGCAACGATTCAGATTTATTAGAGACATCTGGAGGATATAGTAGGACTTTCTGAAATCCTTCAATTTCTTCATCTTCGTTACGAAGAAATCGAAATACGGGCTGCACTAGGTTCCATCCCATACTCAGTAATATCAACCTGCAATGTTTAAATTTATTAGAGACATCTGGAGGATATAGAAAGATTTTCTGAAATCTTTTATTTTCTTCGCCACCGTTAGGAAGAAATCGAAATTTGGGCTCCATTAGATTCCATCCCGTAATAGGTAATATCAGCTTGCAACGATTCAAATTTATTAGAGACATCTGGGGGATATAGAAATAATTTCTGAAATCCTTCATTTTCTTCGCCTCCGTTAGGAAGAAATCGAAATTTTGGCTCCATTAGATTCCATCCCGTATTAGGTAATATCAGCTTGCAACGATTCAGATTTATTAGAGACATCTGGAGGTTATAGAAATAATTTCTGAAATCCTTCATTTTCTTCGTCTATGTTAAGAAGAAATCGAAATTCGGGCTCCATTAGGTTACATCCCGTATTAGGTAATATCAGCTTTCAGCGATTCAGATTTATTAGAGACATCTGGAGGATATAGAAATAATTTCTGAAATCCTTCATTTTCTTCGCCTTCGTTAAGAAGAAATCGAAATTTTGGCTCCATTAGATTCCATCCTGTATTAGGTAATATCAGCTTGCAACGATTCAGATTTATTAGAGACATCTGGAGGATATAGAAATAATTTCTGAAATCCTTCATTTTCTTCGTCTATGTTAAGAAGAAATCGAAATTCGGGCTCCATTAGGTTACATCCCGTATTAGGTAATATCAGCTTGCAGCGATTCAGATTTATAAGAGATATCTGGAAGATATAGAAAGAGTTTTTAAAATCCTTCATTTTCTCCACTCCCGATGAAGACATGCAAATTTCGTTCCGTTAGGTTCTGTCCCGTAGTCGATGCTATAAGTATGCAGAAATTCAGTCTTCTACGTCATTCTAAAGGACCTGGAAATAATTTCTGATATCCCCTCATTATCTCCACTCTTAGATAAGGAGGTAGATAATCCTATTCAAATATGTTTTGTGCCATGGCTAATGTTAGAAAGTTGAAAACATACTGTCTTCTAGGTCCCCATGGTGCTTCTGAACTGTCTAGAAGAACACAAATACGTTAGATAATTGTAATATAGATAACAAAATATCTCTTAATATGCACTTATATTTTTAAAAATTGATTTTGGGCGAAAACATAAATTTACCGTAACAAACAAAAATCAACTTTAAACTACTATTGGAAGAAATTGGAATTAAGAAGGAACTAATTAAGTAAAAGACCGAAAAAAATACTTCGGAAGTTATATGAGCTAATTACTGACGTTAACTATGGAGAACATTTTTCCAACAATGGAGACGTAAGAAACTGCTGATTAATCATTAACAAGTTATCAGAGTTCAAGTAAATAAAAGCTCCTTCATAAAATCAAATTCAGATATAGTTTGACATGCGGGATAGCGTTTGCCTTAAAACATTGGAATGCATGATTTTTAGACCAAGAATGTTGTGACATAAATGTTTCTTGCTTAACGAGCATTCTAGAATGCTCTTTGATACGTATCTAGACAGTTCTCTTTATCTCGTTGATGAAGGTTAAGTTGAACTGACAACTAACACAATAAATACCACTTTTACTTAAATAAGGAGTAAAAGTTTTAACGGATGAAAACTGAAATAATTTTAAATGGTCTAAAAATAACTTTAAATTTGAATCTTGTTAAAACGCTAGAATATTTATATCTTAAAGGAGCTTAAAAAGTGGACAATGAAGCACAACGTCTACTACGAAACATACGCCACTCTGGTTTGAAAGGGTTGGGAAGATTAAAAAATCGAATTTTAATTTAAAAATGTGTAATTAATGTTAAAGAAATTGCTGATCAGATTACTTAAGCACTGCTCTGGGACTGGCATCGCTTGGGAATGCAAAAAAAAAAAATCCTTGATCAGTGGAATTATGCTTATGTAACACCAGCAGTATATTCGATCTTTGTACTGAATATATAAAGAAACTTAAAATTCTCATCTATGTGCAACTTACTGTAGTAATGCCATTGTTATCCAAAACATTATATTAAACTATTTAATTTAATTATCTTAAAAAGACTTTAGAATTATCATCACGAGTAGATCTGGGGAAACTAACATCTTGGTCTCGCTTGTAAACAAAATTACAAAAAAATATGAAATTAGATCAATATATGCCAAAATGAAAGCACTAAATTGTATTAAAAGATATTACGGTACCATTTTTATTCTGGTTCAATAATTGGATGAACACAATATATAACGTTGAAAAATATTTTACAGAGAACGTAAGAAATTCAAATACCTATAATCCCCCTTAACCATTAAACCCGAAGGCAGCAATTGATATAATTCAGCCATTGAAGGCAGCAATTGATATAATTCAGCCATTGAAGGCAGCAATTGATATAATTCAGTCAATAATGCAATTCCAATAAAAATCATCACTATATACATTTGTTTATTATTTGAATTGAAAAATATATAATAAAAATCGTCCGCTATATAAACACATTGGATTTGTAAGCATTGCTAAGCAACATGATATTACTTTCTTCAAATAAATTTGCGGGAAAATATCGTCTGAATAATAACATGTCTATGGAAAGTTTGTTTGTACGTTTTTAACACTTTCCAACATAGTTGTAAGGTGGTGTTTATGACTTATGTCATAACTTTGGTCTGTCTGTCTGTAAATGCTAAGTGGGGCTATTCCAATAAGCTACTCGGACTGAATTCAATGCAGCCATTCTTATGTAATGATGAGAGAAACACACAGACATGCATAGAGATTTTTTTTTTCAATTTTATTTATATAGATTTTATAAAGGTTATGCTTGACTTTTTTTCCTATTCAAGTACTATTTATATTATCTGTAATTTAGTATTTTTAATAGTTTTATATCAAAATGTCATTGTTCTAAATAGTTTTGGGCTTCATAATGTTTACATTGTAATTTTTTTGTTTGTTTTATTCAATAAATAAAGAATATTTAATTGAATTGTAAGATTCTAAATTTCAATAAATGTTCCCGGCTGTCCAATTGGTACTTAAATTTACTATTACTTTCGGGTGAACCGATCAGCTTAGGTAGTGTAAGCGAAATTAACTTTGTTTGCAATTGCTGATTCCATTATTTTCTATTGTTCTCGACTAAACTCGGAATAGAAAATCTTCAATCATCTGTATAATAAAGAAAATGAATAAAAATTTATTAGAGTACCATATTTCCAAATAAATATAAAAAGAGCTATAAAAATTAGGTCATGTTTGAACACATATGAGTAAAAGCATATGTACTTTAGAGAATTAAAGTTAGGATATCAGAATTTTTATGGTAGAAGTATTGAAACCTCGAATCCAGTAAAGACAATGACTGCAGCATTATCAATGGGCTGTGACAGATGATCAGTTGAAACATTTTTTGGCTTTATTATAACGCCTAGTTATACGTCAGAAATCAATTTACAATATTTCTTAGCCCTTAATTTATTAGCGTTGAGTAGGAATGGAAGGGCCCACTTTCGTTACTGGATTCGAAGAAGTAAACAGAAAAATTCTAAATTTATTCATTAATGGTGTTATGGTGTTTTAGCTTACTCATCACCCGTTTATCTGCACTACTTTGACGAGTCACAATAACCACCACCACTGTCCACTGGTATTGAAGATTGAGCAGTTGAGCAGATTTCTGTACTTACAGTGAACGGTTTTGAAATCCTAATGTGTTTACATCACGAACGAAGGTCGGTGAGAATAAAGAACTGATGTATATATTCCAAATTTGAGTAAAAATATTCTTCGAAATAATATTTAATCCACAAAAATTTACTTTCGGTACAAACGCAGTATAATGTAAAGCGAAAGTTGTAATGCCTTCATCGGCTTTTGTTAGTTCCTCCATTATACGGATGGGTGTAATCAAGTTGCAGGATTACATATCCGTAATTCTTTCTGTCAACGAAGTGGCATAACTCAAACATACATTTTACTGGATATACAGGACCTTTAGGCCCAGGGCAATAACACATAAATGCATTGATTAAATCAAATTATTTATTGTGCACGACACATAATACAGCAATTGGCTGTTTAAAGAAATTTGCGACATATACCATAACTGATATTGCACACGCCCAGAAAGATACACAATTATACAAGATAATGCAATTTACGGGCCTGGTTATACATCTTACACGAGAAACTAAATTTTTATGCTTACCCAATGACTTTTCATTTTGCCTCGCACTGTACTGCTGTCAACCCAAGATACTAGACCCTTTTAGTTATAGTCGTATTCTTGTGGTTTATTATTCAAACTAGGCGGCCATCTACTTCCGCGCTAAGCTAAATCTATCATTGTGATTCTCATTCACTTCTCATCTTAATCACATTCAATTACTTACCAGAATCTCAACTCTTACTCGCGATCCGAAGCGTTATCCTGTTTCATACCAGGAACGCTGAAATGTTGATTAGCTAGGTGACTGGTCTATCAACCGAACCAGTTAGAAATGTTAATTTAAAGTAAACATAAATTATTATGGAACCTGAGGGAAATGATAATCAGAAAGTTATTTGGACCTCACACAGTGTCTAACCAACAACAAATGTCGCCCTCTAAACGTGATCGTCCTTACAAAATTCCCTCAATTTATCCCATTCCACGACAGTCAATTGCCAAATTCCTTCATCTCCGACCCAGTCCCGCTTATTTCCTGAACTCGAATTGAAAGGGTTTTGAGGTGATGTTGTGTGTGTGTGAATGCTAGTATGTATACATGTTAGCTTGTTGATTGGCCTGTTGATTTGTGAGCATTCATGAATCTATGGAAGCGATATCTCACGAAGAATAGATCGTTTTAAACGTAATTTGTTACGGTTATAAGAATTTGTGAATACAGGAAGGAGAATATGGATCAGGATCGTAAATAATGGTAAATAAGTTGTCATTTCTTACGTAATTTATCCTTAGAAAGCAAATAACACAAAGTTTTGAACGCTAATGGGAACCCATCTCAAGCTATGGCATAATTTTGGATAAGTTTCCTGAAAAAAGTTTCATAAAACTGAAATGAGAAATCAGCATCCTCGAAAAGGTAGATCTAGGCGATAAATTTAGCGCAATATTGACAACTTGGGGACTTTTTGAAAATGACATCAAACTGACTAAAATGTCGCCACATTGACAAAAATGACGCCTACAAAGATGATGCAAAAATTGATAAAAATTCCATATTATAAATGATAAAAATTATTTAATATATGCTTCTACTGCTATTGCTATCTATTGCTTGACAGACGTTAGCAGTATTTCTAATTATCAAATTAGATTTTTTCGAAATATCTGTTAATGTGATTGTGAGACCAGAAAAAGATCTCACACTAGTTAGGAGATATGTGAGACCAGAAATAGATCTTACACTAGTTATTATGAGAGAGTCTTATGTACATTATTTATTGTGTCTGAATCATGAAACAGTACCTCCAGTCTGAATGACGCCAGTGTTTACGAGACGCTGACCCAAAGTGCAACTAAAATCATAAATTTAGGGATGTCAATACAAGAATGGAGGAAGGAAACTTAAGAAAATGTGTAACGACATTGGATGAAAAGGCTGACCAATGGAGAAGTTACTTGTGGCGTTGCTGTGAAGACTGCTAATCAGAGCAAGGGAGAAGTCTCGGACCTGAGACAAAAGAGCCACGATAAAAACAGTTATCGCGAGAAAAAGACATACAGCACTAACGATACTTAGAAAGATATAACTACGATAATGACATAAGAACGAGTACGATACATATGGAGAACGATTTCGCAGCAGTGCAGCATGATTTCTACCAGAGTGCAGCCAGAGTTCGCAAGAGTGAAGCATGATTTCTACCAGAGGTGATATCGAAATTCACGATGACTTCTGCACGACAATTGCAGAAAGTAAACGACAAAGTGCTGAGTACAGTTAGTTCAAAAGTGTTCGATATTAAGTCCAAGACAGCCTTGAAGGTATGTGTTCCTCAAATAATACCAGGTCTTAAATACATTTTAGGTATTTTTAATAATGGTCTCACATTGTCTCTCTCCGCCGAAATTAGAAAATAAACATTTCATTCTTCTTTATTTTTTAGTTCTTTTATTGACCACATTAGTTTTTAGCAAAGTTCCCAGTATGGCTTTTTATTCCTAATAATAGTGCCCTATTTAAGGCTCACATAATCGTACCCATTACAGTCCCACTGCCTTAGTAACACACACACACACACGCAAGACAGCACCACATCCAGCCATAAAAATGCTCACCCTCTCATGCAGGAATTTAAACTGCGACCCTTTGGCTGTGAGGTAAGCCATAATGCTGAATGTCAAGAGTTCAATAATTTACAACAGTGCTGTGGTCAATCAACGAAACATCGCCCTTCAAATTGCGCTTTTCAATATGGAGCTGATCCCCGAAAATTGCACATTCCGGAATATTGCATATCGTCGGAAAAAAAGATAGAAACGTCGCGAAAATTTGAATTTGGACTAATTTGGGGTCTAGAACTTGTGGGTGACGTCGAAATTGGGTGTTGCCGTTGAAAATTACAAAGTTTGTGTGTGTTTAGATATGAAGATGACCCCTTATGCATATTTTACGCACATTAATTTGTAGAGGGTGTTATTCCTAATCGAATGGTATCATTCAATTTTCTCTACGATGAACGATGCGATTAACAGAGAGTGGGGCTTTCTTTTTTTCCGCGGCTGTACATAAAGCTGTATCACAGTGATATTTCAACTGGTCTCACAGTGATATTTCAAAACAGTTTTATGCACTAGCATCAAGAAAAGAGCCGAATGTTAATATGCAACTCTAAAATGTGTTGCTATGGATATCGCAATTGATTAAATTTCTGTGAAACAACTACAGCCATAGCATGATGAAGGAAAAGTCATATACTACCAATATTTGATTTTTATTAAATTATCGAGTACGATTCGTATTTTAAATCTTTTACGACGAAATGTAATATAAAAACCGTGTCTGATAACCAACGACAACATTCATTCATTCATTTCAATAAAATATATTTAGAAGTAGGAAGATGAAGTAAACCATTTCAAGATATACCTTAATCTTCCGCATTTTGATAATCCAATTGCAATTCTGTAGGAGGAAAATCATTAAGGGTTTAAATCGGTAATAAAATTAATGGCCTCAACCTCACTTTACCCCAAATATTATGTGATAAATGTTTAAGCGCTATCACTTTTTTCCCGAGTTGACTTTAACGCCTAAATATATCAAGCACAAAATAATCTTAAATGAATGGTTATGTTCTTATTTTTACATTATATATTGAGAGATAAATATATATTTTCTATAATATTTATAGTTAATAAGTCAGGTTTATCTCTTCAGAATATAGAGCAAACAAGAAATTTATGATGGAGCCTCCACATGGCGGTGAATGGTGTGTATAATTCATTTTTAATAATTCATTTTTCATTTTAATTAAACTATTAATCATTTTTATTCTCTTTTGCATATTTATTTCGTTCAGTCATACGAATTTTCGGAAAAACTGGAAATGGAACTGACATCTTCTAGAAAGTGGAACTGACATCTCCAGAACCGGAAATGGAAATTCTCCGGGAACCTCCTCACTCCATCTGAAATTCAATGCTGGATCCATATCAGTCCATGCAGACATTCTTAAGAAATATATGTTTAAAAGAAATGTTTGAAACGAAAGGAAAAAACATACGAAGTGGAAATCTTTAGTGAACCTCCGACTTTCCTCTGGAATTTGAAGATGACTCCATATAAGTCATCTACTACGCCAACCTCATACCACCCGAGAGGACTTCAAAATTTTCTGACGAACATATTTATATTATATATGTACTTAAAAAAGCATATATTTTATATACTTGAAAAATTATATATTATATATATACTTACATACGAATACATATATACATACGGGCGTGTATGCATAGATTATATATCTATGCATAGAATTCGGATGATTTAAATATATTTTTATAAACGAACTTAGACCGGAAATATATATGTCCCTGTTCACAAACATCAAATTAAATATAAAATGTAAATTTAACTAAGTAAAAACAAATTGTAGAATCCCGTACATAATGAAACAGATATCACCACTGGATCGGGTTGATTTTATTAATGTTCAGCAACAACAAATTGTCATTACCTATAATACCACAGAAATAGTACATATATCCCCAAATATCACCATTACTGTGGTTTGTCTGGTTTGTACACTTAACACATGCACTGTTTCCCAGCACATTCTTTCATTGCGACCAATTGTTATTCACTGCAGATGAACTTTATAGACATGAACTTTGCAGATGAACTCACATACATGAACTTTGCAGATGAACTCTTCAGACATGAACTCCGCAGATGAACTCTACAGACATAAACTCTGCAGATGAAAACTACTGATGAATATAAACTACTGATGAAATAACTGATGAAATAAAACTGCGACAGGAATGATGAGACACCATTTCTGTCGCAGTACTGAGAATATGATCGGAATATTTTGATATGTTACATCTTCTAATAAATATAAAGGATGTTTTGTACTTTACCTTTGCATAAGAGCCCCGGCAAGAGTTAGGACGGTCCTGCTTCCTTTAAAAATGTAATCAAATTTTAAATCTTGTTATTTTTGTCTAATTACACAAAATTAACTTTATTTATAAAATATCGTCAACATTCATTTGCGAATGGTCGAGGCAAGCATTAATTGGAGACTGGCTACGCCCACATTCAACCACTCCCACCATTAACATTGGAGGTTATCTTGAGGCATTGCAACGCTGTTCATTTGAAATAAATATGAAGAAATTGGAAATTTTTAAGCAGATTGTTTATTTCAAATTATTATTTACACAGGGGATAATATTAACTATGAAAGATGGATACGGAAATAGAAATGCATTTTGGTGTGAGTTTCAAATTGATAAATCCTGTTACATTCAAAATATCTTTTCATTGTATATATAAGCAGATATTTTTAAGAAATTTTTTCAAACCGATAACATTTTAACATCCCGTAGTTAATCCCGCACCAATAGCACTTTATTCTCCCCACAGAGTATGATGAAAAATGTTTGCATAATAAAATATTAAAATTATGTTTTATATAATAATTGAATTCGGTTCTTATGCCTGATATAACTGATAAATATTCATGTCTTGAAAGATGCGGCTAAAAGGGCCACGGCCAATTAAATAGGTAGAACAAGTAACTTCTAACTCAACTTTTACAACGCATTGGCTTGCTGTGAGGAAAGCTACAGAGTTACTTCAACTTTAGATAATGTTAATTTAGAGCTGGTTATTGGAATTTTCAAAGGTCTTTAAATATTACATTTATAGTATGACCGTATATTCATATATACTGCATATATTACATGTCCGTACTTGAGCTACACAGTTGCATCCCAATCTGCGGACCGCATACTGACTGTGAAATAATTTGCTGATCTGTGAACTCAACACGATTTAAAGCATTAGCAGGGAGTAATCCCTATAGCTATTACAAAAATAAAGCTACGATGTATCCTTTCATATCGTGGGTCTACGACTCAAAAATGCGACGAGGGCAGCATATGACTTTCCTTGTAGATTCATATTCACCTTTTCTTTATTTCTTCTATATTCCATTGAGTTTAATTGCAGAAAATAACAATAATTATTTAAAATTACACGGAATTTACACTTTTAGTTCAATTTCCGTTCTCATTTGGTAACTGGACTTATTTTCATAAGTGGCGTAGCAAAAATGCGAAAAAAATTAAAATATCTCGGGAACGGCTAGACCTAGTGTAATGGTGTTAGTCTTATTATTTTCATCGCTAAAAATTACGTTTGAAACAGGAATTTAATTTGTATATTTGAGCTTACGTAGTTTTTTATTTCAAATTTTGGCTATTTCGTTTGGCCATTTCGCATAAAAATGCAGGTCTTCCAAACCGTACCAAAATCTAATTACCACCAGGATAATTCACAAGTGATTTATCTACCAAATTTTGTAAAATTTGATGCATTCGTTTTTTATCTAGAGTGGATACAGACAACTTTTGCGGGCCATTTCGCAAAAAAGGCCGATTATTTTATCCCGAATCGTACCAAAATCTAATCAGCACCAGGACCGTCCACGAGTGACATATCTACCAAGTTTTATGAAATTTGTTTAATGAGTTTTTGAATTAGAGTGAATACATATATTACACAGACAGACACACAGAAGCACAGGCACAAACACCGACGTCAGATTAAAAATAGTTTTTTCGTGTTTTAGAGGTCCCAAAACGTGTAAATTTCTTAACAATTCGAGATACGATTTTCGACTTGATTCCAATAATTTCCCTATACATTACCATATATTCCAAGGAAAGTAAAATGGTTGCGCATTTCTGGAGAACTAACACTTTTATCTAAAAACAGCAATAATCGTAAACGGGAACAATTCACAGCTACTAACACAATATTTATCTTTGAAGATCATAAAAAAATTCTGACAGGTACAATAAAACAGCAAACAAATCTTCAACTCTCTCCCAAAATAGACAAATCTGTTCGCAAAACACTGCGGTATCTTGCAATTCAATTTGACTCATATTGCGTCAACGCTGTCCAATTGAGCAATGAATGTCATATATACTCTTCGTAAAAATCTGCAGGAAGAGGATATATCTTCGAAATTAATTGATAAATCTAGAAAGTTCCAGTACTTCGGAAACTTACCAAAAGTTGCGAAGTTGACCATATTTCGACAAATCTAGAGCCAAGGTCACGAAAACTATCATCAATTTCAGGAAATCCTACTATCACATAATAGCAATTATTGCCCGTAAATAAGTTAAATTCAATAAATTTCCATTTGCTCAATAGTGCTATAATTTGGACCACCGTTTTGAGTTCTCTTCATCAAAGATTATGAAAAAATACTAATCCATTTACTATCTTGACTTCATTGAAACTTTCCACATCCAGAAAAATGTCTAGTATTTCGGTTAATGACTAGTCCAGTCCTCATTCAGGTGAAATGCCATGTAATTTTATCATTTTCCTTATTTATATTTGTTCCACCTCTTAGCCTTTAAAGTTATTATATGCTGTTTTGACTTATTTTTCGTCTTGTTTGGTTTCATTTATTCTTGTTCAAACTTGGCTCGTGTTGTTGAAATATTTTTGTTATACTTAGATGCAAGACAATCATGTGTGTTACCTTTCCAGTTGCCATACCAGTTAACAGCTCTCATATGGTCGCACGGCCATAGTGTTGGCTTAGTCCATTGAATCATATCGGTGTATTTTACTATTCATCCTTTTATTTTACTCTTCATGACTGACTCAACTCCTTACTGTGTATAGCCTATCACCCCCCCTCTTCAATGACGCAATACAGATCCGGTCCTTGAATGGGCGCTGTCTCAACCCCATCAGATATAGGGCTGAATCTGGTTATCTTGTCTTCTGTGCCTGAATGCGTGTCAGTCTTAAGTAGTATTGTTGTTGATTAGAAGCTAATGTTCAATTTACTATCTATGTATATTGCGTTTCATAGGGCCTATTATGCATCTCAATTCACCTGTCAATTCCCACTGTCGTTTCGATATTCGAATTTATGAAGTCTCTGGTCTTGTACTTTACCTCAGTACTTTACCTTTACGTTACGGCTCCAAGAATCCATTTTTTCTACTCCTGAACGACAAAATAACTGAAAATTTCACTCTTCTAAATAAACACCTTCAATGACCTTGTGTCATTGAAGGTGTTTATTTAGAGGAGTGAACACATTTGTTCGTAACTCGTTCCCCTTCAGTCAGGAGAAACTTGAGGGAAGGGCCGCAGGCATTCTTCAAGGCACTCAACTGGGTACAATAGATGCTCTCCACATTTACCAGAAAAATGGGGGTGAAAAAGTCTGGTACAACAGTTGAACCAGCGCCGTTCTAGAAAAAGAGATTTTCAGTGGTACAACTGTTGTACCTCCGTAAAGAAAAGGATAATATAAACAGTTTTCTTTAACTCAAGAAAACATCTACGTAATAATTGTCTACTGTGTTTTTATCTCTTCAGACCCTCCAGAAACTGCCTATGACACAAAAAAGACTGCACACTTCTAGTATCATCATTAAGACAGAAATAACGGAGTTGATTTTCGATTTAAAATGGGGGTAAAATGAGATTTTTGGAAAAGTCTCTCCCAAATCCTCCCATGACCTAGAATGCTGATTTTTTTATACGTATAGCATCGTCCACGGAACAGATCGTTACGGAACCATAACCCCAATCTCAGCCTTCCGGGAGCAGAGAGGATGGGGGAAATTCTGTAAAATGTTTTTATAACCACCAGATGATCTGAAACGCTGAATTTTTGCATACTTATAGTAATGACCGGTGGACAGAACCTAAACGGACACTGATTTTTAATATCACAGATGGATCTGGACAAAATGGAGTAAAATCAAAAATTCTTTTTAACCCTTCCACAAGCTCCTTAGCTGAATAAGAAGGCATAAACGTTGCACATTTATATTGACTGCGGAACAGAATCTAAGGGAGCAAATTCTTGATAACATTTTCTTAACTTATTTTTTTTTAAGATTGTGAATTTCTTTGAGAGGCTTAAATAATACTAGTATTAAACAAAATGTAAAATGATACGTTTATTCAATACTATATGTCATGGCTTTACAATGGTAAAAATAAATTCTTATGAATCAGTGACCTTTATAATTCCAAGCCAATTTCAGCCAGACACATCTATTAAAAGTTCAAATTGGTAATAAAATTAATGGTTCAGAGCGCACTTTGCCCCAAATATTGTGTGATAAATGCTCAATCTCCATCAAATTGTTATGTCCCGGATTCAATTTTGATGCTTCAGGATATCAAGAAAAAAAAATACTGAAATTATTGGCTATATATATTTAAATATCAAGTGACAGATATTCCAATTTTAAAAGAAATTATAAATATTGGTTACATTTTCTCTACAAAAAGAAATTTTAGCAAATATTGAACAAATTATTAATACATAATGTAGGAAATCTTAATCGCAGAATATTTCCATGCATACAACTGATTTATTGGCACATTTATTATATATCTTAACTATTTACTTCCAACATATATGATTCTATCTAACTAGAGAACACTTTCGAATACTACTAGTAACTATTTGTTATATACCGGGTGATCCAGAAGTCCCAAAACTTTGAAAACTGAATAATTAGTAAACTATGTACAATAGAAAGATGCGTTTTTCACAGAAATTCTTAGAAACGTGTGGGATTTCATTTACCACAATAAAAATAATGTTATAATAGTTACATATTTGATCAACATGTGGCGCAATTGTATAATTCCGAACGTATATATTCCATTCTTTATATAAGCAGATGAGTTCATTGCGCAACATCCAGGCCAAAGATTCACAGCTTCTTTCGTCATTGGCCCTTTTTTCTTCAAGGAAAGCAACGGGGGGTACATTTCAAACAGTTTCTGTGACAGGTAAGAGACGGGTCATTTTAAACAACAAAGTCATCCCTCACTTGCAAGACAGGCAAGCATTCCATAACATTCATGCAGGATGGAGTGCCTCCACACATCGCTGCTCCTCTCAAGACAATCATGAAAACGAAATTTGGAGAGAACCGTGCCGTCAGTCGCTCTTTTTTGTATGAATGGCTTCCAAGACTCCCAAATCTTAAACCTTGTGACTTTTTGTTATGGGGCTACTTGAAGTCACTAATGTACAGAGCTCAGCCTAAGTCATTGGCCCAACTGAAATATGCTATACGACATTATGTTTCAGGGATACCCTTTGAAATGCTCTTCGATGCTGTGCACAGTGTTATTCATCGTCTGATGGCTGTACTTATAAATGATGGGCGTCACATTGAAAAGTTGTAATATTCAGTCACTGATTATGTCTTCTAAATGAACTGTACTATACCATTTCAAAACTATTTCGCGCCACCTGTTGGTCAAAAATGTGACTATTATAACATTTCCCCCCTTATCTATATAATAATTATCTATATAATATTATAAATGATGGGCGTCACATTGAAAAGTTGTAATATTCAGTCACTGATTATGTCTTCTAAATGAACTGTACTATACCATTTCAAAACTATTTCGCGCCACCTGTTGGTCAAAAATGTGACTATTATAACATTTCCCCCCTTATCTATATAATAAAAGACAATGTCTGTCTGTCTTATACACTATAGGCTCAGCTACCGCGCATCGCAGAGCTACGAAATTTGGCAATCGGAGACCCGGGGGGGAGGTGACACGTGAAAACCGATTTTTAAAATTTGAATTATTTTTTTGTTAATGTTTTATGCAATTTCGACCGTTTCACCCCCCTTTTCCCCTTTTTTTCTCCACAATCCAGGCGTCGTAGAAACAAAACAAATCACACGACAGGAAAGAGCAGAAAAATATATCAATTTGAAATCTCAGGAACAAATTCTAATATTTTTTAAAGATTTTAAAACAAAAGTCACTTTCGCCTCAAAAAAACGAACTTTCGTTTTTAAATCCTCGCGTCGGGAAAAGTACCGACAATTTCGACTAATAATTTATATTTCTAGAAAGCTCAAAGATCAGGCTTTCTACAAGCCCAATCTGGTCTAGAAATAAGAAAAAGTAGCTGCACGATCCGGATATTAAGGAAGTAATGATTTTCAATTTCTCGGCCAAACCGCGAAAGCAGAGATCGATTTTTCGCGCAGACGCACGGTGTTTCTATGGTGGAGATTTATACTGTTCATCAGATTTATACTGTTAAGCAAATTAAAATGGGATTAACCACTTATGATGATAAATGTTATATTTTAAATGATTGAATTAAGAGCTTAGCATATGGTCATTATAAAATTTAAAGGATTGAATTGTGGTTATGTATTGTATGCATCGGGTGGTGATTGGGACCACAATTAAAAGACTTTAGCACTGAAGAAGTAAAAATAAATAAATAAAAAGAAAGTTATAGAGATTGTCGCGGTACATATATGCATCGGGTGGTGGTGGGGTGAATTTAAAAGAAAAAAACTTTTTTTCGCTGAGCAGCATCGTTATTTCGTAAATACTAAATTCACATTCAACATCATCAGTCTCAAAAATTCTTTCATGTCATTTGCGATGCAATACTAAAAATGCAGACAAACGGATAGAATTTCATTTATGTAAAACAAAAAATAGAGGAGCATACCTCTATGAAAAACATAGGAGCAGTTGATCCCGGCTGTGAGTACATCAAAGGGATCCCTTTCCTAGGGTTGGGTTACAGGTACAGAAATCCTCAGAATCCCCCAGTTCACAAACATTAGAATAAATTCACTTTACAAATCAATTTTCAAGAACCCTCCCTAAAACAATCTTTTTCATCTTAAAATTTCATTATTAGTTTTAACGTCATCCAACTAAAACAAGCTTTGTTAACTCCACGAGGTTATGGCGCCAGCGATTTTGCCACGGTCAGAATTTTCAAGGGTAGCGAACAGGCTGGTCGCCGAAGGCGGCTAGTGGTAAGTAAAATCCCACACGCTTCTCAACATTTCAGTGAACACCGCATCGTTCCATTGTACATAGTTCAATAATTTTTCGGTTTTCAAAAGTCTTGGGACATCTGGATCAACCGGTATATATTTATATTTAAATATACGACGGAATGAATTGTATTTAATTGAATCGATGATTGTTTTTATTGAGAACACTTTAAATTGTTTAAAACGAATTGGTTTCATTTCTTATTCTAAAATAATTTTTGCAAATAATATAAAAATTATTAATATAGAAAGCCGAAAATATTAATCGGCGAATATTTCTATCAATGCAACTGATTTATGTGCGACACTTATTAGATAACTTAACTATTTACTTGAACATATATAATTCTATCTCATTGCGAAATGTTTTGGAATGTTACTATTAAATATTTATTAATATATATTTCCATATAAATAATTAACTAATAGCTATTAGTAACATTCCAAAAGTATATTTATAAATAAATATATAGGCAAAATAACTATATTTAATAATTGCTATGTATTTTTTTATTGAAAAATATCTGAGATTTTTTAAATAAATTTTAAATATTGCTTACAATTCTCTTCTAAAACATTCCTTGCAAATATTGTAGAAATTATTTATATAGAAAGGAGGATATATTAATCATGGAATATTCCTATCCATATATATACAACTGATTTATTAGCAACATTTCTTATAAAACTTGGCTATTTTCTTCAAATGTACATGATTCAATTTACTTAGAAAACCTTTCGGAATGCTATTGGTAATTATTGATTAATATAATTATACATAAATATATAGACGGAATATATATGTAATTAACTGTATATTTTATCGATTGAGAAGTTTTTATTACTTTTCCTCTGGGCTTGTGCTAATTTGGCTGCAATATATTCGCTGTATACTGGTCGCTGGAAACAGACACACATAACTTATTTATAGTTTGTTGCCTTACGCACAACTCTGGTTGGTAGATTTGGAGTATCCATCTTTATGTTGTTGATTTGCTCTCTCAAGGTGCGTGGCAAGAAAGGAGACGTCAACCACGTAAGACTTGAAATACTTGCGAACGGTTGCATACGCTGTTTGATGCACTCGCTCGTACAATAAAACTCTACACGTTTAGAAACTTAACATTTTAATATCAATAAACTTTAAGACAGCCTTGGAGTAGAAACAGCCTTGCGTATTAGCCTTTGTTGTTATTCTTAAAAAAACGAGTACATTTTTTTGTTGGGCCCAGGACGGGCTAGCCCGATAAGGTTTTTAATCCAATGGACTAAGATATACCGCAAATGACAGCGGCATTCTAAATTTGGAACTGTTAGATAATCCCGTTCTTGAGTTATTACCACCAAAAAGTGAATTTCTAAGGCGGGCCCAAAACGGATTCGCCCGATACGGTTCAAAATCGAAGGAATTAAAATTTTCCCCAAAAGATAAGGATGCATTAAATTTATATTTTCTAGTTGCCCCGATTTTCCAATTATTCTAAGAAAACGGTCCATTCCTATGTCGGGCCCAGGACGGGTTACCCCGATAAAGTTCAAATCCGAAGAAACTTAAGCATAGCACAAAAGCCAACGACATGTTAAACTTGGAATTTTTAGCTATTGCGGTTCTCAAGTTATTCCTCAAAAACGAAAGCATTCTTCAGTGGATCCAAGACGGGCTAACCAGATGAGGTTCAAAATCTAAATTAAAATCTATCCGAATGGAAATTATATACTAAATTTACATATTTTAGCTACTCCGATTGATTGAGTTATTCTTGAAATGCGAGTAAATTTCTATGGTTGGCCTAGACGGGCTAGCCCGTTAAGGTTCGAAATGCGATAAAATGTAATATACCCCAAAGGACAATGATATATTAAATTTAGACATTCTCGATTGCTCCGAATTTTGAGTTATTCTAAAAAACGATATATTCCTCTTGTTGGGTTCAGGACGGGCTAGACCGATAAGATTTTTAATCCAAAGAGTTAAAATATACAGAAAATGACAAGGATATGCTAAACTTCGAATTTTTAGATACACTTGTTTTCGAGTTATACCGCAAAAACGGGCGATTTTCTAAGGCGGGCCTAAGACGGGCTAACTCGATACGGTTCAAAATTGAAAGAATTAAAATATACCCCCAAACGAAAACAATATATTAAATTTACATTTCCAACTTTCTCTGATATTCGAGTTATTATCTAAAAGCAAGTAAAGTCATATGGCGGGCCCAGGCCGGCTAGCCCGATAAGCTTCAAAATCGAAAGAACTGAAATGTACCACAAGAGGAAGCGTCATACAGAATTTCACGTTACTGTGATGAATGAACTTGATTATTTTGGACCTCAAATGTTTGAAAGACCACAGATAAAGTTAAATAACATTTTAAAAATACGAATATATTCCTTGCTCAATCTCTCTGAAAATAAAATGAATTTTTGTGTATATCACTTACAATAATCACACAAAATTTCACACGAATTCTTCAGTTATTTTGAAAGATATCGGTCATTTCATTTGCAATAAATTCCCATTAGTTTCAATGTTAACTCCTCCGCTTTAGACCGCTTATTCGAGACCAACGCCGTCTGGCGGAGGCGGTTTTTAAGGAACCTGCTTTTCGCCTCGGTCGGCACACTATTACTTCTAGGCACTGTAACTCGAGGCTCCGAGACCGAAGTCGTGGCAGTTGCAGAGTCCTATATAGCTAATTGTAGACATGCGCATTAACGCATTCACAGGATCACAGAATATGTGTAGTCCCGCAGCAACGGTGACGCCACAATAATGTGCAGTTGGCGTTAGTTTTTTCATTTCCAATTTTCACATGTTTTTAAAAACATAATTCTAACTTTCTCTTCACCATTTGCTATTTTCACCATTTAACTAACAATTAAAATACTAACATGAGTGGTAAATAACGATTTTTATTTTAAAAGGCAGTGGAAAGGGTGTTAGTTTGCTATGACTACAAATCCTCGTTAGTTGTCATAACCGTTTGGGTTAGTTGTAATGTGATTTTCGTATGGGGTTTTCATGTTATTATTTGTATTATATAAGTTTTATTTGCTTCTTGTGTAAATTTTAAGATTTGCTGTAGAAAGCTTTTAAACAAGATTTATTATATAAACATACATTTTCTTAAAAAAAAAAAAAATAATAATAATAATAATAATAAAAAAAAAATCAATAAAATAAATTTAAAAAAAAAACTATGTACAACGTGAAAATAAAATGTGCATCTATAAAAAGAAAAGTGCAATTCCATTAATGCCTTCAAAGACATGTCCTTCTATTTTATACTGTCACAGTTGCGACACACATTAGTATCACTAGCAATTAGTATCACTGCCATTAAACTTCGTAAGACGTCCTAAATAAACGAATAAATATATCCTAGATCGTTGTGTAGTGGCCTAATACGTATAGGGCCCGGTGTTGAGCACATCTTCGGCTACGTCTTAATACGGCTGCTTAATTCACCCTAAATACGTCTTTCGAATTCTACTCAAACGTAATACGCCATATAGAGTACGTCAAGTACTACGCCAAGAGTAATACGCCGAGCGTAACACTTTCTTGATACTTATTTCATACTCCGCGCGAGAGTACGTTTTATACTCTCTAAAATATCTCTTGATACGCATTACATAATCGCCTTTTCATATCATGGTCATGTGATCGCTTCATATAAGAGGTGTAATTATTATTTTAATTTTTATTTAAAAAACTTCTGAATATATTTCGCTGATTTTTTTTATGTATTTTATGGAACAATTTGAATATTACCTAAAATTTTCGAAGCAATTTGTGAATTTTAAATCCTCTTAAAAAATGTTTGAAAAATCAGGTCCCATAGGGCTCAATGTATTTCATTTTTTCAACCCTGGTTCAATCCAAATATAATTGGGTGATATTATTCATTTATATTCCCATAGGTCCTATACAGACCGTCTGAACAACATACTAAAATTTCATTTTGATTAAGTCATTATTTGGCAGTTATCGTTCTAACTGACAGACAGACAGACAGACAGACAGAATGAACAAGATCATAAACACTTTTCAACTTTTTTGTAAAGTATTAAAAACACAATATTATACCTTCCGTTGATATAACATTATGCAAACGATATTTTCTTCGCATAATTATTTTTAAAAATGATATAATATTGCTAGGCGATGGAATTAAATCGAGTATGTTTATATTTGAAAAAAAATATCATGTTATTAAGAAAAGGAATTAAATCCATTGCGTTATTACAGAAGTAAATAGTTTTCAATTTAAAAATTAAGGAAATATATATAAATAAATTTTATCGGAATTACATATTTGATTTGATTATATCCATTACGACGTTTGGGTTTAACAAGTATAGAGATTATTGATATTCTCAATTTTTTATGCAATTTGTTTAATTTTGGAGAAACATTTTTTGAAATCCTTATATTGTAGTACGAATATATCTTCTAATACATTGGTATAATCTTCTAATGTACGAAAATATAAGTTTGAGTACATCTTCTAGTATTCGAGTATGATCTTCTACTCTACGAATATTTCAATGGTTCCGTCCGTCCGTCTCTGTAATTTTTGGCATAGGATTTGGCGGGATATCGCCAACTTGACAACATGTTTTTAATGTTACAAAATTGATGAAAATGTTGTCAATTTGATAAATATTTCGACAAATTAATAATAATGGTGCTAAAACAATGAAATTAATTTTGTTTTTAAAGGGGATATTATTGTAGGGATGTTTTGGTAGCTTTTGAGTGTCAGTCCAACCATCCTACTTGACAACGCATTTGGCGATTTTGGGCGCATTTGGCGAAAATGTGGCCAATTTGCTCAAATATCGCCTTATTAATAAAACTGTTGTCAACTTGATAAAGATGACAGCAAATAAATGAAATTAATTGCATTTTGAAAGACGAAAGTTTTGTAATGATGTTTCGGTAGCATTTGTCTCTTGGTTCAACTGTTCCACTTTCCGATAAATTTGGCGACTTCTTAAAATGCCGGCAAATTAATGAAAATGCGGTCAAATTGATAAAATGATGCTAAATTTAAGAAAATGACTCCTCAATGATAAAATTCAATATTTCGCAAAATTAAGTAAAATTTCCTTGAAAATAGCTGTCGCTTTGTAAGAATTAAATAACATTTTTTTGTAAATTTGTTTACAAACATGACTAAGGTCTCCAGGATCCTTTACCTTCAGATCGCCCTGTGGAGATATTTGTGTATAGCGAGAGCAGAGATTTTTTAATATCCTTTTACTAGAATTAAATTAAATATTTTAATAAAATATTTTGATTAACAACGACATGTAAAATATTATAGGACATTGCACATACTTATGAAGTATTAATATTTTTATATTATAGGGAGATCGGGTAAGATGACGAGCTGGGCAAGGTGATGAATAACAGTTTTAACGACAGACTTTTCTTAGGTGGCAGCACTTGACGAGCATAGGTACAATCCTCTGTATCAAAGCAACTAATCGCAAGCGGAAGGCCCCATTCTTGCTACACGTGCAATTTATATTCTTATTCAAACTTTATTAAGGACCATGGAACTATTTTCTACTTGTACTAAATAAGCTTGAGCTACTTAAAGGTAAGTCATAAAATTGAAGTTCGTCATCTTCCACAAAGGAATGCACGCCTATTTCTTTAGGTGCTAATGATAGCGACACTGAAAGTGGAGATAGTCCCAACTGTGAACAAATTGCGGGATCAAGACGCTCCCCTCTTCCATCAATGTTTTACTTTAAACCCTTACCGCAAGTTAAAAGATCAACAAAATGAAGAAGAAATATGTCAACCAGTGTTTTAACAAGTTCACTAATAAGAAATGTCTTGATTGAGAAACAAATTTAAATGGATGAAATGGAAAAAAAGAAAACACAGAGAAATAAGAAAAAAATTGCTAAACAATTGCGTTTCGAGGTAAGCGCAGATCAAAAGACCAAGTATATTAACTGCCGAGCTTGTGATGAACTTTATATTGATCCATCCGACGAAGACTGGATAATGTGCTTGTACTCAATGGTAGCTTGGTGGCATGAAAACTGTACTGGATACAAAGGAAGGAAATTCATCTGTGACTTTTGTAAATAACGTAATTCATTAATGATTGCATACCTCTAAACTCTATTAGAGTTTTTCACGTTCTTTAAATACCTCAAAAGTCTTGCTAGCTCAAAATTTGGGAGTTTGTCACTTTTCACTAGTTTGATGGGCTTTGTGCCTGATACGCTGTAAATTGACGCTTCTCCTTACCACAGACTGCTCATTGCCATCTAGTTATTTTTATTATTTCTTCATGAGTTCATAGGTTATTGTATGTGGCGAAATTGTAAACACTGCGAATTTGTAAACACCTATCTTATTATAATTTTACATTTCTTTATAATATTAAATTATAATATGTCAGCATAATAATTTAATTTTTATACTTGCATTTTCATTGTATCTATTAAATCAACAAAAACGACATTTCTTACATAAACATGCATTTCTTACATAAATATCTTTCCTGCTTTTTGATGTAAAACCTATACGATTAACAGCAGTACTTTTCGGAATGATATAAATAATACAAAAGCTAATGTAGTTCTTCCTTGAATTATTTATAACATGTATTCATGATAAAAGGATTTGTTAGGTATTAAATATTGCATGCTGCTGATTATTTGGTACAACCGTAATCCCATGTGTATTACATAGAAAGAAATAGGAATAAGGGATAAAACATATATCTGTTCCTTTTGAGTACGATGACATACAAGTTTTTATAAGATCTTACTTCTTACCAATCATATAGTAAAAATAAATATGTTATTCTTAAAATATTTAAAAATTTACGTATATCGAGAAAAAAAACTATCAAATTACGTAACGTCATTTTCAATTCCCCATGCAAATTATAAACTGTGGATGTCAATAGCATATACACTGAAATACATTTGCAAGCATGTACTTGAAAGATTCAGGGGAATGAACTGTCCTGTCTTTTGCAGTATGCGAACCTTCATCTGCTAACTGCAAATGACGCATACTGCAAATGACAGGACCGCAGAACGATCAAACGAAGCAATATAAAGGTCATCGTTGTCAGCGAGACTGGTTGCTAATACATTAATGGTCATCCTCTCGTCCTTGATTCTTTCTTTTTTGGAGGTCTTGTGATAATTCTTACTGTCACTCCGGAGGTGGGCTTCAGCCAAAGCTGGCGTCCAGGAGTGCAATGCCGCGGCATTTATGACAAGCTTGTTGACAACTGGGGAGTGAGGTCACAACCCCTTACCGCCATAGAGTAAGCTTTTTGCTAAGCCTTCCTTCCTTTTTTCACTTTTTTCACTTCATATACATATATATATATATATATATATATATATATATATACAGGGTGATTATAATTAAAGTCCCCGGTTTGAAAATGGTCTCAAATAAATTGGCTAATGGCGTAATAAATGTTCAATATGCTGTCCTTCGCATTCTGAAACATGCTGAAAACACAAAATAGCGTGTTCAACAACAGATTTGAGTGTTTCTGTAGAGATGTTGGGGATGTGATGATAGCTTTAAATTCCGCTAAATTGGTAATATGTCCATAAAACACCACATTTTTCAGATGCCCCCAAAGCCAAAAATCACATGGATTGAGCTCAGGGGAATGTGCTGGCCTTACAGGAAAATGGCGGCTGATGATTCTGTGATCTCCAAAATGACTCCGAAGTAGCCGCTTCACTGGTTTTGCGATATGTGGGAGCCCATCCTGCATGAAAATAGTGTTATCGATACACTGAAGCTCTTGCAGTGTGGGTATAACGTGACTTTTCAAAAGCCATTCATATCGATTGCCATTGACACAACAGGAGACGGGCTATGAGGACCAACTTCCTTAAAAAAGAAAGACCCGATAATAAACGCTGCTATAAATCCACACCGCATAGTGACTTTGGGGGAATAAAGAGGCACCTGGTGTAGTTTCTGCGGATTTTAGGTTGTCCAGATTCTGCAATTTTGCGTATTAACAGTTCCATGGAGATGGAAGTGTGCTTCGTCAGTCCACAAAGCGTTCCAGGGCCATTCATCGTCCACTTCTATCAGAGCCAGAAATTGAATTGCGAACATTTCACGTACAATATTGCCCGCAGGTAGCAACTGTTGACCAAGGGTCAGTTTGTAAGGATAACATTTCAAAATGTGTTTCAAAATTTTTTGTACCGTACTGGAGGGTACGTCTACTGATCGGGCCATTTCACGTACACTCGTAGATGCATTAGCGTTACGCCCTTTTTTTTAACGCTGTAGCTACGTCTTCCAGTATCTCTCCATAGCCTGCTTTCCGTCCCCTGTTGCCAGGTTTGATGTCCAAAGGGTCAGTCTCTTCAAATTTTAAAATCATTTTGCGCAAGTTTTTGCCACACAGAGGACCGGATTTTAACTTTTCAACGTTCTGAACTTTCTAAGAGCTACTGAACAAGAGCTGTTATTCAAGCAATTTGACATGAAGAGCACGATCTTTTAATAATAGAGTCATTGTGACAGAACGATATAAATTTTTTATTCAGTTATGAGAAATAAGTTCCGCTCTTCCTTTTTTATAGCAAACGTTTATTGAAACGTCACTGTCTTATGCAAATTTGCAGCAGCGTTTGAAGATAAATTATGCAAAACAAGTCAAATCCACTTTATGTGAAATAAGATACGGCTTACGTTTGCTTAGAATTTAACATTGTTTCAATGGATGATTTTTTTTTTTCATTACTTGCATGCATATTAAGAAGGAAGGTCGATTTTTAATTCAATATTCGAAGGACAGCATATTAAACATTTATTACGTCATTAGCCAATGAGTAAGTCAACGTTTATTATGTTTGTATTGCATTTTAGTGTAGTAAAGCGCAAAGTATTCTCCTAGATGCGACTTTTTGAACTACTGTTTTTTTCTTCACCAAACAAAATTCCATTGCTCGACGAGTGTTCACGCAAAATTATATATATATATTTATATATATATATATATCTTAAATAATAAAAGGCAATGTCTGTGTGTGTGTCTGTGTGTCTGTGTGTCTGTCTTATACACTATACGTTTCGCGACCGCGCGTCGGAGAGCTACGAAATTTGGCAATCGGAGACCTGGGGGGGAGGGAAGGGGACACGTGAAAACCGATTTTTAAAATTTGAATTATTTTTTTTGTTATTTAATGTTTTATGCGATTTCGACCGTTTTTTGACATTTTTGCCCTTTTTTCTCCACGATGCAGACGTTGTAGAAAAAAACAAATCACACCATCGGAAAGAGCAGAGAATTTCGAGTAAAAATATATCAATTTCAACTCTCAATTTCGATTTCTAATATTTTTTAAAGATTTTAAAACAAAAGTCACTTTTGGCTCAAAAAAACGATTTTTGGTTTTTAAATTCTCGCATAGTGAAAAGTACTCATAATTTCGACTAATAATTTACATTTTTAGAAAGCTGAAATATCTGGCATTCTTACAAGTCTAATTTGGTCCAGAAATAATGAAAATTGCCTTCAGGATCGCAATTTGAAAGACGCCATGATTTTAAATTTGTCGGCTACCGGCTCAGTTCTTCAACGGCATTTTCCTCCCATCCGCAGTAATTTCTTCCCCGTCTCCATGGAGACCGCGCTTTCGGTTTCAAATGAATTACGAGCATAAGTGTTGTATACATCGGGCGAAATTATTATATTTATATGATATTTTAAATGGATATTTTAAATAATTTAAATGATTGAATTATGGTGGTTTGAATTGTGGTGATGTATTTGAAATTATTATATTTATGGATTGGTGGAACGATATGGATGATTTTTTGATTTTAAATGGATATTTTAATTTATGGATATTTTAATTTATAGATATTTTAAATGGATATTTTAATTTTATGGCTATTTTAAATGATAGAACGATGGAACGAGGATGGTGGAATTAAGAGCCTAGCATATGGTCATTATAAATTTAAATTAGCGCGCGAGAATTGCACTCGGTAGGCCTGGGTTCGATTCCCGCCACTGATGCGGAGTACGATCACCTTAAACATATGGGTCGATAATTCCTTCCGAGAGGTTGGTGGCAGGGAAAGGAGGGTACGGTCTCTGTGGATGCATCCCCCACTGGGTCCTGGTCCAAATTGGGTGAATAAAAAGAAAGTTATGGAGATTGTCGCGGAGGGCGCGGTAGCCCAGTGGTTAGCGCGCGGGATTTGCACTAGGTAGGTCCGGGTTCGATTCCCGCCATTGCCAAAACTGCCGCCGTGTTCAGGCGGAGTACGATCACGTTAAACATGCGGGACCGTAAGTCCTTCCGAGAGGTTGGTGGTAGGGGAAGGAGGGTACGGTCCCTGTGGATGCCTCCCCCACTGAGTTCCTGTCTAAATTGGGTGGCACTTCCTGGCCCTCCAAACAGTTACCTTACACTTTACTGGTAGGTCGCGCCAGCGAGTGTGCCACGGTTAGAATTTGCCAAGGTCAGAATTTTCAAGGGTAGCGAACAGGCTGGTCACCAAAGGCGGCTAGTATATAATACAATACAGCGTGTCCCAAAAAGATTGAATACATTGAATATATTGATTTTTTACATGTAAGAGATAAGTGGGCAATGTAAATTGCAAAAATGTTGAAAGTAAGGTAGGAAATAACACTGCGTTAATGAAAGAGTTCTCCCACTAATTTTCAAAAAGTTACACTTTTTTAATTTTTATACGATCCCCTTAGACAAATTGGGTCAATCGGAAAATTTTTATTTTTAATGCAATAAGATCATTAAAAAAACGCATATCTGTATCTATAAAATTGAGCGAGTTATATTTAATTGAAAATTGATCACTGTGAATGGGGAACATATATCAAATTAGAAATGTAAATTTGTGACATATCACAAAAAAGATAAAACTGAATGATAATACATAGGATACCTAACCGCGTTGTGAGTACCACTGCTTTATATAATCTATGTTTGTGTAATGTTTTATTTAGATGCATTTGTGATAAAAAAATTTGACACATATTGACGTATTTTTGATCTAAACAATTTCCATCATCAATTTCTTTATGATCCTTATTTTCACTGATGAAACAACCTTTCACATGGTACGGAAAAATGGCATAATTCAGATTTTTACTTTATCATAATTCAGTTGATTTTAAAGATACAGATATGCGGTTTTTTTTATGATCTTGTTGCATTAAAAATAAAAAAATTCTGATTGACCAAATTTGTCTAAGGGGGTCGTTTAAAAATTAAAAAAGTGTAATTTTTTGAAAATTAATGGGAGGACTATTTTATTAACGTTGTCTTATTTCCTACCTTACTTTCGACATTTTTTAAATTTACATTGCCCACTTATCTCCAACAGGTAAAGAATTAAAACGCGTTTCATTCTTTTTGGGACACCATGTATATACTCTGCTGGATAATTTCTAAGGACGGATCGCAAATTGCTATGTGGCACAGGATTAAGCGGAGCTGGAGGCCCAGCAGAATAAATAGTTGTTTCCACATTGTTCGTGTATTAGAATAAATATCATTTATTGTTCTGTAAAATGCAGAAGGTTTTGAAACATCTGAAAGGAAAAAAGTGTTCATTTCATGCTGTGCACGGAGAAATGGAAAAATTCATATGAACGACAACATGCACCTTTGAGAAAGGTATCAGTACCGGATATGTCCAACGTGGAGTGAGATGCAACATTCCACACGTCCTGTCATGCTTGCACAACATTATCCAGCAGCTGTTGAGACAAGTTATCCCACTCCTCTGTCAGTGCACGGATGAGGGTGTTTTTGTTTTTTGGAGGATATTTTCGACCAGCAAGTGGTCTCCCCAAAGCATCTCAAAAATTTTCAGTAGGGTTTAGATCAGGAGAACGTGCTGGCTATACGAGGCATTGATTACCCTCGCTGACTGGACAATCTTGAACAGCGAGTGATCGATGATATGGTGCGTGGTCGTCCATGAAAACAAATTTATCACCGACAGCACCACTGAAAAGGTGATCATGAGGCAGAACTTCATCAATGTATGGTTGGCCGGTCATAATCTAAGGTGCAACCACATGCAGACATGTGCGGCCATTGATCATGATGCCTGCACATACAATGATACTGCATGTCGGATATCGGTCCCTTTCCTGGATATTTTCTGGACGATAAGCGATACCACTCTCACGTCAGATCAGTTGGAGTCTACAGTCCGATGCCGGACACAACCTTCTCTCATCTGAGAATAGTAATCAAGCCTAGTCCTTTTCGATCTAATTGCAATGCTCACCATTGCAAACTGGCGATACGATGCAGTGTGGATAATGGGATATACACAACAGGTCTGGTGGAGTATAGTTCTCCTTTTCCCAAACGTCTGGCTGAAGTTTGTTGGGAGATCCGCTGTCTTATGGTAGCAAGAAACTGATTAATTGCCACCTTCTGAGCTGTGGTGCGTCAGTCCCTTTTGCCAACAGGACAATGTACCTGTCTTCTGCAGGCGTCGTACTTCTAACACGACCTCCCCCGTGACGCTAGCTACACATTCTAGTTGTTTTAAATGCTTGCCACAACGGTGAAACAACGCTGTGTGCGATGTCGAGCTCCCTGGCAATATCTGTTATTTCCTGCACTTCTTGTATCTTTCCAATAATACAGCCTTACGTAAATGAACCACATAATGAAAGGAAGCAAAATCTGGAAAATTAAAATAAGTGCTGGATATATATATATATATATATATATATATATATATATATATATATATATATATATATATATATATATATATATAGAAAAAAAAAGAAAAATTATATATAATTATTTATTTAATATATAAATAAATAAAAATGAAAAATAATAAACTAAGTCAAAAAATAAAAATAAAAAATAAAAGAATCGGAAAATAAGATGCATTAACATTAATGTTTTGAATTTTATTTTCGCAAAAAATTGTAACTTTTGTCAGTATTGAAACTACGATTTGAGCGCCCTTATAATGGTGTATAGTGGCAGCATTCTCGTTTATCCAGTTTTTCTATGAATTACTTGTTTAGTAAGAATTTTCATGTGTGATTCATGTTCATATTCAGGATTGCGTATATGGGATGTTCGTATTCTGAATGGCTTGTCCGGTCTCCAGCATAGACTCACTGGACGGGTCTGGGAGTGTTACTGTGAACGTTCGTACTGCCTCCCTGGTAGAATTTCAACGTGTTCATTCTGGTGCTTCTAGATAATTAAGCTGTTGAGGTTGATCGTGTATACACGTGGTGGAAGAAGAAGGGTTCATGCCGCATGGTAATATAAATGTTCTTAATGTATTCTATTTTCATTTTTTCATTTTATGATGCCTGTAGTCTGGGTTGGAGTATTTATAGTAATGTACTATTGCTCTATCTGAAACAGGCATGTGTTTGGGTTAGTTAGGGTAAAATACTCAGACTTGAGGAGGAATTTAACTCTGACTAATCATCGAATTTCGACTGGCGCTGTTCTCTTCTCTTATCGGCATTATGGCCGTGAATTTGCTTCTATGGTGATGTTAATATTACTTGAATTTTTTTTATTATTATATAAAATTTTTTTATTATTACATATTTCTAATATATATATATATATATATATTTATATATATATCATTAACACTCTCTCTCTTGATCTTGATAAATTCATCTATAAAATGTCCATTACGTATTCTATACCAATGGAAGCCTTTTGTATCAGGAAATCTAAAATTTTATCCCATGTTCAACTTAAGTTATCACATACGCATATTCTAAAGTCTAAATTTCGATTATCAAAATTAAAACAAACCATTACACATATGCAACAATTCTTAGTTTTTAGGTATGTTGACAACGCTGCATCGAACTATGCTATTTTCTGCAAATATTTCTACATTAAAACAATATTATCCAACTTAAATAAAATAAATACCTTCAAATTGCGAAAAACCACCATACCTGATTTAAAACGAAAACTTATTTCCAAGTACAAACAAATTTTAATACTCATCAAAGTTTAAACATTCCATATTTAGTAATCATACCCGAATTTCACAAGGACCCAGTAAAATTTAGGACAGTTACCAGTGGACACAACTCTTACGTAACAAAAGCTAATAAAAAACTTCTCAAAGTCTTAAACAGTCTAATTCCTAAAATTTCCAAAGAACCACATTGCATGATCAGAAACAGCTATGAACTTATTCAAAAACTGAAATCCTTTACTACCATTGACTCAATCCAAACTTTAGATTTTAAAGATCTTTTTAATAACATCATCATCAAAGATTTATTTTCTGTCATTAAACAACTCTTCGATTAATTCAAATCAAATACTCTTACTAAATATGACTCGTCTACCTTTAATAAATTATTGCATCTTGTTCTTTTTCACAACTATCTTGTACATGGTAATGCTGTATACCTCTAAACGATTGGAGTACTGCAAGGATCCACTAGTAGCTCTATGCTCGCCAATATGAATCTTTACTTTTACGAAAGACAATCCACTCTGTCCACTCATAACATTTCAATTTTTCGCTACGTTGATGATGTTTTTCTTTGTTTTCATACTGCACATGATTCTTTACCCACATTTAATCCATCCCATCTTGAGTTAATACCTAAACAATTCCACCCTTCCAAATCTGCAAATTATCTTGATATCAATATTTATATACAAAGTAACCCATTCAATATTATTATTTATGATAAGATACATCAATTTAAATGTAATGAAAAATTCTTCCCCCATTATTCTTCTTGCCTCAGTAACCAAGTTTTTAAAAATCCAATCATTAGCTATTTGCTCCGCATAAAACGTCTGGATAGTAATAAGTGTACACTATCACATATTAATCGTCTCAAATGGCTATGCTATATGTATAATTTTCCCACCTTATTTGTAGATCGCAGTATAAAAGTACGATACTCGATAATAGCGGAAACAACATAAAATAAACACCGCCCCGGCGGGCAAAAATCAAAATGCCACGGCGGGTAAAGAAAAAAATTTAAAACACTAATAAAACCGTAAAGACGGATATCTAAAAAGCAAATGAAACAAAAACAACCTACGGCTCCAAAGAACAGTGTTATCCATACTTTAAATGTTTTCGATCGTAGTGTTCCGTTCAGTTCACTTCTCCGTTAGTTCCTGAACTCTTGGTTTTCATCAACAAAGTAGCTGAAGAAAATTACCAAAGATTGAAGAATATTTTACAGTGTTTGTAATACATTTTATCGAATTAAATTTGAGTAGAGAGTCTAATTTTTACTTTCTATTATTATACATTTTATCGAATTAAATTTGAGTAGATAGTCTAATTTTTACTTTCTATTATTAAGAAATTTAACAAGTCATTCATGAAGGAGCTTTTATATGGCAGCAAAAGGTGTATACATAACAATTTTGCCGGCGCAATTAAACATTTCTATACATTTTTGCACACTTATTTTGGCGAGTCTTACGATTTTTCGGGGAAAATTAAAAGTAGCATAAAAAGAATCGGGAGGGAACATTCTTACTGGACTTCTATACTCCCTCTGAAATTCAATTCTGAATCCATATTAGTGATTATTTAAAATATATCTATATGAAAGCCTGAGAAAATGTAAATTTTTAATCGGAAATAATATTTCTAGAACTGGAAGTGGAAATTGATAGTGACTTACGCCCACCAGAATGTATTGCTGAATCAATATGAGTCATCATATAATTCTTAAATAAAGCCAATTCTGTAAAAGAAAATATTTCAACGAAAGCATTTTTGAACCGGATGTTTACGTCCGTAGTAAATTTCTCTGTTTCCTAAGAAACACGAACTAGAATGTATATCAGTTATCATGTAAGTGTTTATTGGTATCCAGTTTGGATATTTAATTCCTTCTATAAAAATGCAAATTGTTTTAATGGAATGGAGAAAAATAAATCCACCTACCCCCTGTGAAATTTGATGCTGAATCCATATTAGAAATCATCAACGCTTTATATATATATATATATATATATATATATATATATATATATATATATATATATATATATACATATATACATATATATATATATATATATATATATATATATATATATATATATATATATATATACATATATACATATATACATATATATATATATATATACATATATACATATATATATATATATATATATATACATATATATATATATATATATATATATATATATATATATATATATATATATATATATATATATATATATATATATACATATATACATATATACACATATATATATATATATATATATATATATATATATATATATATATACATATATACATATATATATATATATACATATATATTTATATATATATATATATATATATATTTTTTTTATATATATATATATATATATATATATATATATATATATATATATATATATATATACATATATACATATATATATATATATATATATATATATATATATATATATATATATATATATATATATTTATATATATATATATATATAGAGAGAGAGAGAGAGAGAGATGGATAGATAGATAGATAATTCTGGGAAATAAATATTTCAAGAAAATTTGGACAAAAACATATATTTAATAAATGTATATACCACAATAATTTTTGCTTTCAATAAATAGAATGCCAAATACAACATTGCACAAAGAAAAAGACGGGGAACTTCAATTTTCCAATATATTTTAACGCGGAAAATGTAAGAACGAAAAACCGTGGTTTTAGTTTAAAGGATTGAAAGTTAGTAACTAAGTTCCCCTAATATACAACATAACCAAACAATGGTCGTCGTGATTTTGCCAGTAAAATATGCGCGTTTGAATGTTACTAATGACATAGCTTAATAAACATTATTGACTTTTGAAGTAACAATAGAGCTTACTTCATTCCTATACGAAGGGAGCAATACAATAACTAAATAATGGGTATTGTAAATGTGCCAGTAAAATTAAGCACATTTACATATTACAAATAAATAAGCTGCATATTTTACTCAAAATATTTGCTTTGATATGGGTTAAAATTTACGAAGTTTATACAGTTTAAATTCCATTTATCACATATATGTTTGCTATGATGCATTTAACACAATAGATAAAAGCGTTTTAAGCAGAATTAATAAATTTTAATTTTGAAAATATAATAATTCTTTCGCTAAATTTACTCCAGTTACACTTTCAATACAAATACTAATTTATATCATTTAAATGCATTTTTCTCATAACAGCTAAATTCATTGCTTTCTGTAACGAAACAATCAAATGATGTTTACAAATATATAATTGTAAAATATACAGGTATATAATGGATAATGTGATGTAAACACTTTATATGTTAAAGTTAGAACAGTATTTTCTTTATTTTGTTCACAACTGAATATTAAAAATTTAAATGGTTTTATTAAATACTGGAAAATGTATCCGAAGTTGACTGAGGTTTAACACAGGGATTGATTTAACACTTTCATTCGTGTTTTCGAAATACATACTCACTCCTCTAACCGAATTTTATTAATCACTTTTATTAAAGTAAATGAACAAAATATTACACCCTACATAAGAATCTTCGGACCACTGCAAGGGTACTTGCTTAACAGACGTATAGGCCGTTCAACAAATTTTAGCAATTTTGGTACACCCGCGCAGCAAGCGTGATATGACAAGCAGTTTGATTCCGCGTTAAGCACTTTCCTTTGAGTTAGGTAATTCTTCTAAATCGTGCAAATAGAGCTCATTTAAGCGCTTAAATAACTTAAATAGAAACCACAATTTTATAAATAAAAGTTAGTATATACATTGTAAATTAAGTTTAAGAAACAGTCAACAGAAATCTGAGAAAAAAAATTGGCTACAAAGTATCTCTTTTCCGATCACAGTTCCCTAATAAACATTTTCAAAAATTAAATTGATCCTTTATCCAAAGGAGTAAAAATAAATTGTATATGCTATTGTTAATAGAGTTCTTCCAATTTAGTTAAATATCAGATAACACTTAAAATATTGAAAAAATTCCAAATATTGAAAACTTATCTTTTTAATCTACGAAATTCGTAAATCTGAAATTTTATTGCCCTCAGAGTCTACATCAAAAATCTGTATTTGAACTGCATCATCTGACTGATATTGAATTGAGGATTACAAAACTTCGTGGAATTTCGACTTTTAAGTTCATAACTATGTAAAGAATCTTGCCACCCCAACCGGGACTCAAACCCTAGATCTCCGAACTAGTCTGCTGACGCTCTACCTTTGAGGAATTGGGACGATATTGCAAGTTCTTATCTTTGAAGTGGACTCTGCGTTCTCCACCCTTTGCCAGATTAGTGGGTAACTGAAAATCTGTCTGATCACAGCCTTGCTCTTTTACCTCAGGTTAGCCTCCCGCCGCTACTATTTTTATCCAGACTAGTATCGTGCTACAACTATTTTTACCCAGGGTAGCATCCTGCGTAGTCGTTATCCTTTTTTATCGCCACTGCATATTCCAGAGGCCACTGCAGCCGTGCTATTCTTACTGGAGACACTTTCATATTTCTGACATCTTTGCTCTAACCGTCAGGAATAATTCGTTCGGGCGCCATTGTAAAGAACCGTACCACCCCAACTGGGACTCGAACCCTGAATCTCCGAACTGGCCAACCGACGCTCTACCGTTGAGCTATTGGGACGATATTTCAAGTTCTTATCCTTGAAGTGGACTCTGCAACTCCTAAATTAACTCAAAATAGAAAAAAGCTCTAAGAGGTCTGTCTTCAGGAGGGGGCTTCAGCCTACCTCCTGAAGACAGACAGTCGTTTCCAATATCAGCGACCCATTTACTGAATCGCTGATATTGGCAGCTTCGATTGTCCTCTAGAGTACACACGAACATACACACAGACATATTCTTTTATTATGCAAGATACACAATATATGTTAATTGCTGTGCATTTCCCTTTCAAAAATGTAAATTAAATTCGTATTTGCGTGGACTTTATATCTAGTTTTTCTGAAAATAAAGTATAAACCAATGCAAAGCTGCGAATAAAAAAATTTCACGACCAACAATTTCTTTATAAATGTTTCTCACAGATTTCAAAGGAGTGACTTTCGTTCCAGTCGTTCCTCAAACAGAAAAAAATAAATAAAATGTCCTCATAGATTCACAAACGGGCAGTAAAAAGACCATTAGCAAAAATTTATCACCGCAACACAAAACATGTGTATCGTCATTTTATGCAAAATATTTTGCCGCTCCTCTTCTAAATCTCTGCCAGATTTCACAAGTATACAAACAGTTATCAGGATTGTAAATGGTAGTTTTTCTTTCCATCAGCACATAAAAATATAATTTTGAGATTTTATTTGCATTCATTGGTTTATATTTGCAACTGGAATATGAAAATCTTTACTTTGTTTAACTGTGCGTGGAAAAGAAGAAATATATTTATTTATATTTTTCTTGAAGAATATTTATTTATTCATTTGATATTTATACATAGGATTTATAATCAAAATATTTTTCTGTATCTTTGTTATTATCTTTATTATTATAAGTCATTCAGTATCTTTGTTGTTATCGTTGTTATTACCAATAAATATATTTAAAATAAGAATGTACTTATAAAAGCATACGAAATGTAGAACTACAAAAAACTTCCACCAAGAATGATGCATCAGTAACTCAATAGATAAAGCATCGTCTAGCGAAATAATGTGGCTTGAACACGATTGGGGCATGTTATCTTCGTAATTTCTAACGAACAACATGAGAATGAAACTGAAATTTAATAGATAACTAATGCTTCACAGAAACTATGATGTGGTGTTATTACAGAATCTACGATATATGGTGTCTTTCAAGCGACTATTGCCTCAAAACGAATGGTAGAGAACAGAAGATATCGAACATATTTGTAATTAATTATTCTATGTTTTTAACACTTTACAACAAAGTTGAAAAGTGTTTATGACTTTGTTCATTCTGTCTGTCTGTCTGTCTGTCTGTCTGTCTGTTAGCACGATAACTGCCGTAAAAATGACTTAATCAAAATGAAATTTTAGTATGTTGTTCAGACGGTCCATAGGACCTATGGGAATAGAAATGAATAATATCACCCAATTAGTTTTGGATTGAACCCGGGTTGAAAAAATGGAATACATTGAGCCCTATGGGACCTAATTTTTCAACCATTTTTTAAGCGGATTTAAAATTCACAAATTGCTTCGAAAATTTTAGGCAATATTCAAATTGTTCCATAAAATATATAAAAAAAAATCAGCGAAATATATTAAGTTGTTTTTTAAATAAAAATTAAAATAATAATAACACCTCTTATATGAAGCGATCACGTGTCCATGATATGAAACGATCACATGACCCACTTCAAAATCAAATATGGCATCCATCTTGTGTCAAAATCGTGATTTTTAAAGTCCTTTTTAATTCATACTAGCCGCCTTTGGCGACCAGCCTGTTCGCTACCCTTGAAAATTCTGACCGTGGCAAACTCGTTGGCGCGACCTACCAGAAAGGTGTAAGGTAACTGCTTGGAAGGCCAGGAAGTGCCACACAATTTAGACCGGAACCCAATGGGGGAGGCATCCAAAGAGACCGTACCCTCCTTCCCCTACCACAAACCTCTCGGAAGGACTTGCAGTCCCACACGTTTAACGTGATCGTACTCCGCGTGAACACGGCTGCAGTTTTGGCAATGGCGGGAATCGAACCCGGGCCTACCGAGTGAAATTCCCGCGCGCTAACCACTGGGCTACCGTGCCATCCGCGACAATCTCCATAACTTTATTTTTATTCGGCAATTTTGGGAATCGAACCCGGGCCTACCAAGTGCAAATCCCGCGCACTAACCACTGGGGTTCTTCACCCTCCGCGATATTCTTCATAACTTTCTTTTTATTCACCCAATTTAGACCGGAACCAAGAGGGAGAAGCATCCACAGGGACCGTACCCTTCTTCCCCTACCACCAACCTCTCGGAAGGACTTACAGACCCACATGTTTAACGTGATCGTACTCCGCGTAAACACGGCGGCAATTTTGGGAATCGAACCCGGGCCTACCGAGTGCAATTTCCGCGCGCTAACCATTGGGCTACTTTGCCCTACGCGACAATCTCCATAACTTTCTTTTTATTCTTCCAATTTAGACCGTACCCTCCTTCCCCTACCACCAACTTCTCGGAAAGACTCACGGATGCGAGGCAAAAAGAAATTGGCAATGCCATTTGCCATTCCTATGATTTGTAGGGAACAAAGTAATCACGTAAATGACTTCTACTTCTGCATGGTCCAACCTCTTCGTGGAGGAATCACAAGGGAAAAAAAGTCAACAGTGCAGTACCCGAATATACCATCTGCTATGCGACCAATTCCCCATGGTGAAGGGTTACCTATTCCGGAAACACCAAATGGATTTTTCATTCATCAAGAGGAAGTTCAAGAATCAATTTCATGTGATGATCAACAGTGTTCTACATCTAGTGATGAATATAATTATTATGCTATACCTACACCACACATTCTGTCTCAAGAAGAACAGAATAACCTTGGTAGAGATCTAGAGCTGCCCAAGACTATGGCAGAATTACTTGCATCGAGACTTAGAGAATGAAATTTACTCTATAAAGATGTCCGTGTGACTTCTTTTCGCCGTCCTCATGAGCAATTTCTGTCTTACTTTATAAAGGAACAAAACCTTGTTTTCTGTTCTGACGTCAATGTCTTAATAGCGGCTTTCAAAATAGAACACGACCCTTAGCAATGACGGCTAATAATAGATTCTTCCAAAACAAGTCTCAAGGCAGTATTGCTGCATAATGGAAAGCTTCTGCACTCTGTCTCTATGAAAGAAACCTACGAAAATCTGAAACATTTGCTGAACTGTCCTTAATACAAGAAGTATAGCTGGCATATTTGTTGTGATTTGAAAGTGGCAGCTCTTCTCATGGGTCTTCAATTAGGACATACGAAGTACAGCTACTTTTATGTGAGTGGAGCAATAGAGACAAAACTTTGAACTATGTAAAAAAACAATGGCCTACTAGAAAAACATATGATATTGGAGAGAAGAATGTACAAAATTCACCATTAGTAGAGGCAAAAAAATCCTACTACCACCCTTGCACATAAAACTTGGCTTAATGAATTTTTTTGTGAAAGCCATCTACAAGAGTGGATCAGCCTTTAAGTACTTAAATAAGAAATTCCCTGAAATCAGCGAAGCTAAACAGAAAGAGCGAATTTTCATTGGTCCACAGATCTGTAAACTCTTTAAGGATGTAAATTTTAATAGCGTACTCCAACAAGATGAATAAGAAGCTTGGAATGCTTTTCGCCTTGTGTAAACGAATTTTTTAGGAAATGTGAAGTCAAAGGACTATAAGAAATTAGTGATTGCCATGTTGTCTGCATGCAAGAAACTTGGTTGCATTATGTCTCTAAAAATGCATTTCCTGCAGTGTCATTTAGACTTCTTTCCTGAAAACTGTGGTCAGGTTAGTGATGAACACGGTGGGCATTTTAACCATAACATTGCGAAAATAGAGACAAGATACCAGGGAAACTGGTCCACCAGAATGTTGGCAGACTACTGTTGGACAATTTTCAATAATAGAAAATGCATAAGCGACAATCCAACCGACCCCTTAACAGGCAATTAGCAGGTACATGCGTTTGTTGATACATTGTTTCATATTAGAAACATTAAGTTACATATATCGTAGGAATGGGAGCCAATTTCAAATTTTCATTCTCATATTCGTGTTCAGCAATCTGAGATTAGTAATAAATGGCTAATTTAATCTCAGAAAAAAATTTCATCGAAATATTTTGTCCTGTGCAATTTTTGACCCGCCCCAAAAGCTGCATTGCAGTTACAGCGTAAACCTTTAGGCACTAAAAATCACTCAGTGACATATTTTTACTCATGTGCAAGTAAGTATTTCTTCAGATTAATATGCGAGAAAAGTCACTTACGAATTTGTAGATCGTTGCAAAATATGTTGCAATCAGTTTTGTCCCATAAGCAAAGATGCAAATTAACTTGTGGGGGAGTCAGCTTCTGTGTCCCTCTGTGCTACGAAAGACATCCCCGATTGTACCTTTGGTATCCGAAGAATTATTTTGAGCCTAACTGCAGAGTACGGGATCAGCATACTAAAGGTTCCGAGTTTGAACCTATCCCCCATCATCGCGGAAAAGCGGCCCCCCAAGCAGTTGATGAACACGGATGAAAAAATGAACACGAAAACTTCTCTCTCTCCAACAATCTCACGTCTCTCATGAGACGGCAGCACTACAGAGTATGTACACTTCCTCATCTCCTCTTCTCTCCTGGATGACTACGACTGACGTCACGCAGCCCTATGATGAGGTATGACACGCCTCCTGAATATTCAGCTCCCGATTAAGTTTCATTTTGGATACTAGATCATACATGTATAGATGCCCTAAGAGAAGTTTTCTTTGCTATCGAATACAGAGAACATGTCACATGACCAAATACTCACAGCCTTAACCCGTGGTGATTAGAACTGGGTTTTGGACAATGTTGCGAGTGGACACTTGTAGTTCCTTTATCTCGTTCTCGGAAGCAGGAGCTCTAGACTGGTACAGTAAGTTTTAGATCAAGTGATATATTCGCTAGGTTAGATAGCATTGCTTCAGTACTGTAACAGTAGCACGTCCCGCGCAGCCGCCCAGTAGCGAATCCAATTCATAAGGTTTATTTTGGGAATGCGGTGGGGACTTTCGAGCGGCCTCCTGCTCATTGAAATGCAACCGAGCTTCTCATCAGGATGCGGTGTGTGGCTGGGCTACATAGCTTCACTCTTTGCTATGAAAAACAACCCCGATTATGCATACGAGCGCGAAGAATTCTTTTGGGCCTAGCGACAAAGTACGAAATAAGCATACTAAAAGTTCCGAGTTCGAGCCTATCCACCACCATTGGTGGATCTGCGGCCCCCTGTAAACTCTTCAAATTTTTAATAATGATTTTGATTATGATATAATGATATTTAAAAAAGCTATTTTAATAATCTATATACAACAGTGTAAACTTACAGACATTGGTAAGCACGCAGAAACATCTAATAACACGTGTGCAACTATGCACTGTTGCTGAAGGAAAATATTTTGTAATTTGTGAACAAAAATGAATTACAGAGCATAAAATGCAATGTAGGAAACTAATAATTTTAAGAGATGGTTTAGAATATGCATAGGTTTCTATAACACGTAGTGTGAAATATGTTAAACAAAATGATTAATAAAGAAATTCAGAAGATAAAAACAATAAATTAAATGTTAAATACAAATTTTGCTTTTGTTACACTTATCGGAACTACTACTGCTGCAGTTTAGCATTCTCACTTGAATGTTATCTGTTCTACTTTGCGTTAATATCTTCTTATCATCTTACTGAAAAAGGAAGCTCAAACAGTATCTGAAATATTTGAGGCATATATATATATATATATATATATATATATATATATATATATATATATATATATATATATATATATATATATATGCATATACATATATATAAATATATATATATATATATACACACATATATATATATATATATATATATATATATATATATATATATATATGCATATACATATATATATAAATATATATATATATACACATATATATATATATATATATATATATATATATATATATATATATATATATATGCATATACATATATATATATACACACATATATATATATATATATATATATATATATATATATACTCCATAACAAAAAAATCGACGCACCAAGAAGGAGTTGTCTGATTGTGATAAAAATTGGTAGATGTAAAGAACATACATAGAAAAATAAACGAATAAAATTTTAAAACAATTTAATTATTTAGAGTTTGATCAGATAGAAAGAGAGGAGGTCAATAAGGCGTCGGCCTGGATGCAATATGTTACCCGGCGCGACATAGACTCATAAAGTTCACGGATGGTGTCTTGCAGAAGGTTTTGCCAAATTGTCGCCAACTGTCGGGGTAAATCGTTAACATTCCGGGATGGTTGCAATCGCCTTCCCATAACGTCCAAAATGAGCTCTATGGGAGAGAGATCAGGAGACCTAGCTGGCTAAGGAAGTGTTTGGCAAGCTTGAAGACAATTCATAGCAACACGTACCGTGTGCGGCCGGGCATTATCTTGTTGAAAAGTAAGTCCGAGGTGTTGAAAAAGGATCGGTAACGCAACCGGTCGTAGAATGTTGTCTACGTACCGCTGTGCTGGAAGTGTGCCAGAAATGATTACGAACGGGGTCCATCTATCAAAGCAGATGGCACTCCACACCATACCCACCTGCAGATATATACTTGCAGAATGCTCAGTTCTGATGCGCTGGAGCTCCCGCTATTTATCCATTGGACACCAAATTTTATCCATTTGCATGTTCGCTCAAAATGTCTTGGTATACAAAATTTCATTACAATCGGACAACTCCTTCTTAGTGCGTCGATTTTTTTGTTATAGAGTACATATACAAGGGGCAGCTTACAGACCAAATGAAGGTCATCAAATTTTCGAGTTTTATTTTTATTTAGTTGCAGTGAGGTTACAAAAAGACAGTTGTGTTAAAATACTACAGCAGTCAACATTTCACATTTGAATGACAGTATGAATGGTCACTACATCATATATTAGACATATTTTAAATCATCGGTTTTTAAAATTTTTAAGAAATTAAATATAATTATATAACCAAAATATAAACATATTCTATTTAGATCTCTTTAACATAAAGTATCTACACATTAAATGCTACATCTATGTGTGTTTTCGTTCGTGTAATTATTGTGATTCCCCTCCCCCCTTTGACACACAACACCTACAGATATTTAAAAAAAATCGAAGCGTGTTCGGAAGATTTAAAAACATGCTTTTTATCCAAACACGTTCGGATTGATAATTTCTCGTTATACTTGTAAGAAAAAACTTTAAAATATAAATAGATAAAAGTTCGCAGACATGTTTACATAATTTGTATTATTAATGCATTTTGGCAATTTAATTTTCTACGTTCAAAACAAACGTAATATGTTTCCTGCCAGATGTGTCTAATAAAAGCTCTTCTATGATGTCTTTGTATACTGAAAGATAGTATTTAAATTTGTTCAGTCGACTGGAAGTGACACACGTAATGTCCCAATAAAATATAAATAAATGTAGCAGAAAAAGAAAAACTCCATTGTTTGTGAGACTTTTGCGAATATAATAATGCATTAAAACATATTTAAAATAATTCCATGAATCCATAACATAGCTTTAACTAAAAGTTATTTTTTAATGTGCAGAATTATTTTAATTGTACTCGACCTTATTTAAATAAATTATATAAATATTTTAACTTAAGTATGTTACTTTCCTTATATACATAATATATAAGAAAAGTATTGTGGCGGGGTCGAAAATTCGAATTCGAGTTTTCGACGGGAGAGCACGTTTCAAGCATCCCTGATCACGAATCAAACATTTTTGAGGTGATGTCTGTGTGTGTGTGTGTGTGTGTGTGTGTGTGTGTGTGTCTGTGGAGACGATAACTGACGAACTAATGGACCAATTCGAACGCAATTTGGTACAAAAATCACAATCTGTAAATACTAGAAGCTTATTGTTTTTATACTCAATCGAATGTTCAGAACCCCTCCCTAAATTTTCGAGTGAAATTTTGAAAAAATCGTCAAAAAATCAAAACCACTAATAAAGTTACGCAAATAGACATTTCTTATGTAATTTTTCATTTGAAAACGATTGACAACAATTTTAGAACGCTAACATGAACCGTTCTCGAGATATTGCACATTTTTAAAAAAAAATATCTAAAAGTCATACAGAATAAAAAAAATATTTCCTATTGAGAAACATGTTCATTTTTAATATGTAATGCCATGCGATAAATTGGGTGACATCATTCTCGTGGATCTAGCTCGTTCCATTCATGAGAAAATATACTTTGAGTAATACTTTTGTATTTGAACGCCAATAGTCATTTATCTGTTGTAAGAATAACTTATTTCTTTGTCCAAAAGGCTTGGCGAGATTTTGGCGACGAATTTGGCGGAATGTCGCCAACTTGGAGGCTTTTTGAAATGTTGGCGATTTAACGAAAATCTCGCCAAATGGATGAAAATGACGCGAAATAAATGAAAATGACGACTAGTCGTCGAAAATTCAATATTTTGGAAAGAATATAAGTATCTACTATAAGAAAAACCTATTTTTTTTACTGTAAGAGTAGTAAATTCATTACATTATATAAGAAAAGTCATGTGTTGCCCACATCAGATTTTTTATTGTATTGCAAAATCAGTTTATTATTCTATTAGGTAGATCATAATGAAATTACAAAAGTAAATATTCAGCTTATTATTCTATTAGGTAGATTATAATAAATATACAAAAAAAAATAATCAGTTTTTTATTCTGTTAGGTAGATCATACTGAATATACAAAATAAATAATCAGTTTATTATTCCATTAGGTAGATCATAATATATACAAAATAAATAATCAGTTTATTATTTTATTAGGTAGATCTTAATGAATATACAAATTAAATAAACATTTGAAAAACATTTGTTGAAAATATAGCATTTTAGCATTTTGGGCAGAGTGATGTATTGACAATCAGCAAACTTTGAAAAATCATTTCAATGACTTTACACAAAAGAATGTAAAAAACAATTCAGACTTTTTAATATCAATTCCATTCATTCAATTTTTAGCTGTACTCATTCATATGGAGCAAAGTGATATTTTCGCCATTTTTTGCCGACAAGGTACGGATCCCCCTTAATTAAAACATTTAATAAAAGTAAATTTTTCACTTTGCTGCTTTAAATCATTATCTAGATTCCACGTTGCTTGTGACTGGGATTTATGATGCAAGTCGCTTGTTTCAATTCCCCATGTTAACCTATGGAAAATATGGACTCCCTAATGTCTTGCTCCTTTAGTTTTTAGAAATTTCCCCACTTTTGGTTTAAACGTATGAATGCCGAAAAGAGGAAGAGTTATGCAGCATGTTTTTGTAATAATAAAATAAATCTGCAATAAATAAAATAATTAACTGGTGTGTGGCTTATCTCAACCTTCTTTTACTAGAATATTTTTTTTTTATGTAGCTTGCTATTTTTTTTTCAAAAATCTCTATTGTCGCGCCATAAATGATTTTCATACATAATTTTAAGTAACCTGTGATTTTATTTTCCAAATTCTGCAAGAAAAAATTTAAAAAATCTGTATTGTCGATATAACTGATCACAATTTTAGCATCTGTAAAGAACCTTGCAATCCCAAACGGGAATCGAACCCTGGATCTCTAAACTGACCAGCCGACTCTCAACCGTTGGCTACTGGGACGAAATTGCAAACTCTTAACAATGAAGTGGATTCTTCACATATTGCTTCATTTTAAATATGCTTAAAAATGTCGATTGACACGAAGTTCGACAATGTACCCCCTTGGATGGGTAAATTCCCCCGGAAGAAGGTTAATGACTTTAATTTTTTTTGAAAAATATCACTTGAAAAAATATTTTAATTGATGTCCCATCTGACAATGTGTCCGTAGGAGTAACTTTACGCCCTTCTGAGAGGGACTAAGGATGTCAAGAACACAAACATTGTATTGCAGATATCCTTTGCCACAATGATGGAAACCATGAAGTTTCGTGATCATTAATCTATAATTTACCCGTTTTATGCATAAGTATGTCAAATTTTGCCCTATTATGTCTTGTTATGAAAATATAAAATTTCGAAGTTTTCGCTCGAATTTCAAACAATTCTACAAAGTTTCAGATATGTCGTTATCAAAGCGGGATATGAAGTTTGGTGACAATCCGTTAACACTTATGGTAGCTATCGTCTACACAAGAAATTAACCACATATAAATGTACAGATATCAGAACGTGTTCAAAGCGTAGTCAAAACATGTTCAGGAGGTCCTAAAACACATATTGGCACCAAAATCTCAAAATCAAAAATTTTCGTGACAACAATACTTTATACCATATTAAATTATATGGAAAAGTAAAAAATAATTTAAATGTTAATGACTATTTAACGATTTTGTGAATTTACTTTGCAGTAACGGATAGTACTATCTCTCACTGTAAGAAATTTGAAGTAAAATGCACAACGCAGCTTTTACATCCGTATTTTGAAAACTAATCTATTATATTATATTAAAATTATTGTATTTAATATCTGGTGATAAATTAGACACCGTTTTACAAAAATATTAGAAATGCATCAAATTTTTTCATCAATTTAAACAAAAAATCTTAGTCAGAACTTTGCTGATAAAAGCAAACCTTCATAATATCAGCATTTATGCTATGCCAAAAGCATCAAGAATAGTTAGGGACTATTTTCCATAGCTAAGGCATAGATACAAAGGAAGTTTCTCTGTTATTATTGAGATTAACATGGGGTAAATGAAACAAGCGAGTAGAGAGAAATTATCCTCTAACGGACATTCCTGGTAAAGCTGCCATATTCTCCTTCATTAACAATTTTTACTTTCACGTACGTAGGATTGAGAAATTATTGTTTTCACGAAGATTTTCAATTTCGAGATTTCGATGCCAATATATTCTTTGAGACTTCCTGTACACGTTTTGAATAATTTTGGAGTGATGTCCATCTGTCTGATGTCGGTCATCGAATTCTTGTGAACACGATAACAGCCAAAAACATTAATGGATTTTCACGAAACTGTACATCCGGCTTCGCTAATGAAAAATCTAGAGCCAGATACTTTTTTAAATGTTTGCGAAATTATATATTTTTTTAATTGAACAACACAGGACCAAATTTGATATAATTATACAGGACATTATTAGCCCTACTGTTGGGGATAATTTACCCCCACCCGAGAGAGGAGGGGTACATTGTCAAGTGTGATATCAATCGAAATATTTTTTCAAGTATATAATCCATAACAAAAAAATCGACGCACCAAGAAGAAGATGTCTGATTGTCATAAAAATTGGTGGATGTAAAGAACATACATAGAAAAAGAAACAATTAAAATTTCAAAACAATTTAATGATTTAGAGTTTGATCAGATACAAAGGGAGGAGGTCAATAAGGCGTTGGTCTACCTTTGGCCTGGATGCAAGATGTCACCCGGCTTGGCATAGACTGATAAAGTTCACGGATGGTGTGCTGCGGAAAGTTTCGCCAAATTGTTTTTTCAAATTACTCGCTAGCATTTGTGAAAGTATTTGTGAAATCCAACTGTCTGGCTAAATCGTTAACATTCCGGGATGGTTGCAATCGACTTCCCATAACGTCCAATATGTGCTCTATGGGAGAGAGATCAGGAGACCTAGCTGGCCAAGGAAGTGCTTGGCAAGCTTGAAGATAATTCATAACAACACGTGCCGTGTGCGTCCGGGCATTATCTTGTTGAAAAGTAAGTCCGAGGTGTCGCAAAAGGATCGGTAACACAATCGGTCCTAGAATGTTGTCTACGTACGTATAATATTTCAGTCATTGGCGTCCGTTGGTCTGCAAAGTGTATCGAACTGTCTGGGATAGGGTATGCCTAATACCTGTCTTTTTTAGAGGTTCCTCGTTTGGGATTGAAGCTGTCCCACCCGTAAGCAAAAGGTCAAAGTGTAGTTAATACCCTATACTTGTCAAATGGACCCATAATACATATTTTTCGAATTTTTTCTTGTAATATATGAAAAAAAATTCTAGTATGAGAAATTCGAGTTAACCCACACTATAGGTAATTTTCACGGGTAATTTAAAAATATTCTTACTTATTTAAGCTGTTTCAGCTGATTGTATTTTGTATTTTCCACCTGTGAAAAATGGCTCATTTATGTACTACTGATGCTAAGTAATCTGTGTACTAATGTAATCCTAAATCATGTATTTTTCAGTAAAATAAATAGCTGAACACTAAACGATAAATCTCAGGATATTCCTCTATCAGATCTATTTCGTGATAATCAGTAAGCTTTAAAATTCCGGGACAATTTCTTTCGGAGAAAACCATTAAGGGTTTAAATTGGTAATAAAATTAATGGTCTAAATCGCAGTTTACTTCAAATATTGTGTGATAAATGTCCAAGCTCTATCACACATCGTTATTTTCTAAGTTGGCTATAATGCCCGACGAATAAAGCAAAACTAATCTTAAAAATTAATGGTCATGCATTTACTTTAAGCAGCCAATAGATTTTTCAAATATAATTGCGCTTATAAGTATATATTACAAACATTTAGATGTAAAATGTTTTTTAAAATTTTATAAATATAACTAATATCTTTAAATATATATATTACTAGCATTTAAGCCCATTAAAGAAGGGGATATAACACTCTTAAAAAAATAATGTTTAATTTTTCAGTAAAGATTAACAATATACAAAGTTAAGTGTTGTATATTTTATTGCAGATTAGGATAGTCACATACCAAAAATGTGGTGTAAATGACTAAATATAATTAATTACATTAATTAAGTTGTCGTATAGTACCTTGTTTGTAGTCAGTTGATTATAACTAGTACATAATAACCACATTTGGGTGTGTGACCACCTTAATCTTCTGTAGAAACATTCGATACCTAGAATTGGAAATAACAGTCTAAATCGAAATCCGGCTCTATTTATTCTGTTCTGAGGCCAGTACTGTGGCCAGTCAAAGTTTCAGCCTCCCATATGACCATGGTATTTCTGGTTGTTTTTTAAATACTTTGTAACCCCCACTTGTCTACTTCTGTAGAAGCTATCGAAATTCCGGAACCGTTTGGTTCTATTCCGTAATTGATAATACACTATTGCACTTATTCAGCTTTATAAGTCACTAAGTGGCTTCATGAGAGTCAGAAAAGACCACTAAACCTTCTTTTTCTCCGGGCCCGGGTGGAAAATATACAAATTCGGATCCATTAGCTTATATCCCGTATTCGGGAGTATCAACTTGTAACTATTCAGATTTATTAGAGACATCTGGAGGATATAGAAAGAGTTTCTGAAATCCTTCGTTTTCTTCGCCTCCGTTAAGTAGAAATCGAAAATCAGGATCCATTAGGTTCCATCCCGCAGTCGATAATATCAGCTTGCAACGATTCAGATTTAGTAGAGACATCTGGAGGATATGGAAATAGTTCTGAAATCCTTTATTCTTTTCGCCTTCGTTAGGAAGAAACCGAAATTCGGGTTCCATTAGGTTCCATCCCTTATTCGGTAATATCAGCTTGCAATGATTTAGAATTATTAAAGACATCTGGAGGATATCGAAAGAGTTTCTGAACTCCTACATTTTCTTCGCCTCCGTTAGGAAGAAATCGAAATTTGGGCTCAATTAGATTCCATCCCGTATAAGTAATATCATCTTGCAACGATTCAGATTCATTAGAGACATCTGGAGGATATAGAAATAATTTCTGAAATTCTTCATTTTCTTCGCCACCGTTAGGAAGAAATCGAAATTTGGGCTCCATTAGATTCCATCCCGTATTAGGTAATACCAGCTTGCAACGATTCAGATTTATTAGAGACATCTGGAGGATATAGTAGGACTTTCTGAAATCCTTCAATTTCTTCATCTTCGTTACGAAGAAATCGAAATACGGGCTGCACTAGGTTCCATCCCATACTCAGTAATATCAACCTGCAATGTTCAAATTTATTAGAGACATCTGGAGGATATAGAAAGAATTTCTGAAATCCTTCATTTTCTTCGCCTACGTTAAGAAGAAATCAAAATTCGGGCTCCATTAGGTTACATCCCGTATTAGGTAGTATCAGCTTGCAACGATTCAGATTTATTAGAGACATCAGGAGGATATAGTAAAACTTCCTCAAATCCTTCATTTTCTTCACCGTCGTTACAAAGAAATCGAAATTCGGGCTCCACTAGGTTCCATCCCATACTCGGTAATATCAGCCTGCAACGATTCAAATTTATTAGAGACATCTGGAGGATATAGAAAGAATTTCTGAAATCCTTCATTTTCTTCGCCTACGTTAAGAAGAAATCAAAATTCGGGCTCCATTAGGTTACATCCCGTATTAGGTAATATCAGCTTGCAACGATTCTGATTTATAAAGAACATCTGGAGGATATAGTAGGACTTTCTGAAATCCTTCATTTTTTTCACCTTCGTTACGAAGAAATCGAAATACGGGTTCCACTAGGTTCCATCCCATACTCGGAAATATCAGCCTGCAACGATTCAAATTTATTAGAGACATCTGGAGGATACAGAAATAATTTCTGAAATCCTCCATTTTCTTCACCTCCGTTAGAAAGAAATCGAAATTTGGGCTCCAATAGATTCCATCCCGTATTAGGTAATATCAGCTTGCAACGATTCAGATTTATTAGAGACCTCTGGAGGATATAGAAAGAATTTCTGAAATCCTTCATTTTCTTCGCCTACGTTAACAAGAAATCGAAATTCGGGCTCCATTAGGTTACATCCTGTATTAGTTAATATCAACTTGCAACGATTCAGATTTATTAGAGACATCTGGAGGATATAGTAGGACTTTCTGAAATCCTTCAATTTCTTCATCTTCGTTACGAAGAAATCGAAATACGGGCTGCACTAGGTTCCATCCCATACTCAGTAATATCAACCTGCAATGTTTAAATTTATTAGAGACATCTGGAGGATATAGAAAGATTTTCTGAAATCTTTTATTTTCTTCGCCACCGTTAGGAAGAAATCGAAATTTGGGCTCCATTAGATTCCATCCCGTAATAGGTAATATCAGCTTGCAACGATTCAAATTTATTAGAGACATCTGGGGGATATAGAAATAATTTCTGAAATCCTTCATTTTCTTCGCCTCCGTTAGGAAGAAATCGAAATTTTGGCTCCATTAGATTCCATCCCGTATTAGGTAATATCAGCTTGCAACGATTCAGATTTATTAGAGACATCTGGAGGATATAGAAATAATTTCTGAAATCCTTCATTTTCTTCGTCTATGTTAAGAAGAAATCGAAATTCGGGCTCCATTAGGTTACATCCCGTATTAGGTAATATCAGCTTTCAGCGATTCAGATTTATTAGAGACATCTGGAGGATATAGAAATAATTTCTGAAATCCTTCATTTTCTTCGCCTTCGTTAAGAAGAAATCGAAATTTTGGCTCCATTAGATTCCATCCTGTATTAGGTAATATCAGCTTGCAACGATTCAGATTTATTAGAGACATCTGGAGGATATAGAAATAATTTCTGAAATCCTTCATTTTCTTCGTCTATGTTAAGAAGAAATCGAAATTCGGGCTCCATTAGGTTACATCCCGTATTAGGTAATATCAGCTTGCAGCGATTCAGATTTATAAGAGATATCTGGAAGATATAGAAAGAGTTTTTAAAATCCTTCATTTTCTCCACTCCCGATGAAGACATGCAAATTTCGTTCCGTTAGGTTCTGTCCCGTAGTCGATGCTATAAGTATGCAGAAATTCAGTCTTCTACGTCATTCTAAAGGACCTGGAAATAATTTCTGATATCCCCTCATTATCTCCACTCTTAGATAAGGAGGTAGATAATCCTATTCAAATATGTTTTGTGCCATGGCTAATGTTAGAAAGTTGAAAACATACTGTCTTCTAGGTCCCCATGGTGCTTTTGAACTGTCTAGAAGAACACAAATACGTTAGATAATTGTAATATAGATAACAAAATATCTCTTTATATGCACTTATATTTTTAAAAATTGATTTTGGGCGAAAACATAAATTTACCGTAACAAACAAAAATCAACTTTAAACTACTATTGGAAGAAATTGGAATTAAGAAGGAACTAATTAAGTAAAAGACCGAAAAAAATACTTCGGAAGTTATATGAGCTAATTACTGACGTTAACTATGGAGAATATTTTTCCAACAATGGAGACGTAAGAAACTGCTGATTAATCATTAACAAGTTATCAGAGTTCAAGTAAATAAAAGCTCCTTCATAAAATCAAATTCAGATATAGTTTGACATGCGGGATAGCGTTTGCCTTAAAACATTGGAATGCATGATTTTCAGACCAAGAATGTTGCGACATAAATGTTTCTTGCTTAACGAGCATTCTAGAATGCTCTTTGATACGGTCTAGACAGTTCTCTTTATCTCGTTGATGTAGGTTAAGTTGAACTGACAACTAACACAATAAATACCACTTTTACTTAAATAAGGAGTAAAAGTTTTAACGGATGAAAACTGAAATGATTTTAAATGGTCTAAAAATAACTTTAAATTTGAATCTTGTTAAAACGCTGGAATATTTATATCCTAAAGGAGCTTAAAAAGTGAACAATGAAGCACAACGTCTACTACGAAACATACGCCACTCTGGTTTGAAAGATTAAAAAATCGAATTTTAATTTAAAAATGTGTAATTAATGTTGAAGAAATTGCTAATCAGATTACTTAAGCACTGCTCTGGGACTGGCATCTCTTGGGAATGCAAAAAAAAAATCCTTGATCAGTGGAATTATGCTTATGTAACACCAGCAGTATATTCGATCTTTGTACTGAATATATAAAGAAACTTAAAATTCTCATCTATGTGCAACTTACTGTAGTAATGCCATTGTTATCCAAAACATTATATTAAACTATTTAATTTAATTATCTTAAAAAGACTTTAGAATTATTATCACGAGTAGATCTGGGGAAACTAACATCCTGGTCTCGCTTGTAAACAAAATTACAAAAAAATATGAAATTAGATCAATATATGCCAAAATGAAAGCACTAAATTGTATTAAAATATATTACGGTACCATTTTTATTCTGGTTCAATAATTGGATGAACACAATATATAACGTTGAAAAATATTTTACAGAGAACGTAAGAAATTCAAATACCTATAATCCCCCTTAACCATTAAACCCGAAGGCAGCAATTGATATAATTCAGCCATTGAAGGCAGCAATTGATATAATTCAGCCATTAAAGGCAGCAATTGATATAATTCAGTCAATAATGCAATTCCAATAAAAATCATCACTATATACATTTGTTTATTATTTGAATTGAAAAATATATAATAAAAATCGTCCGCTATATAAACACATTGGATTTGTAAGCATTGCTAAGCAACATGATATTACTTTCTTCAAATAAATTTGCGGGAAAATATCGTCTGAATAATAACATGTCTATGGAAAGTTTGTTTGTACGTTTTTAACACTTTCCAACATAGTTGTAAGGTGGTGTTTATGACTTATGTCATAACTTTGGTCTGTCTGTCTGTAAATGCTAAGTGGGGCTATTCCAATAAGCTACCCGGACTGAATTCAATGCAGCCATTCTTATGTAATGATGAGAGAAACACACAGACATGCATAGAGATTTTTTTTTTTCAACTTTATTTATATAGATTTTATAAAGGTTATGCTTGACTTTTTTTCCTATTCAAGTACTATTTATATTATCTGTAATTTAGTATTTTTAATAGTTTTATATCAAAATGTCATTGTTCTAAATAGTTTTGGGCTTCATAATGTTTACATTGTAATTTTTTTGTTTGTTTTATTCAATAAATAAAGAATATTTAATTGAATTGTAAGATTCTAAATTTCAATAAATGTTCCCGGCTGTCCAATTGGTACTTAAATTTACTATTACTTTCGGGTGAACCGATCAGCTTAGGTAGTGTAAGCGAAATTAACTTTGTTTGCAATTGCTGATTCCATTATTTTCTATTGTTCTCAACTAAACTCGGAATAGAAAATCTTCAATCATCTGTATAATAAAGAAAATGAATAAAAATTTATTAGAGTACCATATTTCCAAATAAATATAAAAAGAGCTATAAAAATTAGGTCATGTTTGAACACATATGAGTAAAAGCATATGTACTTTAGAGAATTAAAGTTAGGATATCAGAATTTTTATGGTAGAAGTATTGAAACCTCGAATCCAGTAAAGACAATGACTGCAACATTATCAATGGGCTGTGACGGATGATCAGTTGAAACATTTTTTGGCTTTATTATAACGCCTAGTTATACGTCAGAAATCAATTTACAATATTTCTTAGCCCTTAATTTATTAGCGTTGAGTAGGAATGGAAGGGCCCACTTTCGTTACTGGATTCGAAGAAGTAAACAGAAAAATTCTAAATTTATTCATTAATGGTGTTATGGTGTTTTAGCTTACTCATCACCCGTTTATCTGCACTACTTTGACGAGTCACAATAACCACCACCACTGTCCACTGGTATTGAAGATTGAGCAGTTGAGCAGCTTTCTGTACTTACAGTGAACGGTTTTGAAATCCTAATGTGTTTACATCACGAACGAAGGTCGGTGAGAATAAAGAACTGATGTATATATTCCAAATTTGAGTAAAAATATTCTTCGAAATAATATTTAATCCACAAAAATTTACTTTCTGTACAAACGCAGTATAATGTAAAGCGAAAGTTGTAATGCCTTCATCGGCTCTTGTTAGTTCCTCCATTATACGGATGGGTTTAATCAAGTTGCAGGATTACATATCCGTAATTCTTTCTGTCAACGAAGTGGCATAACTCAAACATACATTTTACTGGATATACAGGACCTTTAGGCCCAGGGCAATAACACATAAATGCATTGATTAAATCAAATTATTTATTGTGCACGACACATAATATAGCAATTGGCTGTTTAAAGTATCTTGCGACATAGACCATAACTGATATTGCACACGCCCAGAAAGATACACAATTATACAATATAATGCAATTTACGGGCCTGGTTATACATCTTACACGAGAAACTAAATTTTTATGCTTACCCAATGACTTTTCATTTTGCCTCGCACTGTACTGCTGTCAACCCAAGATACTAGACCCTTTTAGTTATAGTCGTATTCTTGTGGTTTATTATTCAAACTAGGCGGCCATCTACTTCCGCGCTAAGCTAAATCTATCATTGTGCCTTCTCATTCACTTCTCATCTTAATCACATTCAATTACTTACCAGAATCTCAACTCTTACTCACGATCCGAAGCGTTATCCTTTTCATACCAGGAACGCTGAAATGTTGATTAGCTAGGTGACTGGTCTATCAACCGAACCAGTTAGAAATGTTAATTTAAAGTAAACATAAATTATTATGGAACCTGAGGGAAATGATAATCAGAAAGTTATTTGGACCTCACACACTGTCTAACCAACAACAAATGTCGCCCTCTAAACGTGATCGTCCTTACAAAATTCCCTCAATTTATCCCACTCCACGACAGTCAATTGCCAAATTCCTTCATCTCCGACCCAGTCCCGCTTATTTCCTGAACTCGAATTGAAAGGGTTTTGAGGTGATGTTGTGTGTGTGTGAATGCTAGTATGTATACATGTTAGCTTGTTGATTGGCCTGTTGATTTGTGAGCATTCATGAATCTATGGAAGCGATATCTCACGAAGAATAGATCGTTTTAAACGTAATTTGTTACGGTTATAACAATTTGTGAATACAGGAAGGAAAATATGGATCAGGACCGTAAATAATGGTAAATAAGTTGCCATTTCTTACGTAATTTATCCTTAGAAAGCAAATGACACCAAGTTTTGAACGCTAATGGGAACCCATCTCAAGCTATGGCATAATTTTGGATAAGTTTCCTGAAAAAAGTTTCATAAAACTGAAATAAGAAATCAGCATCCTCGAAAAAGTAGATCTAGGCGATAAATTTAGCGGAATATTGACAACTTGGGGACTTTTTGAAAATGACATCAAACTGACTAAAATGTCGCCACATTGACAAAAATGACGCCTACAAAGATGATGCAAAAATTGATAAAAATTCCATATTATAAATGATAAAAATTATTTAATATATGCTTCTACTGTTATTGCTATCTATTGCTTGACAGACGCTAGCAGTATTTCTAATTATCAAATTAGATTTATTCGAAATATCTGTTAATGTGATTGTGAGACCAGAAAAAGATCTCACACTAGTTAGGAGATATGTGAGACCAGAAATAGATCTTACACTAGTTATTATGAGAGAGTCTTATGTACATTATTTATTGTGTCTGAATCATGAAACAGTACCTCCAGTCTGAATGACGCCAGTGTTTACGAGACGCTGACCCAAAGTGCAACTAAAATCATAAATTTAGGGATGTCAATACAAGAATGGAGGAAGGAAACTTAAGAAAATGTGTAACGACATTGGATAAAAAGGCTGACCAATGGAGAAGTTACTTGTGGCGTTGCTGTGAAGACTGCTAATCAGAGCAAGGGAGAAGTCTCGGACCTGAGACAAAAGAGCCACGATAAAAACAGTTATCGCGAGAAAAAGACATACAGCACTAACGATACTTAGAAAGATATAACTACGATAATGACATAAGAACGAGTACGATACATATGGAGAACGATTTCGCAGCAGTGAAGCATGATTTCTACCAGAGGTGATATCGAAATTCACGATGACTTCTGCACGACAATTGCAGAAAGTAAACGACAAAGTGCTGAGTACAGTTAGTTCAAAAGTGTTCGATATTAAGTCCAAGACAGCCTTGAAGGTATGTGTTCCTCAAATAATACCAGGTCTTAAATACATTTTAGGTATTTTTAATAATGGTCTCACATTGTCTCTCTCCGCCGAAATTAGAAAATAAAAATTTCATTCTTCTTTATTTTTTAGTTCTTTTATTGACCACATTAGTTTTTAGCAAAGTTCCCAGTATGGCTTTTTATTCCTAATAATAGTGCCCTATTTAAGGCTCACATAATCGTACCCATTACAGTCCCACTGCCTTAGTAACACACACACACACGCAAGATAGCACCACATCCAGCCATAAAAATGCTCACCCTCTCATGCAGGAATTTAAACTGCGACCCTTTGGCTGTGAGGTAAGCCATAATGCTGAATGTCAAGAGTTCAATAATTTACAACAGTGCTGTGGTCAATCAACGAAACATCGCCCTTCAAATTGCGCTTTTCAATATGGAGCTGATCCCCGAAAATTGCACATTCCGGAATATTGCATATCGTCGGAAAAAAAGATAGAAACGTCGCGAAAATTTGAATTTGGACTAATTTGGGGTCTAGAACTTGTGGGTGACGTCGAAATTGGGTGTTGCCGTTGAAAATTTCAAAGTTTGTGTGTGTTTAGATATGAAGATGACCCCTTATGCATATTTTACGTACATTAATTTATAGAGGGTGTTATTCCTAATCGAATGGTATCATTCAATTTTCTCTACGATGACCGATGCGATTAACAGAGAGTGGGGCTTTCTTTTTTTCCGCGGCTGTACATAAAACTGTCTCACAGTGATATTTCAACTGGTCTCACAGTGATATTTCAAAACAGTTTTATGCACTAGCATCAAGAAAAGCGCCGAATGTTAATATGCAACTCTAAAATGTGTTGCTATGGATATCGCAATTGATTAAATTTCTGTGAAACAACTACAGCCATAGCATGATGAAGGAAAAGTCAAATACTACCAATATTTGATTTTTATTAAATTAACGAGTACGATTCGTATTTTAAATCTTTTACGACGAAATGTAAAATAAAAAACGTGTCTGTTAACCAACGACAACATTCATTCATTCATTTCAATAAAATATATTTAGAAATAGGAAGATTAAGTAAACCATTTCAAGATATACCTTAATCTTCCGCATTTTGAGACTAACAGTGAGATTTATAATCCAATTGCAATTCTGTAGGAGGAAAATCATTAAGGGTTTAAATCGGTAATAAAATTAATGGCCTCAACCTCACTTTACCCCAAATATTATGTGATAAATGTTTAAGCGCTATCACTTTTTTCCCGAGTTGACTTTAACGCCTAAATATATCAAGCACAAAATAATCTTAAATGAATGGTTATGTTCTTATTTTTACATTATATATTGAGAGATAAATATATATTTACTATAATATTTATAGTTAATAAGTCAGGTCAGAATAAAAAGCAAACAAGAAATTTATGATGGAGCCTTCACATGGCGGTGAATAGTGTGTACAATTCATTTTTAATTAAACTATTAATCATTTTTATTCTCTTTTGCATATTCATTTCGTTCAGTCATACGAATTTTCGGAAAAACTAGAAATGGAACTGACATCTTCTAGAAACTGGAACTGACATCTCCAGAACCGGAAATGGAAATTCTCCGGGAACCTCCTCACTCCATCTGAAATTCAATGCTGGATCCATATCAGTTCATGCAGACATTCTTGAGAAATTTTTGTTTAAAAGAAATGTTTGAAACGAAAAGAAAAAACATACGAAGTGGAAATCTTTAGTGAACCTCCGACTTTCCTCTGGAATTTGACGATGACTCCATATAAGTCATCTACTACGCCAACCTCTTACCACCCGAGAGGACTTCAAAATTTTCTGACGAACATATTTATATTATATATGTACTTAAAAAAGCATATATTTTATATACTTGAAAAATTATATATTATATATACTTACATACGAATACATATATACATACGGGCGTGTATGCATAGATTATATATCTATGCATAGAATTCGGATGATTTAAATATATTTTTATAAACGAACTTAGACCGGAAATATATATGTCCCTGTTCACAAACATCAAATTAAATATAAAATGTAAATTTAACTAAGTAAAAACAAATTGTAGAATCCCGTACATAATGAAACAGATATCACCACTGGATCGGGTTGATTTTATTAATGTTCAGCAACAACAAATTGTCATTACCTATAATACCACAGAAATAGTACATATATCCCCAAATATCACCATTACTGTGGTTTGTCTGGTTTGTACACTTAACACATGCACTGTTTCCCAGCACATTCTTTCATTGCGACCAATTGTTATTCACTGCAGATGAACTTTATAGACATGAACTTTGCAGATGAACTCACATACATGAACTTTGCAGATGAACTCTACAGACATGAACTCCGCAGATGAACTCTACAGACATAAACTCTGCAGATGAAAACTACTGATGAATATAAACTACTGATGAAATAACTGATGAAATAAAACTGCGACAGGAATGATGAGACACCATTTCTGTCGCAGTACTGAGAATATGATCGGAATATTTTGATATGTTACATCTTCTAATAAATATAAAGGATGTTTTGTACTTTACCTTTGCATAAGAGCCCCGGCAAGAGTTAGGACGGTCCTGCTTCCTTTAAAAATGTAATCAAATTTTAAATCTTGTTATTTTTGTCTAATTACACAAAATTAACTTTATTTATAAAATATCGTCAACATTCATTTGCGAATGGTCGAGGCAAGCATTAATTGGAGACTGGCTACGCCCACATTCAACCACTCCCACCATTAACATTGGAGGTTATCTTGAGGCATTGCAACGCTGTTCATTTGAAATAAATATGAAGAAATTGGAAATTTTTAAGCAGATTGTTTATTTCAAATTATTATTTACACAGGGGATAATATTAACTATGAAAGATGGATACGGAAATAGAAATGCATTTTGGTGTGAGTTTCAAATTGATAAATCCTGTTACATTCAAAATATCTTTTCATTGTATATATAAGCAGATATTTTAAAGAAATTTTTTCAAACCGATAACATTTTAACATCCCGTAGTTAATCCCGCACCAATAGCACTTTATTCTCCCCACAGAGTATGATGAAAAATGTTTGCATAATAAAATATTAAAATTATGTTTTATATAATAATTGAATTCGGTTCTTATGCCTGATATAACTGATAAATATTCATGTCTTGAAAGATGCGGCTAAAAGGGCCACGGCCAATTAAATAGGTAGAACAAGTAACTTCTAACTCTACTTTTACAACGCATTGGCTTGCTGTGAGGAAAGCTACAGAGTTACTTCAACTTTAGATAATGTTAATTTAGAGCTGGTTATTGGAATTTTCAAAGGTCTTTAAATATTACATTTATAGTATGACCGTATATTCATATATACTGCATATATTACATGTCCGTACTTGAGCTACACAGTTGCATCCCAATCTGCGGACCGCATACTGACTGTGAAATAATTTGCTGATCTGTGAACTCAACACGATTTAAAGCATTAGCAGGGAGTAATCCCTATAGCTATTACAAAAATAAAGCTACGATGTATCCTTTCATATCGTTGGTCTACGACTCAAAAATGCGACGAGGGCAGCATATGACTTTCCTTGTAGATTCATATTCACCTTTTCTTTATTTCTTCTATATTCCATTGAGTTTAATTGCAGAAAATAACAATAATTATTTAAAATTACACGGAATTTACACTTTTAGTTCAATTTCCGTTCTCATTTGGTAACTGGACTTATTTTCATAAGTGGCGTAGCAAAAATGCGAAAAATCTAAAATATCTCGGGAACGGCTAGACCTAGTGTAATGGTGTTAGTCTTATTATTTTCATCGCTAAAAATTACGTTTGAAACAGGAATTTAATTTGTATATTTGAGCTTACGTAGTTTTTTATTTCAAATTTTGGCTATTTCGTTTGGCCATTTCGCATAAAAATGCAGGTCTTCCAAACCGTACCAAAATCTAATTACCACCAGGATAATTCACAAGTGATTTATCTACCAAATTTTGTAAAATTTGATGCATTCGTTTTTTATCTAGAGTGGATACAGACAACTTTTGCGGGCCATTTCGCAAAAAAGGCCGATTATTTTATCCCGAATCGTACCAAAATCTAATCAGCACCAGGACCGTCCACGAGTGATATATCTACCAAGTTTTATGAAATTTGTTTAATGAGTTTTTGAATTAGAGTGAATACATATATTACACAGACAGACACACAGAAGCACAGGCACAAACACCGACGTCAGATTAAAAATAGTTTTTTCGTGTTTTAGAGGTCCCAAAACGTGTAAATTTCTTAACAATTCGAGATACGATTTTCGACTTGATTCCAATAATTTCCCTATACATTACCATATATTCCAAGGAAAGTAAAATGGTTGCGCATTTCTGGAGAACTAACACTTTTATCTAAAAACAGCAATAATCGTAAACGGGAACAATTCACAGCTACTAACACAATATTTATCTTTGAAGATCATAAAAAAATTCTGACAGGTACAATAAAACAGCAAACAAATCTTCAACTCTCTCCCAAAATAGACAAATCTGTTCGCAAAACACTGCGGTATCTTGCAATTCAATTTGACTCATATTGCGTCAACGCTGTCCAATTGAGCAATGAATGTCATATATACTCTTCGTAAAAATCTGCAGGAAGAGGATATATCTTCGAAATTAATTGATAAATCTAGAAAGTTCCAGTACTTCGGAAACTTACCAAAAGTTGCGAAGTTGACCATATTTCGACAAATCTAGAGCCAAGGTCACGAAAACTATCATCAACTTCAGGAAATCCTACTATCACATAATAGCAATTATTGCCCGTAAATAAGTTAAATTCAATAAATTTCCATTTGCTCAATAGTGCTATAATTTGGACCACCGTTTTGAGTTCTCTTCATCAAAGATTATGAAAAAATACTAATCCATTTACTATCTTGACTTCATTGAAACTTTCTACATCCAGAAAAATTTCTAGTATTTCGGTTAATGACTAGTCCAGTCCTCATTCAGGTGAAATGCCATGTAATTTTATCATTTTCCTTATTTATATTTGTTCCACCTCTTAGCCTTTAAAGTTATTATATGCTGTTTTGACTTATTTTTCGTCTTGTTGGGTTTCATTTATTCTTGTTCAAACTTGGCTCGTGTTGTTGAAATATTTTTGTTATACTTAGATGCAAGACAATCATGTGTGTTACCTTTCCAGTTGCCATACCAGTTAACAGATCTCATATGGTCGCACGGCCATAGTGTTGGCTTAGTCCATTGAATCATATCGGTGTATTTTACTATTCATACTTTTATTTTACTCTTCATGACTGACTCAACTCCTTACTGTGTATAGCCTATTACCCCCCTCTTCAATGACGCAATACAGATCCGGTCCTTGAATGGGCGCTGTCTCAACCCCATCAGATATAGGGCTGAATCTGGTTATCTTGTCTTCTGTGCCTGAATGCGTGTCAGTCTTAAGTAGTATTGTTGTTGATTAGAAGCTAATGTTCAATTTACTATCTATGTATATTGCGTTTCATAGGGCCTATTATGCATCTCAATTCACCTGTCAATTCCCACTGTCGTTTCGATATTCGAATTTATGAAGTCTCTGGTCTTGTATTACTCAGTACTTTACCTTTACGTTACGGCTCCAAGAATCCATTTTTTCTACTCCTGAACGACAAAATAACTGAAAATTTCACTCTTCTAAATAAACACCTTCAATGACCTTGTGTCATTGAAGGTGTTTATTTAGAGGAGTGAACACATTTGTTCGTAACTCGTTCCCCTTCAGTCAGGAGAAACTTGAGGGAAGGGCCGCAGGCATTCTTCAAGGCACTCAACTGGGTACAATAGATGCTCTCCACATTTACCAGAAAAATGGGGGTGAAAAAGTCTGGTACAACAGTTGAACCAGCGCCGTTCTAGAAAAAGAGATTTTCAGTGGTACAACTGTTGTACCTCCGTAAAGAAAAGGATAATATAAACAGTTTTCTTTAACTCAAGAAAACATCTACGTAATAATTGTCTACTGTGTTTTTATCTCTTCAGACCCTCCAGAAACTGCCTATGACACAAAAAAGACTGCACACTTCTAGTATCATCATTAAGACAGAAATAACGGAGTTGATTTTCGATTTAAAATGGGGGTAAAATGAGATTTTTGGAAAAGTCTCTCCCAAATCCTCCCATGACCTAGAATGCTGATTTTTTTATACGTATAGCATCGTCCACGGAACAGATCGTTACGGAACCATAACCCCAATCTCAGCCTTCCGGGAGCAGAGAGGATGGGGGAAATTCTGTAAAATGTTTTTATAACCACCAGATGATCTGAAACGCTGAATTTTTGCATACTTATAGTAATGACCGGTGGACAGAACCTAAACGGACACTGATTTTTAATATCACAGATGGATCTGGACAAAATGGAGTAAAATCAAAAATTCTTTTTAACCCTTCCACAAGCTCCTTAGCTGAATAAGAAGGCATAAACGTTGCACATTTATATTGACTGCGGAACAGAATCTAAGGGAGCAAATTCTTGATAACATTTTCTTAACTTATTTTTTTTTAAGATTGTGAATTTCTTTGAGAGGCTTAAATAATACTAGTATTAAACAAAATATAAAATGATACGTTTATTCAATACTATATGTCATGGCTTTACAATGGTAAAAATAAATTCTTATGAATCAGTGACCTTTAGAATTCCAAGCCAATTTCAGCCAGACACATCTATTAAAAGTTCAAATTGGTAATAAAATTAATGGTTCAGAGCGCACTTTGCCCCAAATATTGTGTGATAAATGCTCAATCTCCATCAAATTGTTATGTCCCGGATTCAATTTTGATGCTTCAGGATATCAAGAAAAAAAAATACTGAAATTATTGGCTATATATATTTAAATATCAAGTGACAGATATTCCAATTTTAAAAGAAATTATAAATATTGGTTACATTTTCTCTACAAAAAGAAATTTTAGCAAATATTGAACAAATTATTAATACATAATGTAGGAAATCTTAATCGCAGAATATTTCCATGCATACAACTGATTTATTGGCACATTTATTATATATCTTAACTATTTACTTCCAACATATATGATTCTATCTAACTAGAGAACACTTTCGAATACTACTAGTAACTATTTGTTATATACCGGGTGATCCAGAAGTCCCAAAACTTTGAAAACTGAATAATTAGTAAACTATGTACAATAGAAAGATGCGTTTTTCACAGAAATTCTTAGAAACGTGTGGGATTTCATTTACCACAATAAAAATAATGTTATAATAGTTACATATTTGATCAACATGTGGCGCAATTGTATAATTCCGAACGTATATATTCCATTCTTTATATAAGCAGATGAGTTCATTGCGCAACATCCAGGCCAAAGATTCACAGCTTCTTTCGTCATTGGCCCTTTTTTCTTCAAGGAAAGCAACGGGGGGTACATTTCAAACAGTTTCTGTGACAGGTAAGAGACGGGTCATTTTAAACAACAAAGTCATCCCTCACTTGCAAGACAGGCAAGCATTCCATAACATTCATGCAGGATGGAGTGCCTCCACACATCGCTGCTCCTCTCAAGACAATCATGAAAACGAAATTTGGAGAGAACCGTGCCGTCAGTCGCTCTTTTTTGTATGAATGGCTTCCAAGACTCCCAAATCTTAAACCTTGTGACTTTTTGTTATGGGGCTACTTGAAGTCACTAATGTACAGAGCTCAGCCTAAGTCATTGGCCCAACTGAAATATGCTATACGACATTATGTTTCAGGGATACCCTTTGAAATGCTCTTCGATGCTGTGCACAGTGTTATTCATCGTCTGATGGCTGTACTTATAAATGATGGGCGTCACATTGAAAAGTTGTAATATTCAGTCACTGATTATGTCTTCTAAATGAACTGTACTATACCATTTCAAAACTATTTCGCGCCACCTGTTGGTCAAAAATGTGACTATTATAACATTTCCCCCCTTATCTATATAATAAAAGACAATGTCTGTCTGTCTTATACACTATAGGCTCAGCTACCGCGCATCGCAGAGCTACGAAATTTGGCAATCGGAGACCCGGGGGGGGAGGTGACACGTGAAAACCGATTTTTAAAATTTGAATTATTTTTTTGTTAATGTTTTATGCAATTTCGACCGTTTCACCCCCCTTTTCCCCTTTTTTTCTCCACAATCCAGGCGTCGTAGAAACAAAACAAATCACACGACAGGAAAGAGCAGAAAAATATATCAATTTGAAATCTCAGGGACAAATTCTAATATTTTTTAAAGATTTTAAAACAAAAGTCACTTTCGCCTCAAAAAAAAGAACTTTCGTTTTTAAATCCTCGCGTCGGGAAAAGTACCGACAATTTCGACTAATAATTTATATTTCTAGAAAGCTCAAAGATCAGGCTTTCTACAAGCCCAATCTGGTCTAGAAATAAGAAAAAGTAGCTGCACGATCCGGATATTAAGGAAGTAATGATTTTCAATTTCTCGGCCAAACCGCGAAAGCAGAGATCGATTTTTCGCGCAGACGCACGGTGTTTCTATGGTGGAGATTTATACTGTTCATCAGATTTATACTGTTAAGCAAATTAAAATGGGATTAACCACTTATGATGATAAATGTTATATTTTAAATGATTGAATTAAGAGCTTAGCATATGGTCATTATAAAATTTAAAGGATTGAATTGTGGTTATGTATTGTATACATCGGGTGGTGATTGGGACCACAATTAAAAGACTTTAGCACTGAAGAAGTAAAAATAAATAAATAAAAAGAAAGTTATAGAGATTGTTGCAGTACATATATGCATCGGGTGGTGGTGGGGTGAATTTAAAAGAAAAAAACTTTTTTTCGCTGAGCAGCATCGTTATTTCGTAAATACTAAATTCACATTCAACATCATCAGTCTCAAAAATTCTTTCATGTCATTTGCGATGCAATACTAAAAATGCAGACAAACGGATAGAATTTCATTTATGTAAAACAAAAAATAGAGGAGCATACCTCTATGAAAAACATAGGAGCAGTTGATCCCGGCTGTGAGTACATCAAAGGGATCCCTTTCCTAGGGTTGGGTTACAGGTACAGAAATCCTCAGAATCCCCCAGTTCACAAACATTAGAATAAATTCACTTTACAAATCAATTTTCAAGAACCCTCCCTAGAACAATCTTTTTCATCTTAAAATTTCATTATTAGTTTTAACGTCATCCAACTAAAACAAGCTTTGTTAACTCCACGAGGTTATGGCGCCAGCGATTTTGCCACGGTCAGAATTTTCAAGGGTAGCGAACAGGCTGGTCGCCGAAGGCGGCTAGTGGTAAGTAAAATCCCACACGCTTCTCAACATTTTAGTGAACACCGCATCGTTCCATTGTACATAGTTCAATAATTTTTCGGTTTTCAAAAGTCTTGGGACATCTGGATCAACCGGTATATATTTATATTTAAATATACGACGGAATGAATTGTATTTAATTGAATCGATGATTGTTTTTATTGAGAACACTTTAAATTGTTTAAAACGAATTGGTTTCATTTCTTATTCTAAAATAATTTTTGCAAATAATATAAAAATTATTAATATAGAAAGCCGAAAATATTAATCGGCGAATATTTCTATCAATGCAACTGATTTATGTGCGACACTTATTAGATAACTTAACTATTTACTTGAACATATATAATTCTATCTCATTGCGAAATGTTTTGGAATGTTACTATTAAATATTTATTAATATATATTTCCATATAAATAATTAACTAATAGCTATTAGTAACATTCCAAAAGTATATTTATAAATAAATATATAGGCAAAATAACTATATTTAATAATTGCTATGTATTTTTTTATTGAAAAATATCTGAGATTTTTTAAATAAATTTTAAATATTGCTTACAATTCTCTTCTAAAACATTCCTTGCAAATATTGTAGAAATTATTTATATAGAAAGGAGGATATATTAATCATGGAATATTCCTATCCATATATATACAACTGATTTATTAGCAACATTTCTTATAAAACTTGGCTATTTTCTTCAAATGTACATGATTCAATTTACTTAGAAAACCTTTCGGAATGTTATTGGTAATTATTGATTAATATAATTATACATAAATATATAGACGGAATATATATGTAATTAACTGTATATTTTATCGATTGAGAAGTTTTTATTACTTTTCCTCTGGGCTTGTGCTAATTTGGCTGCAATATATTCGCTGTATACTGGTCGCTGGAAACAGACACACATAACTTATTTATAGTTTGTTGCCTTACGCACAACTCTGGTTGGTAGATTTGGAGTATCCATCTTTATGTTGTTGATTTGCTCTCTCAAGGTGCGTGGCAAGAAAGGAGACGTCAACCACGTAAGACTTGAAATACTTGCGAACGGTTGCATACGCTGTTTGATGCACTCGCTCGTACAATAAAACTCTACACGTTTAGAAACTTAACATTTTAATATCAATAAACTTTAAGACAGCCTTGGAGTAGAAACAGCCTTGCGTATTAGCCTTTGTTGTTATTCTTAAAAAAACGAGTACATTTTTTTGTTGGGCCCAGGACGGGCTAGCCCGATAAGGTTTTTAATCCAATGGACTAAGATATACCGCAAATGACAGCGGCATTCTAAATTTGGAACTGTTAGATAATCCCGTTCTTGAGTTATTACCACCAAAAAGTGAATTTCTAAGGCGGGCCCAAAACGGATTCGCCCGATACGGTTCAAAATCGAAGGAATTAAAATTTTCCCCAAAAGATAAGGATGCATTAAATTTATATTTTCTAGTTGCCCCGATTTTCCAATTATTCTAAGAAAACGGTCCATTCCTATGTCGGGCCCAGGACGGGTTACCCCGATAAAGTTCAAATCCGAAGAAACTTAAGCATAGCACAAAAGCCAACGACATGTTAAACTTGGACTTTTTAGCTATTGCGGTTCTCAAGTTATTCCTCAAAAACGAAAGCATTCTTCAGTGGATCCAAGACGGGCTAACCAGATGAGGTTCAAAATCTAAATTAAAATCTATCCGAATGGAAATGATATACTAAATTTACATATTTTAGCTACTCCGATTGATTGAGTTATTCTTGAAATGCGAGTAAATTTCTATGGTTGGCCTAGACGGGCTAGCCCGTTAAGGTTCGAAATGCGATAAAATGTAATATACCCCAAAGGACAATGATATATTAAATTTAGACATTCTCGATTGCTCCGAATTTTGAGTTATTCTAAAAAACGATATATTCCTCTTGTTGGGTTCAGGACGGGCTAGACCGATAAGATTTTTAATCCAAAGAGTTAAAATATACAGAAAATGACAAGGATATGCTAAACTTCGAATTTTTAGATACACTTGTTTTCGAGTTATACCGCAAAAACGGGCGATTTTCTAAGGCGGGCCTAAGACGGGCTAACTCGATACGGTTCAAAATTGAAAGAATTAAAATATACCCCCAAACGAAAACAATATATTAAATTTTCATTTCCAACTTTCTCTGATATTCGAGTTATTATCTAAAAGCAAGTAAAGTCATATGGCGGGCCCAGGCCGGCTAGCCCGATAAGCTTCAAAATCGAAAGAACTGAAATGTACCACAAGAGGAAGCGTCATACAGAATTTCACGTTACTGTGATGAATGAACTTGATTATTTTGGACCTCAAATGTTTGAAAGACCACAGATAAAGTTAAATAACATTTTAAAAATACGAATATATTCCTTGCTCAATCTCTCTGAAAATAAAATGAATTTTTGTGTATATCACTTACAATAATCACACAAAATTTCACACGAATTCTTCAGTTATTTTGAAAGATATCGGTCATTTCATTTGCAATAAATTCCCATTAGTTTCAATGTTAACTCCTCCGCTTTAGACCGCTTATTCGAGACCAACGCCGTCTGGCGGAGGCGGTTTTTAAGGAACCTGCTTTTCGCCTCGGTCGGCACACTATTACTTCTAGGCACTGTAACTCGAGGCTCCGAGACCGAAGTCGTGGCAGTTGCAGAGTCCTATATAGCTAATTGTAGACATGCGCATTAACGCATTCACAGGATCACAGAATATGTGTAGTCCCGCAGCAACGGTGACGCCACAATAATGTGCAGTTGGCGTTAGTTTTTACATTTCCAATTTTCACATGTTTTTAAAAACATAATTCTAACTTTCTCTTCACCATTTGTTATTTTCACCATTTAACTAACAATTAAAATACTAACATGAGTGGTAAATAACGATTTTTATTTTAAAAGGCAGTGGAAAGGGTGTTAGTTTGCTATGACTACAAATCCTCGTTAGTTGTCATAACCGTTTGGGTTAGTTGTAATGTGATTTTCGTATGGGGTTTTCATGTTATTATTTGTATTATATAAGTTTTATTTGCTTCTTGTGTAAATTTTAAGATTTGCTGTAGAAAGCTTTTAAACAAGATTTATTATATAAACATACATTTTCTTAAAAAAAATAATAATAATAATAATAATAATAATAAAAAAAAAATCAATAAAATAAATTTAAAAAAAAAACTATGTACAACGTGAAAATAAAATGTGCATCTATAAAAAGAAAAGTGCAATTCCATTAATGCCTTCAAAGACATGTCCTTCTATTTTATACTGTCACAGTTGCGACACACATTAGTATCACTAGCAATTAGTATCACTGCCGTTAAACTTCGTAAGACGTCCTAAATAAACGAATAAATATATCCTAGATCGTTGTGTAGTGGCCTAATACGTATAGGGCCCGGTGTTGAGCACATCTTCGGCTACGTCTTAATACGGCTGCTTAATTCACCCTAAATACGTCTTTCGAATTCTACTCAAACGTAATACGCCATATAGAGTACGTCAAGTACTACGCCAAGAGTAATACGCCGAGCGTAACACTTTCTTGATACTTATTTCATACTCCGCGCGAGAGTACGTTTTATACTCTCTAAAATATCTCTTGATACGCATTACATAATCGCCTTTTCATATCATGGTCATGTGATCGCTTCATATAAGAGGTGTAATTATTATTTTAATTTTTATTTAAAAAACTTCTGAATATATTTCGCTGATTTTTTTTATGTATTTTATGGAACAATTTGAATATTACCTAAAATTTTCGAAGCAATTTGTGAATTTTAAATCCTCTTAAAAAATGTTTGAAAAATCAGGTCCCATAGGGCTCAATGTATTTCATTTTTTCAACCCTGGTTCAATCCAAATATAATTGGGTGATATTATTCATTTATATTCCCATAGGTCCTATACAGACCGTCTGAACAACATACTAAAATTTCATTTTGATTAAGTCATTATTTGGCAGTTATCGTTCTAACTGACAGACAGACAGACAGACAGACAGAATGAACAAGATCATAAACACTTTTCAACTTTTTTGTAAAGTATTAAAAACACAATATTATACCTTCCGTTGATATAACATTATGCAAACGATATTTTCTTCGCATAATTATTTTTAAAAATGATATAATATTGCTAGGCGATGGAATTAAATCGAGTATGTTTATATTTGAAAAAAAATATCATGTTATTAAGAAAAGGAATTAAATCCATTGCGTTATTACAGAAGTAAATAGTTTTCAATTTAAAAATTAAGGAAATATATATAAATAAATTTTATCGGAATTACATATTTGATTTGATTATATCCATTACGACGTTTGGGTTTAACAAGTATAGAGATTATTGATATTCTCAATTTTTTATGCAATTTGTTTAATTTTGGAGAAACATTTTTTGAAATCCTTATATTGTAGTACGAATATATCTTCTAATACATTGGTATAATCTTCTAATGTACGAAAATATAAGTTTGAGTACATCTTCTAGTATTCGAGTATGATCTTCTACTCTACGAATATTTCAATGGTTCCGTCCGTCCGTCTCTGTAATTTTTGGCATAGGATTTGGCGGGATATCGCCAACTTGACAACATGTTTTTAATGTTACAAAATTGATGAAAATGTTGTCAATTTGATAAATATTTCGACAAATTAATAATAATGGTGCTAAAACAATGAAATTAATTTTGTTTTTAAAGGGGATATTATTGTAGGGATGTTTTGGTAGCTTTTGAGTGTCAGTCCAACCATCCTACTTGACAACGCATTTGGCGATTTTGGGCGCATTTGGCGAAAATGTGGCCAATTTGCTCAAATATCGCCTTATTAATAAAACTGTTGTCAACTTGATAAAGATGACAGCAAATAAATGAAATTAATTGCATTTTGAAAGACGAAAGTTTTGTAATGATGTTTCGGTAGCATTTGTCTCTTGGTTCAACTGTTCCACTTTCCGATAAATTTGGCGACTTCTTAAAATGCCGGCAAATTAATGAAAATGCGGTCAAATTGATAAAATGATGCTAAATTTAAGAAAATGACTCCTCAATGATAAAATTCAATATTTCGCAAAATTAAGTAAAATTTCCTTGAAAATAGCTGTCGCTTTGTAAGAATTAAATAACATTTTTTTGTAAATTTGTTTACAAACATGACTAAGGTCTCCAGGATCCTTTACCTTCAGATCGCCCTGTGGAGATATTTGTGTATAGCGAGAGCAGAGATTTTTTAATATCCTTTTACTAGAATTAAATTAAATATTTTAATAAAATATTTTGATTAACAACGACATGTAAAATATTATAGGACATTGCACATACTTATGAAGTATTAATATTTTTATATTATAGGGAGATCGGGTAAGATGACGAGCTGGGCAAGGTGATGAATAACAGTTTTAACGACAGACTTTTCTTAGGTGGCAGCACTTGACGAGCATAGGTACAATCCTCTGTATCAAAGCAACTAATCGCAAGCGGAAGGCCCCATTCTTGCTACACGTGCAATTTATATTCTTATTCAAACTTTATTAAGGACCATGGAACTATTTTCTACTTGTACTAAATAAGCTTGAGCTACTTAAAGGTAAGTCATAAAATTGAAGTTCGTCATCTTCCACAAAGGAATGCACGCCTATTTCTTTAGGTGCTAATGATAGCGACACTGAAAGTGGAGATAGTCCCAACTGTGAACAAATTGCGGGATCAAGACGCTCCCCTCTTCCATCAATGTTTTACTTTAAACCCTTACCGCAAGTTAAAAGATCAACAAAATGAAGAAGAAATATGTCAACCAGTGTTTTAACAAGTTCACTAATAAGAAATGTCTTGATTGAGAAACAAATTTAAATGGATGAAATGGAAAAAAAGAAAACACAGAGAAATAAGAAAAAAATTGCTAAACAATTGCGTTTCGAGGTAAGCGCAGATCAAAAGAGCAAGTATATTAACTGCCGAGCTTGTGATGAACTTTATATTGATCCATCCGACGAAGACTGGATAATGTGCTTGTACTCAATGGTAGCTTGGTGGCATGAAAACTGTACTGGATACAAAGGAAGGAAATTCATCTGTGACTTTTGTAAATAACGTAATTCATTAATGATTGCATACCTCTAAACTCTATTAGAGTTTTTCACGTTCTTTAAATACCTCAAAAGTCTTGCTAGCTCAAAATTTGGGAGTTTGTCACTTTTCACTAGTTTGATGGGCTTTGTGCCTGATACGCTGTAAATTGACGCTTCTCCTTACCACAGACTGCTCATTGCCATCTAGTTATTTTTATTATTTCTTCATGAGTTCATAGGTTATTGTATGTGGCGAAATTGTAAACACTGCGAATTTGTAAACACCTATCTTATTATAATTTTACATTTCTTTATAATATTAAATTATAATATGTCAGCATAATAATTTAATTTTTATACTTGCATTTTCATTGTATCTATTAAATCAACAAAAACGACATTTCTTACATAAACATGCATTTCTTACATAAATATCTTTCCTGCTTTTTGATGTAAAACCTATACGATTAACAGCAGTACTTTTCGGAATGATATAAATAATACAAAAGCTAATGTAGTTCTTCCTTGAATTATTTATAACATGTATTCATGATAAAAGGATTTGTTAGGTATTAAATATTGCATGCTGCTGATTATTTGGTACAACCGTAATCCCATGTGTATTACATAGAAAGAAATAGGAATAAGGGATAAAACATATATCTGTTCCTTTTGAGTACGATGACATACAAGTTTTTATAAGATCTTACTTCTTACCAATCATATAGTAAAAATAAATATGTTATTCTTAAAATATTTAAAAATTTACGTATATCGAGAAAAAAAACTATCAAATTACGTAACGTCATTTTCAATTCCCCATGCAAATTATAAACTGTGGATGTCAATATCATATACACTGAAATACATTTGCAAGCATGTACTTGAAAGATTCAGGGGAATGAACTGTCCGTAATCGAGAGTAAGTTTCCTGATAGTTATTGATATATATATATATATATATATATATATATATATATATATACATATATATTAAACTAGAAAAGTATAAAAATGAAAGAAAGCAATATATCAAAGAATGGCCGGGGACATATAGATTTTAAAATCTATATGTTTGGATTCTTATCGCCATATGTTTTGTGAGGGTTAGACAATAGTACAGTTTAGTATACGAGTCTTCTGGGTACTCCACACATTTTTATGTTCTGCAACCTCCATCTTAAAATCCTTTTTAAATCCATTTTAAATTTTTGATACTTCGGTATTCATTTTTGTGCAATATATCGGCTACCGGGAGTGTTTTCTAGACGCAATGCAAGCTTAACCGAGGAGTGGGGGTCACAACCCCCCCGGCCATTCTTTGATATATTGCTTTCTTTCATTTTTATACTTTTCTAGTTTAATATTAAAATCCACATTGTAGTGCAGCATAGCGCCTTATTCGTGTGATTTCTGGAATATTGTAACATTCACTCATTTATACATATTTATATATATATATATATATATATATATAATATAATAGAAGAAAAATGGAAGTAATTATAGAAATTTGAAGTGTTATAGTATATATGCGCAAAGCAGCAAGAGGTACTATACACAATATAAAATGTATGAAGGAAATTTATAAAAAGTGAAAAAAGGAAGGAAAGCTTAGCAAAAAGCTTACGCTATGGCGGTAAGGGGTTGTGACCTCACTCCCCAGTTGTCAACAAGCTTGTCATAAATGCCGCGGCATTTATGACAAGCACTCCTGGACGCCAGCTTTGGCTGAAGCCCACCTCCAGAGTGACAGTAAGAAATATCACAAGACCTCCAAAAAAGAAAGCATCAAGGACGAGAGGATGACCATTAATGTATTAGCAACCAGTCTCGCTGACTACGATGACCTTTATATTGCTTCGCTTGATCGTTCTGCGGTCCTGTCTTTTGCAGTATGCGAACCTTCATCTGCTAACTGCAAATGACGCATACTGCAAATGACAGGACCGCAGAACGATCAAACGAAGCAATATAAAGGTCATCGTTGTCAGCGAGACTGGTTGCTAATACATTAATGGTCATCCTCTCGTCCTTGATTCTTTCTTTTTTGGAGGTCTTGTGATAATTCTTACTGTCACTCCGGAGGTGGGCTTCAGCCAAAGCTGGCGTCCAGGAGTGCAATGCCGCGGCATTTATGACAAGCTTGTTGACAACTGGGGAGTGAGGTCACAACCCCTTACCGCCATAGAGTAAGCTTTTTGCTAAGCCTTCCTTCCTTTTTTCACTTTTTTCACTTCATATACATATATATATATATATATATATATATATATATATATATATATATATATATATATATATACAGGGTGATTATAATTAAAGTCCCCGGTTTGAAAATGGTCTCAAATAAATTGGCTAATGGCGTAATAAATGTTCAATATGCTGTCCTTCGCATTCTGAAACATGCTGAAAACACAAAATAGCGTGTTCAACAACAGATTTGAGTGTTTCTGTAGAGATGTTGGGGATGTGATGATAGCTTTAAATTCCGCTAAATTGGTAATATGTCCATAAAACACCACATTTTTCAGATGCCCCCAAAGCCAAAAATCACATGGATTGAGCTCAGGGGAATGTGCTGGCCTTACAGGAAAATGGCGGCTGATGATTCTGTGATCTCCAAAATGACTCCGAAGTAGCCGCTTCACTGGTTTTGCGATATGTGGGAGCCCATCCTGCATGAAAATAGTGTTATCGATACACTGAAGCTCTTGCAGTGTGGGTATAACGTGACTTTTCAAAAGCCATTCATATCGATTGCCATTGACACAACAGGAGACGGGCTATGAGGACCAACTTCCTTAAAAAAGAAAGACCCGATAATAAACGCTGCTATAAATCCACACCGCATAGTGACTTTGGGGGAATAAAGAGGCACCTGGTGTAGTTTCTGCGGATTTTAGGTTGTCCAGATTCTGCAATTTTGCGTATTAACAGTTCCATGGAGATGGAAGTGTGCTTCGTCAGTCCACAAAGCGTTCCAGGGCCATTCATCGTCCACTTCTATCAGAGCCAGAAATTGAATTGCGAACATTTCGCGTACAATATTGCCCGCAGGTAGCAACTGTTGACCAAGGGTCAGTTTGTAAGGATAACATTTCAAAATGTGTTTCAAAATTTTTTGTACCGTACTGGAGGGTACGTCTACTGATCGGGCCATTTCACGTACACTCGTAGATGCATTAGCGTTACGCCCTTTTTTTTAACGCTGTAGCTACGTCTTCCAGTATCTCTCCATAGCCTGCTTTCCGTCCCCTGTTGCCAGGTTTGATGTCCAAAGGGTCAGTCTCTTCAAATTTTAAAATCATTTTGCGCAAGTTTTTGCCACACAGAGGACCGGATTTTAACTTTTCAACGTTCTGAACTTTCTAAGAGCTACTGAACAAGAGCTGTTATTCAAGCAATTTGACATGAAGAGCACGATCTTTTAATAATAGAGTCATTGTGACAGAACGATATAAATTTTTTATTCAGTTATGAGAAATAAGTTCCGCTCTTCCTTTTTTATAGCAAACATTTATTGAAACGTCACTGTCTTATGCAAATTTGCAGCAGCGTTTGAAGATAAATTATGCAAAACAAGTCAAATCCACTTTATGTGAAATAAGATACGGCTTACGTTTGCTTAGAATTTAACATTGTTTCAATGGATGATTTTTTTTTTCATTACTTGCATGCATATTAAGAAGGAAGGTCGATTTTTAATTCAATATTCGAAGGACAGCATATTAAACATTTATTACGTCATTAGCCAATGAGTAAGTCAACGTTTATTATGTTTGTATTGCATTTTAGTGTAGTAAAGCGCAAAGTATTCTCCTAGATGCGACTTTTTGAACTACTGTTTTTTTCTTCACCAAACAAAATTCCATTGCTCGACGAGTGTTCACGCAAAATTATATATATATATTTATATATATATATATATCTTAAATAATAAAAGGCAATGTCTGTGTGTGTGTCTGTGTGTCTGTGTGTCTGTCTTATACACTATACGTTTCGCGACCGCGCGTCGGAGAGCTACGAAATTTGGCAATCGGAGACCTGGGGGGGAGGGAAGGGGACACGTGAAAACCGATTTTTAAAATTTGAATTATTTTTTTTGTTATTTAATGTTTTATGCGATTTCGACCGTTTTTTGACATTTTTGCCCTTTTTTCTCCACGATGCAGACGTTGTAGAAAAAAACAAATCACACCATCGGAAAGAGCAGAGAATTTCGAGTAAAAATATATCAATTTCAACTCTCAATTTCGATTTCTAATATTTTTTAAAGATTTTAAAACAAAAGTCACTTTTGGCTCAAAAAAACGATTTTTGGTTTTTAAATTCTCGCATAGTGAAAAGTACTCATAATTTCGACTAATAATTTACATTTTTAGAAAGCTGAAATATCTGGCATTCTTACAAGTCTAATTTGGTCCAGAAATAATGAAAATTGCCTTCAGGATCGCAATTTTAAAGACGCCATGATTTTAAATTTGTCGGCTACCGGCTCAGTTCTTCAACGGCATTTTCCTCCCATCCGCAGTAATTTCTTCCCCGTCTCCATGGAGACGGCGCTTTCGGTTTCAAATGAATTACGAGCATAAGTGTTGTATACATCGGGCGAAATTATTATATTTATATGATATTTTAAATGGATATTTTAAATAATTTAAATGATTGAATTATGGTGGTTTGAATTGTGGTGATGTATTTGAAATTATTATATTTATGGATTGGTGGAACGATATGGATGATTTTTTGATTTTAAATGGATATTTTAATTTATGGATATTTTAATTTATAGATATTTTAAATGGATATTTTAATTTTATGGCTATTTTAAATGATAGAACGATGGAACGAGGATGGTGGAATTAAGAGCCTAGCATATGGTCATTATAAATTTAAATTAGCGCGCGAGAATTGCACTCGGTAGGCCTGGGTTCGATTCCCGCCACTGATGCGGAGTACGATCACCTTAAACATATGGGTCGATAATTCCTTCCGAGAGGTTGGTGGCAGGGAAAGGAGGGTACGGTCTCTGTGGATGCATCCCCCACTGGGTCCTGGTCCAAATTGGGTGAATAAAAAGAAAGTTATGGAGATTGTCGCGGAGGGCGCGGTAGCCCAGTGGTTAGCGCGCGGGATTTGCACTAGGTAGGTCCGGGTTCGATTCCCGCCATTGCCAAAACTGCCGCCGTGTTCAGGCGGAGTACGATCACGTTAAACATGCGGGACCGTAAGTCCTTCCGAGAGGTTGGTGGTAGGGGAAGGAGGGTACGGTCCCTGTGGATGCCTCCCCCACTGAGTTCCTGTCTAAATTGGGTGGCACTTCCTGGCCCTCCAAACAGTTACCTTACACTTTACTGGTAGGTCGCGCCAGCGAGTGTGCCACGGTTAGAATTTGCCAAGGTCAGAATTTTCAAGGGTAGCGAACAGGCTGGTCACCAAAGGCGGCTAGTATATAATACAATACAGCGTGTCCCAAAAAGATTGAATACATTGAATATATTGATTTTTTACATGTAAGAGATAAGTGGGCAATGTAAATTGCAAAAATGTTGAAAGTAAGGTAGTAAATAACACTGCGTTAATGAAAGAGTTCTCCCACTAATTTTCAAAAAGTTACACTTTTTTAATTTTTATACGATCCCCTTAGACAAATTGGGTCAATCAGAAAATTTTTATTTTTAATGCAATAAGATCATTAAAAAAACGCATATCTGTATCTATAAAATTGAGCGAGTTATATTTAATTGAAAATTGATCACTGTGAATGGGGAACATATATCAAATTAGAAATGTAAATTTGTGACATATCACAAAAAAGATAAAACTGAATGATAATACATAGGATACCTAACCGCGTTGTGAGTACCACTGCTTTATATAATCTATGTTTGTGTAATGTTTTATTTAGATGCATTTGTGATAAAAAAATTTGACACATATTGACGTATTTTTGATCTAAACAATTTCCATCATCAATTTCTTTATGATCCTTATTTTCACTGATGAAACAACCTTTCACATGGTACGGAAAAATGGCATAATTCAGATTTTTACTTTATCATAATTCAGTTGATTTTAAAGATACAGATATGCGGTTTTTTTTATGATCTTGTTGCATTAAAAATAAAAAAATTCTGATTGACCAAATTTGTCTAAGGGGGTCGTTTAAAAATTAAAAAAGTGTAATTTTTTTAAAATTAATGGGAGGACTATTTTATTAACGTTGTCTTATTTCCTACCTTACTTTCGACATTTTTTAAATTTACATTGCCCACTTATCTCCAACAGGTAAAGAATTAAAACGCGTTTCATTCTTTTTGGGACACCATGTATATACTCTGCTGGATAATTTCTAAGGACGGATCGCAAATTGCTATGTGGCACAGAATTAAGCGGAGCTGGAGGCCCAGCAGAATAAATAGTTGTTTCCACATTGTTCGTGTATTAGAATAAATATCATTTATTGTTCTGTAAAATGCAGAAGGTTTTGAAACATCTGAAAGGAAAAAAGTGTTCATTTCATGCTGTGCACGGAGAAATGGAAAAATTCATATGAACGACAACATGCACCTTTGAGAAAGGTATCAGTACCGGATATGTCCAACGTGGAGTGAGATGCAACATTCCACACGTCCTGTCATGCTTGCACAACATTATCCAGCAGCTGTTGAGACAAGTTATCCCACTCCTCTGTCAGTGCACGGATGAGGGTGTTTTTGTTTTTTGGAGGATATTTTCGACCAGCAAGTGGTCTCCCCAAAGCATCTCAAAAATTTTCAGTAGGGTTTAGATCAGGAGAACGTGCTGGCTATACGAGGCATTGATTACCCTCGCTGACTGGACAATCTTGAACAGCGAGTGATCGATGATATGGTGCGTGGTCGTCCATGAAAACAAATTTATCACCGACAGCACCACTGAAAAGGTGATCATGAGGCAGAACTTCATCAATGTATGGTTGGCCGGTCATAATCTAAGGTGCAACCACATGCAGACATGTGCGGCCATTGATCATGATGCCTGCACATACAATGATACTGCATGTCGGATATCGGTCCCTTTCCTGGATATTTTCTGGACGATAAGCGATACCACTCTCACGTCAGATCAGTTGGAGTCTACAGTCCGATGCCGGACACAACCTTCTCTCATCTGAGAATAGTAATCAAGCCTAGTCCTTTTCGATCTAATTGCAATGCTCACCATTGCAAACTGGCGATACGATGCAGTGTGGATAATGGGATATACACAACAGGTCTGGTGGAGTATAGTTCTCCTTTTCCCAAACGTCTGGCTGAAGTTTGTTGGGAGATCCGCTGTCTTATGGTAGCAAGAAACTGATTAATTGCCACCTTCTGAGCTGTGGTGCGTCAGTCCCTTTTGCCAACAGGACAATGTACCTGTCTTCTGCAGGCGTCGTACTTCTAACACGACCTCCCCCGTGACGCTAGCTACACATTCTAGTTGTTTTAAATGCTTGCCACAACGGTGAAACAACGCTGTGTGCGATGTCGAGCTCCCTGGCAATATCTGTTATTTCCTGCACTTCTTGTATCTTTCCAATAATACAGCCTTACGTAAATGAACCACATAATGAAAGGAAGCAAAATCTGGAAAATTAAAATAAGTGCTGGATATATATATATATATATATATATATATATATATATAGAAAAAAAAAGAAAAATTATATATAATTATTTATTTAATATATAAATAAATAAAAATGAAAAATAATAAACTAAGTCAAAAAATAAAAATAAAAAATAAAAGAATCGGAAAATAAGATGCATTAACATTAATGTTTTGAATTTTATTTTCGCAAAAAATTGTAACTTTTGTCAGTATTGAAACTACGATTTGAGCGCCCTTATAATGGTGTATAGTGGCAGCATTCTCGTTTATCCAGTTTTTCTATGAATTACTTGTTTAGTAAGAATTTTCATGTGTGATTCATGTTCATATTCAGGATTGCGTATATGGGATGTTCGTATTCTGAATGGCTTGTCCGGTCTCCAGCATAGACTCACTGGACGGGTCTGGGAGTGTTACTGTGAACGTTCGTACTGCCTCCCTGGTAGAATTTCAACGTGTTCATTCTGGTGCTTCTAGATAATTAAGCTGTTGAGGTTGATCGTGTATACACGTGGTGGAAGAAGAAGGGTTCATGCCGCATGGTAATATAAATGTTCTTAATGTATTCTATTTTCATTTTTTCATTTTATGATGCCTGTAGTCTGGGTTGGAGTATTTATAGTAATGTACTATTGCTCTATCTGAAACAGGCATGTGTTTGGGTTAGTTAGGGTAAAATACTCAGACTTGAGGAGGAATTTAACTCTGACTAATCATCGAATTTCGACTGGCGCTGTTCTCTTCTCTTATCGGCATTATGGCCGTGAATTTGCTTCTATGGTGATGTTAATATTACTTGAATTTTTTTTATTATTATATAAAAATTTTTTATTATTACATATTTCTAATATATATATATATATATATATTTATATATATATCATTAACACTCTCTCCCTTGATCTTGATAAATTCATCTATAAAATGTCCATTACGTATTCTATACCAATGGAAGCCTTTTGTATCAGGAAATCTAAAATTTTATCCCATGTTCAACTTAAGTTATCACATACGCATATTCTAAAGTCTAATTTTCGATTATCAAAATTAAAACAAACCATTACACATATGCAACAATTCTTAGTTTTTAGGTATGTTGACAACGCTGCATCGAACTATGCTATTTTCTGCAAATATTTCTACATTAAAACAATATTATCCAACTTAAATAAAATAAATACCTTCAAATTGCGAAAAACCACCATACCTGATTTAAAACGAAAACTTATTTCCAAGTACAAACAAATTTTAATACTCATCAAAGTTTAAACATTCCATATTTAGTAATCATACCCGAATTTCACAAGGACCCAGTAAAATTTAGGACAGTTACCAGTGGACACAACTCTTACGTAACAAAAGCTAATAAAAAACTTCTCAAAGTCTTAAACAGTCTAATTCATAAAATTTCCAAAGAACCACATTGCATGATCAGAAACAGCTATGAACTTATTCAAAAACTGAAATCCTTTACTACCATTGACTCAATCCAAACTTCAGATTTTAAAGATCTTTTTAATAACATCATCATCAAAGATTTATTTTCTGTCATTAAACAACTCTTCGATTAATTCAAATCAAATACTCTTACTAAATATGACTCGTCTACCTTTAATAAATCATTGCATCTTGTTCTTTTTCATAACTATCTTGTACATGGTAATGCTGTATACCTCCAAACGATTGGAGTACTGCAAGGATCCACTAGTAGCTCTATGCTCGCCAATATGTCGAAAACCCAGACCATCCGACTCGCCCAAGGACTAAGAGCAGTAAAAAGGATTTTCGGGCTTGCCAATATGTATCTTTACTTTTACGAAAGACAATCCACTCTGTCCACTCATAACATTCCTACTTTTCGCTACATCGATGATGTTTTTTTTTGTTTTCATACTGCACATGATTATTTACCCACCTTTAATCCATCCAATCTTGAGTTAATACCTAAAAAATTCCACCCTTCCAAATCTGCAAATTATCTTGATATCAATATAATGATACAAAGTAACCCATGATATACAAAGTAACTCATTCAATACTATTATTTATGATAAGATACATCAATTTAAATGTAATGAAAAATTCTTCCCCCATTATTCTTCTTGCCTCAGTAACCAAGTTTTTAAAAATCCAATCATTAGCTATTTGCTCCGCATAAAACGTCTGGATAGTAATAAGTGTACACTATCACATATTAATCGTCTCAAATGGCTATGCTATATGTATAATTTTCCCACCTTATTTGTAGATCGCAGTATAAAAGTACGATACTCGATAATAGCGGAAACAACATAAAATAAACACCGCCCCGGCGGGCAAAAATCAAAATGTGAAAATATTACAAAAACAGTAATTTCGGTTACACACAAAAACGTGCAGAATTAAAAAAAACCGCCACGGCGGGTAAAGAAAAAAATTTAAAACACTAATAAAACCGTAAAGACGGATATCTAAAAAGCAAATGAAACAAAAACAACCTACGGCTCCAAAGAACAGTGTTATCCATACTTTAAATGTTTTCGATCGTAGTTTTCCGTTCAGTTCACTTCTCCGTTAGTTCCTGAACTCTTGGTTTTCATCAACAAAGTAGCTGAAGAAAATTACCAAAGATTGAAGAATATTTTACAGTGTTTGTAATACATTTTATCGAATTAAATTTGAGTAGAGAGTCTAATTTTTACTTTCTATTATTATACATTTTATCGAATTAAATTTGAGTAGAGAGTCTAATTTTTACTTTCTATTATTAAGAAATTTAACAAGTCATTCATGAAGGAGCTTTTATATGGCAGCAAAAGGTGTATACATAACAATTTTGCCGGCGCAATTAAACATTTCTATTCATTTTTGCACACTTATTTTGGCGAGTCTTACGATTTTTCGGGGAAAATTAAAAGTAGCATAAAAAGAATCGGGAGGGAACATTCTTACTGGACTTCTATACTCCCTCTGAAATTCAATTCTGAATCCATATTAGTGATTATTTAAAATATATCTATATGAAAGCCTGAGAAAATGTAAATTTTTAATCGGAAATAATATTTCTAGAACTGGAAGTGGAAATTCATAGTGACTTACGCCCACCAGAATTTATTGCTGAATCAATATGAGTCATCATATAATTCTTAAAAAAAGCCAATTCTGTAAAAGAAAATATTTCAACGAAAGCATTTTTGAACCGGATGTTTACGTCCGTAGTAAATTTCTCTGTTTCCTAAGAAACACGAACTAGAATGTATATCAGTTATCATGTAAGTGTTTATTCGTATCCAGTTTGGATATTTGATTCCTTCTATAAAAATGCAAATTTTTTTAATGGAATGGAGAAAAATAAATCCACCTACCCCCTGTGAAATTTGATGCTGAATCCATATTAGAAATCATCAACGCTTTATATATATATATATATATATATATATATATATATATATATATATATATATATATATATATATTTGAAATGTAATAATAAGAATTATGTAAAAATAAAAAAAAAATAAAAATAAAAAAATAAAAATATAATTCAAGTAATATTAACATCACCATAGAAGCAAATTCGCGGCCATAATGCCGATAAGAGAAAAGACCAGAACCTTCCCAGATTCGATGATTAATCAGAATAAAATTCATCTTCAGGTCTGAGTATTTTATTCTAATTAACCCAAACAAATGCCTGCTTCAGATTAAGCAATAGTACATTACTATAAATGCTTAAACTCAGACTACAGGCATCAAAAAATGAAAAAATGAAAAAAGGATACATTAAGAAAATTGTATTACCATGCGGCATGAACCCTTCTTCTACCACGTGTATACACGATCAACCTCAACAGCTTAATCTAGAAGCACCGGAATGAACAAGTCGAAATTCTACCAGGGAGGCAGTACGATCGTTCACGGAAATACTCCCAAACCCGTCCAGTGAGTCTAAGCTAGAGACTGGACAAGCAATTCAGAATACAACTTCCCAAACATGCAGAACTGAATATGAATATGAATCAAATATGAAAATTCCTACTAAACAAGTAATTCATAGGAAAACTGGATAATCGAGAATGCCACTATACACCATTATAAGGGCGCTCAAAACGTAGTTTCAATACTGACAAAAGTTACATTTTTTTGCGAAAATGAAATTCAAAACATTAATGTTAATGCATCTTATTTTCCGATTTTTTGATTTTTCTAATGTTTTTGACTTAGTTTATTATTTTTCATTTTTATTTATTTATATAATTAATAAATAATTATATATAATATACACATATACACACACATACACACACACATATATATATATATATATATTTTTTTTTTCCCCTGTATGTTAGTCACTATAATTGGGAATGTTTTCTAGGATGTTAGCGAGTGAAATTTGATACACTGAGTTGATAATTTTAATAACAAAATTGGGGGGATATGCATTATTAGTCGCTGTACTCAATAATTCCATAAAGTGCGCTAATTTATAATATTCATCACAAATTTTATTGATTCTAAGAGCCTGGTTTATTATAATATTTCTAAATACAGATATATGCAGACAAGAGTCAAAATGTTGAATTTTTGATGTATTAAATTTAAAATCCTGTCTTTTATCATACAAGTTTATAACCATATTACAATTTTGTAAATTTAAATTTAAATCTAAAAAGTTTGCAACATTTGTGTCATTATTACTTGCATTTAATTGTAAATTTTTTGGATAAAAGTTTAATACTATATTGATATTATTATATGGGGATACACATAAAATGTCATCTAAATATCTAAACATATGCATATTATGCAAGCTTGGATTAATGTTTTTTTCATAGAAGAATAAATACAGATTAGCTAACAATGATGAGGCACACCCCCCTTGTGGGATACCAACCTGTTGTTTAAAAATAGTACCACCATGTTGAATATAATTCTCATAAAGGGTGAAGTTAAGTAACTTTTTAAAAAGAAAATTTGAATATTTTAGGTTGATATTATATTTTTCAAAAATTCCTAAAATAATTCTATACAGATCATCTATATTAATATTATTAAACAAATCTTTGAAATCAAAGGTATAAATACTACGAATATTGGTAAGAGTTTTCAATTTCTTAACTACTTCAAAACTGTTTTTTACAATATGACAATTATTTGAGATTTCATCTGACGAGGATACTTCATGTAATATCTTTAATATATATATATATATATATATATATATATATATATATATATATATATATATATATATATATATATATATATATATATACATATATTTATACATATATATATACATATATTTATACGTATATATATATATTTATATATATATATATATATATATATATATATATATATATATATATATATATATATATATATATACATATATACATATATATATCTATATATATATATATATATATATATATATAGATAGATAGAGAGAGAGAGAGAGAGAGAGAGAGAGAGAGAGAGATGGATAGATAGATAGATAGATAAATAATTCTGGGAAATAAATATTTCAAGAAAATTTGGACAAAAACATATATTTAATAAATGTATATACCACAATAATTTTTGCTTTCAATAAATAGAATGCCAAATACAGCATTGCACAAAGAAAAAGACGGGGAACTTCCAATATTTTTCCAATATATTTTAACGCGGAAAATGTAAGAACGAAAAACCGTGGTTTTAGTTTAAAGGATTGAAAGTTAGTAACTAAGTTCCCCTAATATACAACATAACCAAACAATGGTCGTCGTGATTTTGCCAGTAAAATATGCGCGTTTGAATGTTACTAATGACATAGATTAATAAACATTATTGACTTTTGAAGTAACAATGGAACTTACTTCATTCCTATACGAAGGGAACAATATAATAACTAAATAATGGATATTGTAAATGTGCCAGTAAAATTAAGCAAATTTACATATTACAAATAAATAAGCTGCATATTTTATTCAAAATATTTGCTTTGATATGGGTTAAAATTTACGAAGTTTATACAGTTTAAATTCCATTTATCACATATATGTTTGCTATGATGCATTTAACACAATAGATAAAAGCGTTTTAAGCAGAATTAATAAATTTTAATTTTGAAAATATAATAATTCTTTCGCTAAATTTACTCCAGTTACACTTTCAATACAAATACTAATTTATATCATTTAAATGCATTTTTCTCATAACAGCTAATTTCATTGCTTTCTGTAACGAAACAATCAACTAATGTTTACAAATATATAATTGTAAAATATACAGGTATATAATGGATAATGTGATGTAAACACTTTATATGTTAAAGTTAGAACAGTATTTTCTTTATTTTGTTCACAACTGAATATTAAAAATTTAAATGGTTTTATTAAATACTAGAAAATGGATCCGAAGTTGACTGAGGTTTAACACAGGGATTGATTTAACACTTTCATTCGTGTTTTCGAAATACATACTCACTCCTCTAACCGAATTTTATTAATCACTTTTATTAAAGTAAATGAACAAAATATTACACCCTACATAAGAATCTTCGGACCACTGCAAGGGTACTTGCTTAACAGACGTATAGGCCGTTCAACAAATTTTAGCAATTTTGGTACACCCGCGCAGCAAGCGTGATATGACAAGCAGTTTGATTCCGCGTTAAGCACTTTCCTTTGAGTTAGGTAATTCTTCTAAATCGTGCAAATAGAGCTCATTTAAGCGCTTAAATAACTTAAATAGAAACCACAATTTTATAAATAAAAGTTAGTATATACATTGTAAATTAAGTTTAAGAAACAGTCAACAGAAATCTGAGAAAAAAAATTGGCTACAAAGTATCTCTTTTCCGATCACAGTTCCCTAATAAACATTTTCAAAAATTAAATTGATCCTTTATCCAAAGGAGTAAAAATAAATTGTATATGCTATTGTTAATAGAGTTCTTCCAATTTAGTTAAATATCAGATAACACTTAAAATATTGAAAAAATTCCAAATATTGAAAACTTATCTTTTTAATCTACGAAATTCGTAAATCGGAAATTTTATTGCCCTCAGAGTCTACATCAAAAATCTGCATTTGAACTGCATCATCTGACTGATATTGAATTGAGGATTACAAAACTTCGTGGAATTTCGACTTTTAAGTTCATAACTATGTAAAGAATCTTGCCACCCCAACCGGGACTCAAACCCTAGATCTCCGAACTAGTCTGCTGACGCTCTACCTTTGAGGAATTGGGACGATATTGCAAGTTCTTATCTTTGAAGTGGACTCTGCGTTCTCCACCCTTTGCCAGATTAGTGGGTAACTGAAAATCTGTCTGATCACAGCCTTGCTCTTTTACCTCAGGTTAGCCTCCCGCCGCTACTATTTTTATCCAGACTAGTATCGTGCTACAACTATTTTTACCCAGGGTAGCATCCTGCGTAGTCGTTATCCTTTTTTATCGCCACTGCATATTCCAGAGGCCACTGCAGCCGTGCTATTCTTACTGGAGACACTTTCATATTTCTGACATCTTTGCTCTAACCGTCAGGAATAATTCGTTCGGGCGCCATTGTAAAGAACCGTACCACCCCAACTGGGACTCGAACCCTGAATCTCCGAACTGGCCAACCGACGCTCTACCGTTGAGCTATTGGGACGATATTTCAAGTTCTTATCCTTGAAGTGGACTCTGCAACTCCTAAATTAACTCAAAATAGAAAAAAGCTCTAAGAGGTCTGTCTTCAGGAGGGGGCTTCAGCCTACCTCCTGAAGACAGACAGTCGCTTCCAATATCAGCGACCCATTTACTGAATCGCTGATATTGGCAGCTTCGATTGTCCTCTAGAGTACACACGAACATACACACAGACATATTCTTTTATTATGCAAGATACACAATATATGTTAATTGCTGTGCATTTCCCTTTCAAAAATGTAAATTAAATTCGTATTTGCGTGGACTTTATATCTAGTTTTTCTGAAAATAAAGTATAAACAAATGCAAAGCTGCGAATAAAAAAATTTCACGACCAACAATTTCTTTATAAATGTTTCTCACAGATTTCAAAGGAGTGACTTTCGTTCCAGTCGTTCCTCAAACAGAAAAAAATAAATAAAATGTCCTCATAGATTCACAAACGGGCAGTAAAAAGACCATTAGCAAAAATTTATCACCGCAACACAAAACATGTGTATCGTCATTTTATGCAAAATATTTTGCCGCTCCTCTTCTAAATCTCTGCCAGATTTCACAAGTATACAAACAGTTATCAGGATTGTAAATGGTAGTTTTTCTTTCCATCAGCACATAAAAATATAATTTTGAGATTTTATTTGCATTCATTGGTTTATATTTGCAACTGGAATATGAAAATCTTTACTTTGTTTAACTGTGCGTGGAAAAGAAGAAATATATTTATTTATATTTTTCTTGAAGAATATTTATTTATTCATTTGATATTTATACATAGGATTTATAATCAAAATATTTTTCTGTATCTTTGTTATTATCTTTATTATTATAAGTCATTCAGTATCTTTGTTGTTATCGTTGTTATTACCAATAAATATATTTAAAATAAGAATGTACTTATAAAAGCATACGAAATGTAGAACTACAAAAAACTTCCACCAAGAATGATGCATCAGTAACTCAATAGATAAAGCATCGTCTAGCGAAATAATGTGGCTTGAACACGATTGGGGCATGTTATCTTCGTAATTTCTAACGAACAACATAAGAATGAAACTGAAATTTAATAGATAACTAATGCTTCACAGAAACTATGATGTGGTGTTATTACAGAATCTACGATATATGGTGTCTTTCAAGCGACTATTGCCTCAAAACGAATGGTAGAGAACAGAAGATATCGAACATATTTGTAATTACTTATTCTATGTTTTTAACACTTTACAACAAAGTTGAAAAGTGTTTATGACTTTGTTCATTCTGTCTGTCTGTCTGTCTGTCTGTTAGCACGATAACTGCCGTAAAAATGACTTAATCAAAATGAAATTTTAGTATGTTGTTCAGACGGTCCATAGGACCTATGGGAATAGAAATGAATAATATCACCCAATTAGTTTTGGATTGAACCCGGGTTGAAAAAATGGAATACATTGAGCCCTATGGGACCTAATTTTTCAACCATTTTTTAAGCGGATTTAAAATTCACAAATTGCTTCGAAAATTTTAAGCAATATTCAAATTGTTCCATAAAATATATAAAAAAAAATCAGCGAAATATATTAAGTTGTTTTTTAAATAAAAATTAAACTAATAATAACACCTCTTATATGAAGCGATCACGTGTCCATGATATGAAACGATCACATGACCCACTTCAAAATCATATATGGCATCCATCTTGTGTCAAAATCGTGATTTTTAAAGTCCTTTTTAATTCATACTAGCCGCCTTTGGCGACCAGCCTGTTCGCTACCCTTGAAAATTCTGACCGTGGCAAACTCGTTGGCGCGACCTACCAGAAAGGTGTAAGATAACTGCTTGGAAGGCCAGGAAGTGCCACACAATTTAGACCGGAACCCAATGGGGGAGGCATCCAAAGAGACCGTACCCTCCTTCCCCTACCACAAACCTCTCGGAAGGACTTGCAGTCCCACACGTTTAACGTGATCGTACTCCGCGTGAACACGGCTGCAGTTTTGGCAATGCCGGGAATCGAACCCGGGCCTACCGAGTGAAATTCCCGCGCGCTAACCACTGGGCTACCGTGCCATCCGCGACAATCTCCATAACTTTATTTTTATTCGGCAATTTTGGGAATCGAACCCGGGCCTACCAAGTGCAAATCCCGCGCACTAACCACTGGGGTACTTCACCCTCCGCGATATTCTTCATAACTTTCTTTTTATTCACCCAATTTAGACCGGAACCAAGAGGGAGAAGCATCCACAGGGACCGTACCCTTCTTCCCCCACCACCAACCTCTCGGAAGGACTTACAGACCCACATGTTTAACGTGATCGTACTCCGCGTAAACACGGCGGCAATTTTGGGAATCGAACCCGGGCCTACCGAGTGCAATTTCCGCGCGCTAACCATTGGGCTACTTTGCCCTACGCGACAATCTCCATAACTTTCTTTTTATTCATCCAATTTAGACCGTACCCTCCTTCCCCTACCACCAACTTCTCGGAAAGACTCACGGACCCACATGTTTAACGTCATCGTACTCCGCGTAAACACGGCGGAAATTTTGGGAATCGAACCCGGGCCTACTGAGTGCAATTCCCGCGCGCTAACCACTGGGCACTGGCCCCAGCGACTATCTCCATAACATTCTTTTTATTTACCCAATTTAGAACGGAACCCAGTGGGAGAGGCATCCACAGGGACCGTACCCTCCTTCCCCTACCACCAACCTCTCGGAAGGACTTCCGGACCCACATGTTTATCGTGATCGTACTCCGCGTGAACACGGCGGCAGTTTTGGAAGTGGCGGGAATCGAACCCGGGCCTACCGAGTGCAATTCCTGAGCGCTAACCACTGGGCTGCCTCGCCCTCCGCAACTTTCTTTATATTCACCCAATTTAGACGGGAACCCTGTGAGGGAGGCATCCACAGGGACCGTACCCTCCTTCCCCTACCACCAACCTCTCGGAAGGACTTCCGGACCCACATGTTTATCGTGATCGTACTCCGCGTGAACACGGCGGCAGTTTTGGAAGTGGCGGGAATCGAACCCGGGCCTACCGAGTGCAATTCCTGAGCGCTAACCACTGGGCTGCCTCGCCCTCCGCAACTTTCTTTATATTCACCCAATTTAGACGGGAACCCTGTGAGGGAGGCATCCACAGGGACCGTACCCTCCTTCCCCTACCACCAACCTCTCGGAAGGACTTCCGGACCCACATGTTTATCGTGATCGTACTCCGCGTGAACACGGCGGCAGTTTTGGAAGTGGCGGGAATCGAACCCGGGCCTACCGAGTGCAATTCCTGAGCGCTAACCACTGGGCTGCCTCGCCCTCCGCAACTTTCTTTATATTCACCCAATTTAGACGGGAACCCTGTGAAGGAGGCATCCACAGGGAGCGTACCCTCCTTCCCCTACCACCAACCTCTCGGAAGGACTTACGGGCCCACATGTTTAACGTGATCGTATTCCGCGTGAACACTTCGGCAGTTTTGGCAGTGGCGGGAATCGTACACGGGCCTACCGCTAACTTCCCGCGCGCTAATTTACAATTTAAAATGACCATATGCTCTCTAAGCTCTTAATTCCATCATCCTCATTCCATTGTTCCATCATTTAAAATATCCATAAAATTTAAATATCCATCGTTCCATCATTTAAAATATCCATAAAATTAAAATATCCATCGTTCCATCATTTAAAATATCCATAAAATTAAAATATCCATTTAAAAAATCCATATCGTTCCATCATTTAAAATATAAATATAATAATTTCTACAGTGCATATGTTAAGCTTTTATTTCATTTAAAATCGGAAGCACGGGAAACGGAAAGTAAAAACTAATTCGGTTTCTTATTGTCCCACCCATCGCTATGCATATACAGAACCGTGACGTCACCTCCACCTTGACGTCCCCACCCACCACCTTCCCTGCTTCAGCGGGGGAGAAACGAAGCGGTACGCCGAGCGGAACGCCGAGAAATATAAAATCATGACGTCTTTAAAATTGCGATCCTGAAGGCAATTTTCATTATTTCTGGACCAGATTAGACTTGTAAGAATGCCAGATATTTCAGCTTTCTAAAAATGTAAATTATTAGTCGAAATTATGAGTACTTTTTACTATGCGAGAATTTAAAAACCAAAAATCGTTTTTTTGAGCCAAAAGTGACTTTTGTTTTAAAATCTTTAAAAAATATTAGAAATCGAAATGGAGATATGAAATTGATATATTTTTACTCGCAATTGTCTGCTCTTTCCGATGGTGTGAGTTGTTTTTTTCTACGACGTCTGGATCGTGGAGAAAAAAGGGCAAAAAGGGCAAAAAAAGTTCGAAATCAAATAAAATATTAAATAAATAAAAACATAATTAGAATTTTGAAAATCGGTTTTCACGTGTCCCCTTCCCTCCCCCCCAGGTCTCCGATTGCCAAATTTCTTAGCTCTCCGACGCGCGGTCGCGAAACGTATAGTGTATAAGACAGACACACACACACACAGACATTGCCTTTTATTATTTACTAGCCGCCTTTGGCGACCAGCCTGTTCGCTACCCTTGAAAATTCTGACCGTGGCAAACTCGTTGGCGCGACCTACCAGAAAGGTGTAAGGTAACTGCTTGGAAGGCCAGGAAGTGACACACAATTTAGACCGGAACCCAATGGGGGAGGCATCCAAAGAGACCGTACCCTCCTTCCCCTACCACAAACCTCTCGGAAGGACTTGCAGTCCCACACGTTTAACGTGATCGTACTCCGCGTGAACACGGCTGCAGTTTTGGCAATGGCGGGAATCGAACCCGGGCCTACCGAGTGAAATTCCCGCGCGCTAACCACTGGGCTACCGTGCCATCCGCGACAATCTCCATAACTTTACTTTTATTCGGCAATTTTGGGAATCGAACCCGGGCCTACCAAGTGCAAATCCCGCGCACTAACCACTGGGGTACTTCACCCTCCGCGATATTCTTCATAACTTTCTTTTTATTCACCCAATTTAGACCGGAACCAAGTGGGAGGAGCATCCACAGGGACCGTACCCTTCTTCCCCTACCACCAACCTCTCGGAAGGACTTACAGACCCACATGTTTAACGTGATCGTACTCCGCGTAAACACGGCGGCAATTTTGGGAATCGAACCCGGGCCTACCGAGTGCAATTTCCGCGCGCTAACCATTGGGCTACTTTGCCCTACGCGACAATCTCAATAACTTTCTTTTTATTCATCCAATTTAGACCGTACCCTCCTTCCCCTACCACCAACTTCTCGGAAGGACTCACGGACCCACATGTTTAACGTGCTCGTACTCCGCGTAAACACGGCGGCAATTTTGGGAATCGAACCCGGGCCTGGTAACTGGTTGGACGGCCAGGATGTGCCACCCAATTTAGACCGGAACCCAGTGGGGGAGGCATCCACAGGGAACGTACCCTCCTTCCCCTACCACCAACCTCTCGGAAAAACATACGGACCCATATGTTTAACGTGATCGTACTCCATGTCAGTGGCGGAAATCGATCCCGGGCTTACCGCGTGCAATTCCCGCGCGCTAACCACTGGGCTACTTCGACCTCCGCGACAATCTCCATAACTTTCTTTTTATTCACCCAATTTAGACCGTACCCTCCTTCCCCTACCACCAACCTCTCGGAAGGACTCACGAACCCACATGTTTAACGTGATCGTACTCTGCGTGAACGTGGCGTAAGTTTTGGCAGTGGCGGGAATCGAACCCGGGCCTACTGAGTGCAATTCCCGCGCGCTAACCACTGGGCTGCCGCGCCCTCCGCGACAATCTCCATAACTTTCTACATATTCACCCAATTTAGACGGGAACCCAGTGGGGGAGGCATCCACAGGGGCCGTATCCTCCTTCCCCTACCACCAACCTCTCGGAAGGACTTACGGACCCACATATTTAACGTGATCGTATTCCACGTAAACACGGCGGCAGTTTTGGCAGTGGCGGGAATCGAACCCGGGCCTACCGCTAACTTCCCGCGCGCTAATTTGCAATTTAAAATGACCATATGCTTAATTCCATCATCCTCATTCCATTGTTTCATTGTTCCATCATTTAAAATATCCATAAAATTAAAATATCCAAAAGTTAAAATATACATTTAAAAAATCCAGATCGTCCCATCATTTAAAATATAAATATAATAATTTATATAGAGCAAAGGCGCTCTATTCAGAACCGTGACGTCACCTCCACCTTGACGTCCCCACCCACCACCTTCCCTGCTTCAGCGGGGGAGAAACGAAGCGGTACGCCGAGCGGAACGCCGAGAAATATAAAATCATGACGTCTTTAAAATTGCGATCCTGAAGGCAATTTTCATTATTTCTGGACCAGATTAGACTTGTAAGAATGCCAGATATTTCAGCTTTCTAAAAATGTAAATTATTAGTCGAAATTATGAGTACTTTTTACTATGCGAGAATTTAAAAACCAAAAATCGTTTTTTTGAGCCAAAAGTGACTTTTGTTTTAAAATCTTTAAAAAATATTAAAAATCGAAATGGAGATTTGAAATTGATATATTTTTACTCGCAATTGTCTGCTCTTTCCGATGGTGTGAGTTGTTTTTTTCTACGACGTCTGGATCGTGGAGAAAAAAGGGCAAAAAAAGGTCGAAATCGCATAAAACATTAAATAAATAAAAAAATAATTAGAATTTTGAAAATCGGTTTTCACGTGTCCCCTTCCCTCCCCCCCGGGTCTCCGATTGCCAAATTTCGTAGCTCTCCGATGCGCGGTCGCAAAACGTATAGTGTATAAGACAGACACACACACACAGACATTGCCTTTTATTATTTACTAGCCGCCTTTGGCGACCAGCCTGTTCGCTACCCTTGAAAATTCTGACCGTGGCAAACTCGTTGGCGCGACCTACCAGAAAGGTGTAAGGTAACTGCTTGGAAGGCCAGGAAGTGCCACACAATTTAGACCGGAACCCAATGGAGGAGGCATCCAAAGAGACCGTACCCTCCTTCCCCTACCACAAACCTCTCGGAAGGACTTGCAGTCCCACACGTTTAACGTGATCGTACTCCGCGTGAACACGGCTGCAGTTTTGGCAAAGGCGGGAATCGAACCCGGGCCTACCGAGTGAAATTCCCGCGCGCTAACCACTGGGCTACCGTGCCATCCGCGACAATCTCCATAACTTTATTTTTATTCGGCAATTTTGGGAATCGAACCCGGGCCTACCAAGTGCAAATCCCGCGCACTAACCACTGGGGTACTTCACCCTCCGCGATATTCTTCATAACTTTCTTTTTATTCACCCAATTTAGACCGGAACCAAGTGGGAGAAGCATCCACAGGGACCGTACCCTTCTTCCCCTACCACCAACCTCTCGGAAGGACTTACAGACCCACATGTTTAACGTGATCGTACTCCGCGTAAACACGGCGGCAATTTTGGGAATCGAACCCGGGCCTACCGAGTGCAATTTCCGCGCGCTAACCATTGGGCTACTTTGCCCTACGCGACAATCTCCATAACTTTCTTTTTATTCATCCAATTTAGACCGTACGCTCCTTCCCCTACCACTAACTTCTCGGAAGGACTCACGGACCCACATGTTTAACGTGCTCGTACTCCGCGTAAACACGGCGGCAATTTTGGGAATCGAACCCGGGCCTGGTAACTGGTTGGACGGCCAGGATGTGCCACCCAATTTAGACCGGAACCCAGTGGGGGAGGCATCCACAGGGAACGTACCCTCCTTCCCCTACCACCAACCTCTCGGAAAAACATACGGACCCATATGTTTAACGTGATCGTACTCCATGTCAGTGGCGAAAATCGAACCCGGGCCTACCGCGTGCAATTCCCGCGCGCTAACCACTGGGCTACTTCGCCCTCCGCGACAATCTCCATAACTTTCTTTTTATTCACCCAATTTAGACCGTACCCTCCTTCCCCTATCACCAACCTCTCGGAAGGACTCACGAACCCACATGTTTAACGTGATCGTACTCTGCGTGAACGTGGCGTAAGTTTTGGCAGTGGCGGGAATCGAACCCGGGCCTACTGAGTGCAATTCCCGCGCGCTAACCACTGGGCTGCCGCGCCCTCCGCGACAATCTCCATAACTTTCTACATATTCACCCAATTTAGACGGGAACCCAGTGGGGGAGGCATCCACAGGGACCGTACCCTTCTTCCCCTACCACCAACCTCTCGGAAGGACTTACAGACCCACATGTTTAACGTGATCGTACTCCGCGTAAACACGGCGGCAATTTTGGGAATCGAACCCGGGCCTACCGAGTGCAATTTCCGCGCGCTAACCATTGGGCTACTTTGCCCTACGCGACAATCTCCATAACTTTCTTTTTATTCATCCAATTTAGACCGTACGCTCCTTCCCCTACCACCAACTTCTCGGAAGGACTCACGGACCCACATGTTTAACGTGCTCGTACTCCGCGTAAACACGGCGGCAATTTTGGGAATCGAACCCGGGCCTGGTAACTTTTTGGACGGCCAGGATGTGCCACCCAATTTAGACCGGAACCCACTGGGGGAGGCATCCACAGGGAACGTACCCTCCTTCCCCTACCACCAACCTCTCGGAAAAACATACGGACCCATATGTTTAACGTGATCGTACTCCATGTCAGTGGCGGAAATCGAACCCGGGCCTACCGCGTGCAATTCCCGCGCGCTAACCACTGGGCTACTTCGCCCTCCGCGACAATCTCCATAACTTTCTTTTTATTCACCCAATTTAGACCGTACCCTCCTTCCCCTATCACCAACCTCTCGGAAGGACTCACGAACCCACATGTTTAACGTGATCGTACTCTGCGTGAACGTGGCGTAAGTTTTGGCAGTGGCGGGAATCGAACCCGGGCCTACTGAGTGCAATTCCCGCGCGCTAACCACTGGGCTGCCGCGCCCTCCGCGACAATCTCCATAACTTTCTACATATTCACCCAATTTAGACGGGAACCCAGTGGGGGAGGCATCCACAGGGACCGTACCCTTCTTCCCCTACCACCAACCTCTCGGAAGGACTTACAGACCCACATGTTTAACGTGATCGTACTCCGCGTAAACACGGCGGCAATTTTGGGAATCGAACCCGGGCCTACCGAGTGCAATTTCCGCGCGCTAACCATTGGGCTACTTTGCCCTACGCGACAATCTCCATAACTTTCTTTTTATTCATCCAATTTAGACCGTACGCTCCTTCCCCTACCACCAACTTCTCGGAAGGACTGACGGACCCACATGTTTAACGTGCTCGTACTCCGCGTAAACACGGCGGCAATTTTGGGAATCGAACCCGGGCCTGGTAACTGGTTGGACGGCCAGGATGTGCCACCCAATTTAGACCGGAACCCAGTGGGGGAGGCATCCACAGGGAACGTACCCTCCTTCCCCTACCACCAACCTCTCGGAAAAACATACGGACCCATATGTTTAACGTGATCGTACTCCATGTCAGTGGCGGAAATCGAACCCGGGCCTACCGCGTGCAATTCCCGCGCGCTAACCACTGGGCTACTTCGCCCTCCGCGACAATCTCCATAACTTTCTTTTAATTCACCCAATTTAGACCGTACCCTCTTTCCCCTATCACCAACCTCTCGGAAGGACTCACGAACCCACATGTTTAACGTGATCGTACTCTGCGTGAACGTGGCGTAAGTTTTGGCAGTGGCGGGAATCGAACCCGGGCCTACTGAGTGCAATTCCCGCGCGCTAACCACTGGGCTGCCGCGTCCTCCGCGACAATCTCCATAACTTTCTACATATTCACCCAATTTAGACGGGAACCCAGTGGGGGAGGCATCCACAGGGACCGTACCCTTCTTCCCCTACCACCAACCTCTCGGAAGGACTTACAGACCCACATGTTTAACGTGATCGTACTCCGCGTAAACACGGCGGCAATTTTGGGAATCGAACCCGGGCCTACCGAGTGCAATTTCCGCGCGCTAACCATTGGGCTACTTTGCCCTACGCGACAATCTCCATAACTTTCTTTTTATTCATCCAATTTAGACCGTACCCTCCTTCCCCTACCACCAACTTCTCGGAAGGACTCACGGACCCACATGTTTAACGTGCTCGTACTCCGCGTAAACACGGCGGCAATTTTGGGAATCGAACCCGGGCCTGGTAACTGGTTGGACGGCCAGGATGTGCCACCCAATTTAGACCGGAACCCAGTGGGGGAGGCATCCACAGGGAACGTACCCTCCTTCCCCTACCACCAACCTCTCGGAAAAACATACGGACCCATATGTTTAACGTGATCGTACTCCATGTCAGTGGCGGAAATCGAACCCGGGCCTACCGCGTGCAATTCCCGCGCGCTAACCACTGGGCTACTTCGCCCTCCGCGACAATCTCCATAACTTTCTTTTTATTCACCCAATTTAGACCGTACCCTCCTTCCCCTACCACCAACCTCTCGGAAGGACTCACGAACCCACATGTTTAACGTGATCGTACTCTGCGTGAACGTGGCGTAAGTTTTGGCAGTGGCGGGAATCGAACCCGGGCCTACTGAGTGCAATTCCCGCGCGCTAACCACTGGGCTGCCGCGCCCTCCGCGACAATCTCCATAACTTTCTACATATTCACCCAATTTAGACGGGAACCCAGTGGGGGAGGCATCCACAGGGGCCGTATCCTCCTTCCCCTACCAGCAACCTCTCGGAAGGACTTACGGACCCACATATTTAACGTGATCGTATTCCACGTAAACACGGCGGCAGTTTTGGCAGTGGCGGGAATCGAACCCGGGCCTACCGCTAACTTCCCGCGCGCTAATTTGCAATTTAAAATGACCATATGCTTAATTCCATCATCCTCATTCCATTGTTTCATTGTTCCATCATTTAAAATATCCATAAAATTAAAATATCCAAAAGTTAAAATATACATTTAAAAAATCCAGATCGTCCCATCATTTAAAATATAAATATAATAATTTATATAGAGCAAAGGCGCTCTATTCAGAACCGTGACGTCACCTCCACCTTGCCGTCCCCACCCACCACCTTCCCTGCTTCAGCGGGGGAGAAACGAAGCGGTACGCCGAGCGGAACGCCGAGAAATATAAAATCATGACGTCTTTAAAATTGCGATCCTGAAGGCAATTTTCATTATTTCTGGACCAGATTAGACTTGTAAGAATGCCAGATATTTCAGCTTTCTAAAAATGTAAATTATTAGTCGAAATTATGAGTACTTTTTACTATGCGAGAATTTAAAAACCAAAAATCGTTTTTTTGAGCCAAAAGTGACTTTTGTTTTAAAATCTTTAAAAAATATTAAAAATCGAAATGGAGATTTGAAATTGATATATTTTTACTCGCAATTGTCTGCTCTTTCCGATGGTGTGAGTTGTTTTTTTCTACGACGTCTGGATCGTGGAGAAAAAAGGGCAAAAAAAGGTCGAAATCGCATAAAACATTAAATAAATAAAAAAATAATTAGAATTTTGAAAATCGGTTTTCACGTGTCCCCTTCCCTCCCCCCCGGGTCTCCGATTGCCAAATTTCGTAGCTCTCCGACGCGCGGTCGCGAAACGTATAGTGTATAAGACAGACACACACACACACACACACAGACATTGCCTTTTATTATTTAAGAAGATTGAGTGTTGTATCCGTCCTAAAACTACTTTATTTTTGCCAAAATTCTGTGCATCTACATACTGAAACAGCGCAATGACAATATATTTCAGTTTAAATGCTCATCCAAATTTGATTATTTGTACTGTTAAGCCTATTTTTCACCTATGTAAAATGTAAACAGCAAAATATGTGGAATGAGTTGTATTAGAATCGCTGTAATTCTTTAACATAAAATCATTTAGTCCATGGAGTCTGCTTAGCTGATATGAATGAAATATTCATTGATTTTAGAAAGTGAAGGACGATATTTTTCGATGAAGTTTTAGGCATAGAGTTTACTTACTTGTAGCTCCATGGTCATAATTTTTAAATAAAATAAATTATTATAGTATTGTGATGAATGACTTGAATGGGGGAATTATTTATGAATGAAATGTTGCTTTTATAGAGAGAGCCAGGCGTGTTATTTTTCTATGACTTCATTTGAATGAATTTCAGTTGTTTTCGATGAAGTTTTCAAATATAATAAATTATCGTAGTATTATGATAATTCTAAAATTATTACCGAGGAATGTATCACATTTTAGAGATGTTTAAACAAGGCAATTTATATTTTAATGACGTCATTTGAATGAAGTTAATTTTTTTCGATGAAGGTTTAAGGTTTCAAATATAATAAATCAATGTAGAGTTGTGAGAATTTTTAAAATATTATCGAGGAATGTATTTCATTCTAGACATGTTTATATAAAATTGCATTGAAGTTGGAAAGTGTTTCATAATCAATGCTTTAAGCATGATTGATCTTTCTTGTTTTTTTTTACTTTGACCGTCCAACCTAACTTAATGTATAATTTTTATGTGTGGACGAATAGTAAAGTACCACTCAATTCTGATCGTAACCCAGTGAAGGTGTGGAAGGGGGGGGGGGTACTGGGATCGTACCATGCTTCTAACTCTTACCCATTCGTATGGATTTTTGGACTTATAGATTTATCGTGTCCGTTCTCCGCGTAGTTAAGAGGATGGTCTCGAGCGACGTGGATGATCGAATTACTACCTCCCGCTTTAACCACTGGGCTATCATGCGGATTTTATATAGAGAGCTGGCGCATCCTTCATTTTGTATCATACTTGCTCAATGGTTTAATCTGTGACTCGTTATCGTGTATTGTGTTATAAATTACTAATAAATGGGAATATGTTCGGCTGTAAATTACTCTAATAATTTCCGTAAAGGGATACAAATGTTTAGATAACTGAATGTTCAAGAAACACAAAACAAGATAATAAAAATGGACAAATTGTGGGCGTGATAAATGCAAAAATATAGTTTTTTCACCACATGCGGCGATAATTGCGCCAAAATCAGTCCGTACGTTCAACAGTATCTCCAAATTGTAAATCACAGAAGCTTTTCTCGTTACTTTCTATCATTGCAGTCATCGGCTATTTATGCTAAATAAATCATCAAAAAATGTTCGAAACCTGTGCATAGGTGTTGTAATCTGCAATTGGAACACGATAAAACCTTTATTTTCGTCGAAATTTTTAATTGAAAATTTTCAAGAACACAATTAATTCATGCGCCGCTCTTATATGAGAAGGAAAAAATACAATTTTTCTTATCAGATTTAAAAGACATACGAAAACATCTTTTATGAAAATACAAAATTAAAATATTAAAATAAAGGATAGGAACTGATAGAAAAGTAGAAAAGTGTACATAGAAATGCAACTACATCTAGTTTTCTAAAGCTTTTTATAATGTTTTCGAATTTGTAGTATTTTCACATGTCATATTTCAAAGGAAGGAAAATAAATTATCCTGTAAGATTTGAAATCGACTACGAAAAGGCCATTAACGATAATTTATCATCAAAACACAAAACGAGTACATTATAATTTAATGCAAAATATTTCGATTTTCCATATAAATCGTTGTTTTCACAAATGCACAAACATGTATTTGAATTGCCAGTGGTTTAAATAATGACTCTTTCTTTTGATTTATATATATGAAATAGCATATTCTAATATTTCTTTCGTGATTCAAGTACAGCTGATCAGAAACACTAGTTCTTGGACGCAAGCTACCCCGTGGGCATCACAAATTAACCAATGAAAGGCAATGTAGACCACGCCCAGATGACTGGAGCGAATTGGTACATAGATACAGTAGAGCCAATGAGAGCCATAGGGGGGAATCAAAGTAACCCCTGTGCATCGGATGGAAAAACATTAACAAAAACTTTGTTGTGGAACAAGCACATAAAAAGTGCTCTAACATTTTCGAGATATTTGTTGTGAGATAAACATGTAAAAATTTGTTCCTAACACTATCAAAAGATTTGCTGTGTTATAAGCACGTAAAAGTGAGCTCCTAAGATATTCGTTAAATTTCTTGTGGAATAAGCACGTGAAAATGTGCTCCAATACTCTCGACATAGTTCCTGTGAAAGACCACTTAAAAATGTGCTCCTAACACTATCGAAAGACGTGCTGTGGTGCAATCGCGTAAAAGTGAGTTCCTAAGATATTCGTTAAATTTCTTTTAGAATAAGCACGTGAAAATGTGCTTTAACACTCTCGACATAGTTCATGTAAAATAAAACTTAAAAATGTGATATTAACACTATCGAGATATTTGCTGTGGTATAATCGCGTAAAAGTGAGCTCCTAAGATATTCGTTAAATTTCTTGTGAAATAACACTTAAAAATGTGCTCCTAACACTATCGAGATATTTGCTGTGGTATAAGCACGTAAAAGTGAGCTTCTAAGATATTCGTTAAATTTCTTGTGGAATAAGCACGTGAAAATGTGCTCCAACACTCTCGACATAGTTCCTGTGAAATAGCACGTAAAGATGTGCTCCTAACACTATCGAGATATTTGCTGTGATATAATCGCGAAAAACTGAGTTCTTAAGATATTCGTTAAATTTCTTATAGAATAAGCACGTGAAAATATGCTTTAACACTCTCGACATAGTTCATGTGAAATAACACTTAAAAAAGCGAAATTAACACTATCGAGATATTTGCTGTGGTATAATCGCGTAAAAATGAGCTCCTAAGATATTCGTTAAATTTCTTGTGAAATAACACTTAAAAATTTGCTCCTAACACTATCGAGATATTTGCTGTGGTATAATCACGTAAAAGTGAGCTTCTAAGGTATTCGTTAAATTTGTTGTGGAATAAGCACGTGAAAATGTGCTCCAACATTCTCGACATAGTTCCTGTGAAATAGCAAGTAAAGATGTGCTCCTAACACTATCGAGATATTTGCTGTGATATAATCGCTTAAAACTGAGTTCTTAAGATATTCGTTAAATTTCTTATGGAATAAGCACGTGAAAATTTGCTCTAACACTCTCGACATAGTTCCTGTGAAATAACACGTAAAAATGTGCTCCAACACTCTCGACATAGTTGATGTAAAATAACACTTTAAATGTACTAATAGTATCTCGCTAAAATGTCTATGTGCTTGAACATGGACGTAAAATGAGCTTTTAGTGATGGATGTCCAAAGTTGAACTACTGCACTCCAAACAGCAAAAAGGTAAACTTTTCATATTAAATTAGAGGAATTTCGCAACTCGACGAAAAGTCGGTGAGAGAGTTCAAACTGTATCACTACCAATTGAGTTAAGTCAAAGAAACGATTTTTTTTGTACAAGTCAATAAATTGTAAATATAACTATTGTTTTAAAATTAAGCTATTCCAAAATTTAATATTAAATATAATAATTAAATAAAATTTGTTTGAGCAATTTAATGTATGTTTATAGGATAATAATTTTATGTTATTAATTAAATTGTTTCTCGGAAGAAACACCGAACAACATACAAATTAAATATTGTGGGTTATCACTTCGACAATGTGCAGAAACTCTCTTAAGCGGCTAATTCTAATCTTATAATTAAGCCCAGTAAATCTATTGCCCATAATTGTACAAAAACCCATATCACAGTTATAATATCACAATCTGTCATCAGTCATAAAACTAAACATGGACTAAAATTATGATATCACTGACAGAAAGTGGTGATGTGCAGCATCATGGTAACAAAGTGGTTGTTGTAACAAGACAACTAGGTTGGAGGTAACTAAACTCCTTGCAGTTAACCTGTAGTAAAATAATAGAAAACTCGCAATGCAACTTTTAAACAAAATAATTAGCAAAATGACACACTTTATATCAATGTTATATAACCACAATTTGGTATGGATCATGGAGGATAAACCTTGTCAAATCTGAACCAAAAATAACAACTTCAGCAAAAGATGTATTCGATGCGGTTTGCAAGTAACCTCTAATAAGATGGAAGAAATGTCTGTAATAAATTGTCATACTAAGAATTGAGGAATCAAATATTATGACATTCCTGTGAAATCGTAATATGATGCAACCATAAGAACCGAGTAAAGCAACATTTTAAATAAAAAACTACGACATCACTGAAAGTAAAGTCGTCAAAGTGGTATCAACACACGACTGACATAACTGTTTAAAGCATATAGCAGTGTTTAAGACAAGACTAATTGAGCACTAGAAGGGTGAATATGGCGTCAGCAATTCGCCAACCACTTATTGTAGGAAAATGTAATTTCTGCTCTATTGGTGTATCGGCAGTATCACAATGTAAAACAGCTTTTAGAAGACGTGACAGTAGGACCAACATAACCTTTCCCAGGATGTCTTAAATCTAGTACAGGTGTATTTCCGTAGTACCACGTTGCAGTATGAAAGGTGACGGGCTGTTATAAGAGGCTTTCCAGATTTCCACTCTAGCTATGATGCTTCGCAGCTGAAGTTGGGTAACAGAGCGTAACTAGAAACCAACATCGCCGACTTGCTAGCCTTCGACGCCTTTCTGGCTGATCTCACTTTTGCATGAATATCACAATCATGCATTTTACCAACACGTATTTATTCTTTTTGGCGTGTGCCTATACCATCCTGGACTAATCGTTGCCAACATAGTCTTATTTCAGCATTTCTACGACCAAGGTAACGCCTGCACGTCAGGTGTAGAATTTGTGCAGTTGTTCTTAGTAACATATGATGCATCAGACTATCTACATAACTAAATGATAGTAACGAAACTTTAACAGCAGTTAAATAAGTTCTATTGTGTGAACAACCCTCATTAACGAATCCACCAGAATGCGCACTTGTTATACGCTTTGAAAGAGCGCTGTTCATCCATAGGTAACACATTTTTAATTAATCATCTGCCTAAATATGAGGTCACTCATGATAAAATTCCTGATTCTTGCACATTTTTGTAGCGGTATTGGTTTTATGTTACAGAGTGCTATTTGTCCATTATCATTGAGGAATATATTACTTCGATTCCGCTAATTTTACACAACATATTATGTCATGGTCTGTTTGTAGAAAAATACAAAATCTAACGTAGTTTCAATAAAAACTCCACAACCACAAATTTTCTTATAACATCCTATCGCAGATTTAAAATCTAAAAAAATATCGCTTCCGTTCCGACTTTTAGTTCAAAGAAATAGAAGAAAATATTTTCTTAAATTTGATACCGACAGTAAAAAGACCATTAGCAATAATTTATCGCCGAAACACAAAACATCTGCATTGGTATTTTATGCAAATCATTCTGATGTTCCTCTAAAATTGCTGCAAGTTTTCACAAGTATGAGATTAGATACACCGATTGTAACCTGTGTAAATTATGTTTTCCCTTTTCATCTATGTTCTAAAATCTATTTATGCATTTTTCATACATTTATTTATTTGTATTTGCAACTAAAGTAGGGAAATATTTGATTTATGGAATTTGTCTTTGGAGGAATATATTTTTAAAACAATAATAGAAGTTTTATTGGAAACTTTTTTATGTTTTCTACTGCACAAATATTAAACAGTATAATATTGGAAAGTGCAAAATATCTTAGGGAAAATATTTAATATAGAGGGTTAACAATTCGAATTCGAATTTTCGATGAAGTTTTAAGCATTCCTAAATTCAAATTGAAAGTTTTTGAAGTTATGTATATGTATGTTAGTGTGTGTATATATATTACTTTCCCTATATATGTATTATATTGTATAGGAGGAATATTGAGACGGGGTTGAAAATTCGAATTCGAATTTTCGGCGAAGAACACGTTTATAGCATTTCTGAACTCGAATAGAGCGTCTTTGAAGTCATATCCGGTGTAGGTGTGTTAGCATATATGTATGTTAGCGTGTTTGTCCATGAGCCTATGTACACGATCTCAAGAACGAATGGAGCTTTTCAAAGGAAATTTAGGACAAAAATTGTATTCGGTAAATACTGGAACCTTATCAATTCAAAATGCAATCGAATGTTCCTAATATCCTCAATTTTTGAATGAAATTTTTAAAAATCATAAAAATTCAGAATCTTTAATAATGTTACATAATTATTACTTTTTATGTAATTTTTCATTACAAAACGAATGAGACAAACATTAAAACCCTAGCAAGAATGTAATTGAAGTATTTCAACTTTTTCAAACACATTTATCGAGAAAATTACAAAAAAATTAAAAAAAAAAAACTTTCGTAAAATTTATATTCATTTTCTATAAGCCATATTATGTGACTCATTTGTTAACAGCATTCTTGCAAATTTATTTCATTCCATTAGTCAAGATGCCTTGTATAATATTTTTGTAATTTGACTCCCAACAGTTCGCCAAAATTAATTTATTTTTTTTTTGTCCGCCCGTCTGTAATGCTTGCCAATAAATTTGGCGATGATTTTGCGAAATATTGGAAACTTGGCAACTTTTTAAAAATATTGCTAAATTGACGAAAATATTGCCAAATTGGCAGTCATACTTGATTCAGTCTTACTTATACCCCATTCAGTCTTACTTGTACCCCATTCAGTCTTACTTGTACCTCATTCAGACTTACTTGTACCCCATTCAGTCTTACTTGTACCCCAATCAGTCTTAATTGTATCACGATGACATCCCAACTGAACAATGGTCAGTACATATGTTCTATACGGAAAGGTCTGAAAAAAATGGTAAGCTAGAAGTTCTTAGCTAATCTACGACATCCGAAATGTTAGCTCGTTGGAGTTGCACTCGGTGAGCCTGGGTTCGATTCCAGCCACTGCCAAAACTGCCGCCGTGTTTACGCGGAGTACGATCACGTTAAACATGTGATCCGTCACGTTAAACATGTGTAAGTCTTTCCGAGAGGTTGGTGGTAGGGGAAGGACATTACGGTCCCTGTGGATGCCTCTCCCACTGGGTTCCGGTCAAAATTGTGTGGCACTTCCCGACCGTCCAAACAGTTACCTTACACCTTTCTGGTAGGTCGGACGGTCCGGGGCCGGCGGGATTTCTTCTTCTTATCGGGCCTGGATGCAGGTTTCGTGACGTCACAACTTACATCCCATCCACGGCGTTTACACTTTGCTCCAGTTCTTAAGTAAAAATGATTTAATTGAATAAATATAACGAAAACAAATTATATATATAAAGAAGGAATATAAATAAGATTGTAAAGTAAAAAAAATACTGAATATTTCCGTAGTTGCGAGGTTTTTTTTCCTTTCTTCTAAAAGATTCAATGCCAGGTTTTAACCTTTTGAATTTTATTTTTTCATAAAATTCATTTACTTGTGAAATCTGGTTTTTGTTCTTAAATAACCTAATGCACAGAAACACATTATGACCTCTTATATATATATAATAATGCTTTTGGGCAGAGTTAATTAAATTTCTAATTACATAGTTCTCCTAAAACATTTTTGTAATAAGGTCTTTCAAAAGTTTTAACTGTCAGATTTACATAACATATATCCTAATATACATACATACTTAATAGTAATAATACATAATAATTAATATACTTTTAATAATTATTTAATACTATTAATTAATATAATATTAATACTTATTTAATAGTAATATACATACATACTTAATAATATATATATATATATATATAATTAATAATAATACATACTTAATAGTAATATACATACATACTTAATAATATATATATACTTAATAATAATATGCAAACATACTTAATAATAATATACATACATAATAATACAGACATTAGATTTATATTTTAACCGTCAATAAGTGATCACGCCTATTATGAACGACTATTCCGGAAATTATATTTGTAATTGACAGCAGGGTTGTGATATAAAAATATTTAATTTTTGTTATTGTGCACTTTCAGATTAAATTGAAATCCCTGTTTTGGTTAAATGAAATGTAGAGATTAGCGTGAATGACAGGAAAAGACAGTAGTCTCAAATAGTAATAATTTAAAAAAAAACTAAAAAATCGCTTTCGGGTTATACGCTTTTTTACAACAGAAATAATTTAATAAATTTGAATAAATCGATTGAATATCAAATATAATACTGTATTACAATGACAAACTATTTTACCAAACTTATTTTAATAGCTTAAATCTTACCTGTTTTTTTCTTTCAACGAAAATAATTTTAGACGTTACTTATTGACAGACGATTTTCACCTGTGATGTGAAGTTTTGAAAATTCTACTTTTAACACTTTAAGGTTGCTGAGTGTTGTCATCTGCATTTTAATGAAACAATAATAAGCTAAATAATCCACGAAAAGTTTTCGGAGCCAATATGAATTTCAGTTTTTCCAAGAAAAAATTATGAAATTCAGATTTTTTATTTGTAATTAAAAAAGGAATGTAAAAAAAAAACAAAAAAACAATGATTTGTGTATTTCACATTTTTATATTTAATACACATGTGCATAAAATAAATAAAACCATTGGTTTCCAGTCTCTTTGGAGGTCAGATGATTGAAAGAATAAAGTTACATCATTCATTAATTGATAGTACTGTAGCAATAACATTCTCAATTTTAATCTTACCTTTTGCTACGACAATATGACAATTGCCCATAGACCATTTACAAATTGCAGGTCAATGATTCCTTTTTGACTCACTAATAAAAAATCAAAACACGTACATGAAATTTTCTGCTCATATACATTTTTAATTACTTACACCAAAATATTTGAGGCTGTATAATCCATGAATTTTGGGGGGAGGGGGGGTACCAAAAATTTTAGAGGGGTGCAACAACAATCCGCAAAAATGTCTAACTCTACACTTTACATATATAAATCGAACAATTGTTTATATTGACAACAACAAACCTTACTAAGAGAAATTTCATTATGCTAATGCATAAATAAAAAAACATGTATTTGCATTCTACTTATTCCATAAAGGTATGTTTATTTATACCTTTGAAAAGTTAAAAATGATAAAATTTTCATTTTCTACTTCATTTTGTATTTCCAAATTTACAGCTTTTTTATTCTGAAATTGTTTCTCTGAATTTACATTCATTGTTCAGCGATTTCCATCAGCTTCTTACGTAGCAAAAATACTCGTTCAACCGACGAATTTGACGTTGGATTTGAAAAAATTACACTACCTAAAATCTTGACATCCATGAATCTAGTTCTAGATCACTTCTAATCATGTTCTAGATTTTAAAAATACACTTAAAGGAACCCTTTCGGTGATACGTTCGTTAGACCTATACTGCATGTGCATCACTTTAAGTATCTTGAAAAAAGTGGACAAATTGATTACATTTTCCCTTAAATATTAGAAATTAACAACACCATGCATTATTATTATTACCTAGATAATAAAGATATTAACGATATAGCTAATCTTATTAGGATACATCTGTATCTTTGTCAATATTTACACGATCATACTTTCAAACACATGCTGTAAGTTGCAAATTGTGGGATGTACTTTATGACGTCACGAGCTACAGCTGCGCCGCAGGCATAGGCCCGATAAGGAGCAGAACTAATCCCGCCGGCCCCGGACGGTCTGGGTCTCAACAACAACAACCGAAATGTTTCCAAATTCTTAGCTAATCTACTAAATTCTAGAAGTTTTCAATACTCACGAAAGTGTCCTCAAGGTGGCTATATTTCGTCAAATTCGTAGTCAATATCACCGAATTTCTCGCCAAGGTCAAGCGAAGTAAACCTTTAAATGGTAAACAATTGTTTTGCGTTAGGCATCCGTAGTAATGTTGTGGAACTTTCATGATATATTTCCGTATCATCCCCGCCACATTTCTTTCGTGATTTACTCTCTAATCCGCGTCTAAAGATAGTTCATAAAAATGGATTAATTTACTCGAGTACCATTTGAATATTGAATTTAAGATTGTTAAGGAAAGCTACGAGTTTCTCAAATTATATTTTACGATCCATTTATTATGAGCTCTAATTTACATATCAATTGATCATGCGGATTGATGTGAACTTTACTGCATAAAATAATTATTTTGATGATAAATAACATTGTCATCTGATTAATCTAAAACCTATAAAACCGGCACACCATAGATGTATATCTTAAACTAGACAGTAACAAGTTGTCTTTTGTTATTTGTACTGGCATGCTGATATTTGTGGCATACTCTGTCTATCTATTAAACACAAGTATATGACTTTTAGCAAGTACATGTATCCTTACAAGCACAGTCGACATTTCATAATTAGGAGCGAGAATTTCAACCACGCTTTGATTATCTGTCAGCATTCAGCGTACCTTCCTTTTCAGCATATTTCCTTTTCAACATCGTTCCTTTTCATCATATTCACTCTTATTTCGTTGAAAGTGTCCAAATTCCGTATTTATTGATTATGGTAACGATCTCTCACTCGTTCCAGACTATTTGTTATCATTTTCTGATCACTTTGCCCAATTTTTATTTCACTTCTCGTACGACTGTTCCCAGACAAATTTTTCTTCATCTTCAGCAATTTTCAATTTTTGTTTATGTTGACATTACTGATGAAAATTTATATTTATTATGACTCATAACTATCTTTGATATTACATATTGTGATTTTGTGTAAACTGGTGGATAAATTGGTGTCATTCTAACCAGCTTCATTGTCATATACAGTCTGGTATTTGGACCGGTTATTAATTGGTCCAATTATCGCTGACATTTCAATTTTTACTAACAACACTGGGTCATAATCATATACGTACACACAATTCCTGTAAACTAATATTAACCCTTAACGCCCGAGATCTATTACAATAATTGTGAGACCAGAAATTTTTGTTACATGATACACTTTTATTTGTGGAATGTACGATGCCTAGCACGGCGAACAAAGCTTGTAGTCTGGCTGGCGCCAGGGTTTATGACGACGTGAAGTTAAAGGTCAAAATACTATAAATTTAGGGGTGCCATGCCAGAGGGGCTGAGAGGGTCCTTGCTAAATGTGAAATGATGCCATTGGGTTAAGAAGAACCAATGAGAGCCAAAAAGAAGAAAGGCGGAGCTACGCCCCCCCTCGCCGAGGGAACCACTGCTTAGAGACAACGAGAACAATAGATAGAGAAGAGACGTGAAAAGAAACGATGAATAGAGAAGCTGATCGAATTTTGACTTAGAACCATGCCAGAAATAATCACAGATTTGTAGAGTGTCCCGTAGAGGTTCCAAATTAATGGAAATAGATCAATGTGCGAGTGCATTCATAGTACGAGTAGGAGCCACAGACTTATGGCAGTACTTCAACACTAAGACTGATGGAAGCCTTTGAGATATAATAAAGTCCAAGACTAAACTGGAAGGTATGTGCTCAGCGATTATCACAGGTCCTAGACACGATAGTAATTTTAATAATTCTGGTCGCATATGTCCCCTCGCTAAAATAATTAATGAAAATTGATGTTGTTAATAAATGATATTGTTTAAGTTTAAAGGGTCTAATCTTTTTATATTAATTAATAATTCTTTTCAGGACTTACACAAAAGGTAAAAATAATTGGAAGGTTTATTGCGGCACAACAAAGCAATGCACATTAAATATAATTCCACTATATGAGAATAACGGCCATGTCTTTAATGCTTAATAATAATTAATGTTAATTATAAACTTTAACTTTAAGTTACATCATTTTCGGTTGTCACAATAATATATACCAATAGATCGAGAGGTTGTGGTTATTAACTGGACAAACCTCCAACCCCCACACAAAAAAAAAATTTTCGCCACCATTTAAGGTTTTTGCGTAAAAAACAACAGTAAGCAGCATGATGATCTGCTCGACTGACGCCTCCCATATATGCAGTGTAGTCTAAAATCACGCTGGGCTTATCAATATATTGAGTATCATCACCGCGAATTATTCTGCTGACATTTTGTATCTCTGCTTTCTTTTCAGTACTGAATAACGTTACAATTCGCTTGTCTTTCCAGGCAGATAGCAAAATACTATTTTACGGCAATTTTTTTTTTTTGTTTAGTTGCGGTAAATGTTGGGTTTTTTTATTTGTACAGGCACACCTTTTCTATTTGTCATTGGCGTTTTACCGCTGAGATTGTAAACTTACGTACGTAACAATTTTGCATTATAAAAATGATTCATTTATCTATATATATATAAGAGATAACAAAAATGTCTCCATAATGGAGCCTTCCGATTTCTATAGCATTAATACATGTCTCCACAGGGAGCCTTTCGAGCGTTAAGACCTCAAATATTCATCAACTAAGCATTACTTCATGAAAAATTTTATCATTATTTCGGAATCCAAGCTCAAAATATTTTTTTTCGCGAATTCCGGAGTTTGTGCTCCCTTAATTCTATTATAACTTTTCCAAAGTAAATACTAGAAGTTAATGGATTATGAAAAATTCGAATAGAATATTTAAAGGTTTTTGCAAACATCTGAATTTAGTACAGCGCCTTATTTTGTGTGTGTATATCACCTCTCTGATAATATTTTCGATCGATAAGAAAAAGGATTTGCTTGAATATCGCACAAAATCGGTCTTCCACATAAATTAACGAAAGAACCACAAGCAACAATACCATTCCTTGACAAAGGGATATCTTCTACAGTACAGCCCGGGCGCGGACGGAGTTAAAATGCACACCTAAAGTTAAACCGACTATGGAATTCTGAAGTAGCCAGCTGAAAATCATGTTGGTAGTCAAAGGGTTAAGCACCCTTTTAAAATATCACAGTATGTTTACTTTCTTATACTATGCAATATATTACAGATAAATTATTGTTTTCACGAAATTTTCGTTTCCGAGATTTTGAATTTAAGTTTTGAGACCTCCTGAACTCGTTTTGACTACTTTTGGAGTCTTGTCCTGTTTAACTGCATGTGTGTGGTCGATTCTTGTGTTCCGGCAACAAATATTAATGGATTTTCACGAAACTTTTATATCCCACTTTGTTATAAAGGAATCCAGAACTAGATAAACAGAGTTTAAACTCGAATGAATCTTCGACATTTATTCGAAAATTTATATTTTCTAACATAGCAGCATAGGACAAAATTTGACATAATCAACCGTAAAAGAGTTTATTTGTGGCATTATTTCATTCAGTGTCGTGAAAAATTGCCACGATACAATTTTTTCTGTTCGTGACGTCAGCAGCCCCCTTTGGGGTCCAAGTTTCCCTCCCCTGGTTGGTTCAATGTCAATTATAGCATCAATCGAAATATTTTTTCAAGCTCTTTAAAATGAAGTGGAACACGCTATATGTGTAATTATTTGGACCCAATATACCGATTTTTCAAATTTTTTCTTGGAAAATTTGAAAAACAAAAACTTCTAAAAATGAAAAATGGATTCTGGTATAATAAAATCGACTCGAGTCACATTCCAGCTAATTTTATGTCGAAGTTCACTCCTTTTATTTAAAAATATGCTAATAATTTAATAGTATTTGTATTAAAATGTGTATGATAAAATTAATAATTTAACAAATTTCGACATTGAAAATAAAGTTATGAATAAAGAATCAAATACAATCAGTAAAATGTGTAAATGCATTTTACTGATCGTATTTAATATATTTTCGCACTCAAAATTTATTAACAACACTTGTATTGATATTAAAATTTATTATATACATTATTTAGAATTGTTTATTGTAAGATACATTTCGAAAAACATTTTACGCATAATTCTGAACCGAATTTTTAGAAATTCTAAGAAAATAAATCTGATCTGAACAGCACAAGATTTGCCCTACAGGCTTAAATTTATTGTTGTATCATTTTTTTCAATTTTCTATTGTATTGGGTGTAATTGCGCAAAATGACACATACATGTATTTAAAATTGCATTCAATATTATATATATTATTTTAAGAAATTTGATTTCATCTAGCGGCTTATCGAATTATGAAATGTTGCTAACTTGTGAAAATCATTGAAAAAATATAAATATCTCGAAGACGATTGGACTTGAGAGAGATGGTGTTGGTCTAATTATTTTTACTCTCAAACATCAACGACGAAACAATCAGTTCATTAATATGATTGAGCATATTTAGTTTTGCACTACAGATTTCGAAAATGTCATTATTTTCCGCATCGTTCCAAAATCTAACCATCACCGAAGGAGCCTATAAATGATTTGTCTACCAAATGTTAACAAATTTTGTGAACTTTTGTCGTTTAGTTTTTGAGTTAAATTGCACAGACATTCCGCGTACATTGCACAGACTCACAAACAGACGCACACACACACACATACACAAACACATACACACACACACACAGAGAGACGTCAGGCTAAAAATAGTTGTTTCGTATTCTATGGGTTCCAAAACTTGTAGATCCGTCAAATACTCGTGATGCAGTTTTCGGTATGATTCCAATACTTTCCCTATACATTACTATGTATTGCAGGGAAAGCAAAAAATCTTATGTGAGCAGCATATGGCTTTCCCTTCTGATTTAAATTCATTTTGTAATTTTTTTATATCATTATGCTTTAAACTGAGTTTAAGTGCAGAAAATAACATGGATAAATTTCTGATATTATGTCTAATTTGTCTTTTTATTGCATCTTTGTTTCACTTGGCAACTTAATTCACTTTGAATTCTACAGGTCCTCAAAATTCCATAAAAGTACAATATCTCGAGAACGGTTCATCTGTAGGATAGTCATGGGGGTCAGACTTATTCGCTTACTTGTCAAAATTTATCTGTTGAGTTTAAGTGCAGAAAATAACATGGATAAATTTCTGATATTATGTCTAATTTGTCTTTTATTGCATCTTTGTTTCACTTGGCAACTTAATTCTCTTTAAATTCTACAGGTCCTCAAAATTCCATAAAAGTACAATATCTCGAGAACGGTTCATCTGTAGGATGGTCATGGGGTTAGACTTATTCGCTTACTTGTCAAAATTTATCTGTTGAGAAAGTGCTTAATTAATATATTTCAATAGTTTAAGTCATTTATATTTCAATAGTTTAAGTTAGAGTTTCACTATCTCTACGGACCTTTGCGCAAAACGTGTAGGTTAATATACAGAGACAGACCCCACACTTAATACTTTTGGTCGTGTTCGGGATGGATCAAAACTTGCAAATCCGTTGATAACTCGATTTCCAATTTTCAACTCAATACTTTACTTAGTACGTTATTATTTTATTAGTTTCAATACTTTACAATATTACTTAATACAACAACTTTACAATATTATTATTACAATATTACTTACTACAACAACTTTATAACTCGTGGTGCAATTTTCGGCATGATTCCAATATTTTCCCAATACATTACTACGTATTGCAGGGAGAATGAAAAATCTGATGTGAGCAACATATGACTTTCCCTGCGGATTTAAATTCATTTTGTAATTTTTTGTATCATTATGCTTTAAACTTTATATCATTTTATATCATTATGCAAAAAGTGTCGGTAGCCATACTGAGACAGACCCTATACTTTATACTTTTTGTCGCGTTCGGGAGTGCTCAAAACTTGCAAATCCCTTTATAACTCGAGTTCCAATTTTTTACTCAATACTTTACCTAATACTTTATGCTTTATCTGTATTACTTTATTATTTTCAGTACTTTACAATATTACTTAATACAACAACTTTACAATATTACTTAATACAACAACTTTACAATATTACTTTACAATATTACAATTACAATAATACTTTACAATAATATTTTATACTTTATTACTTCCAATACTTTTCCCATACATTACAATGTATTTTATAGGAAAAGTGATTAGACAGAGACTACAAAAAATAGTGTTATAGTTATAATGCCATCTATATATTATAAGAAGGCAAAGATATACAGGAATTTTCCTCTTGCCAACTAAAGATGGATGTGGCACGGATATGTAAAATGAAGAGGTTTTTAATCGAGCGATTAAAAACCTCATTCTGTCGTAGAATTTGTCAGAGTTTTGTCGTAGTTTTGTCATATATTTTGTCGTAGATTTTGTCGTAGATTTTGTGGTAGTTTTTGTCGTAGACGATTACACGACATTCGAAAAGAACATAGACTGGAAAGTAAAAAATGAAATGATAATGAATATAATAAAATGCCTGAATAAAGTCAACTATATACATTCTGCATTTCTGTCACATGTTTTAACGTAGTGATTTTCAATCAAGTCATCGTTCAAAATACAGTAAGAAAATGTTCTTTATATTCGAAACCTTCACTAAAAATATCGTTAACTGTAATTTATCACAGCAACGCAAAATATCGGTCCGCATTTTATGCAAAACATTTTGAAAACCCTCAAAATTGCTGCGCGTTTTAACGGACATAAAAAGAATAATGGATTCGAAAATGGTGTAAATTATCGTTTTATTTTTCAAGTACATAATATTCAGAATTTATATATATTATTTTTTCCAATTTGTGATAATAAGTCTGAAATATTTGTAGGAAAGTATTTGTTTTTTCGAAAGAGAAATGATGTTTTCTTGTTTTCATATAAATTCAATTTTGAATCTATTCAATTTTACAGTTTTGTACTTTGATATAAATGGGTTTTACGGTGTTTAGAATTATTTGGGCGTATAATTTTACTTTTTTCATTATATTTAATAGAAAAGTAATATTTTTGTGGAGATTTTCACATTCTGTATGGGACGGGAAATTAAGTTTCAAGACTTCCTCCTCACATTTCAAACTCTCAACATGTTTCAAACGAAAAGCAGTTATTTTCACATGTGTATGTGTGTACATGGACGGAGAACGGAGAACAGAGGGAGAACGGAGAGAGAATGGAGAACGGATGCACCGAATTTATTGAAAATTTGAAAGTAGCCTTGGAATAGCCCCACTTAAAATTTAGTCTACGTTTTGAGTTTTTAGGACCAGGGGTTTTCTAGATGTTAATTCAAATCTCATAGTTGAACCTTCCATAGACATTAAACTTTCCATTATGCAGATGGTATTTTTTACTCTAAATTTATTTCAAGAAAATGATAATATGTCGCTTAGCAACTGATTTAAATCTAGTTTGTTTATGTGGCAGTTTATTATTATTAAATCTTTTCCGATTTAGATAATAAATAAATTTATATAGAATACATTTTATCGAAATTGCATTTTAACTGGATTGTATAAATAACGGAATTGAGGTTTAAATATTACTAAGATTATTGATATTTTCAACTTAATACGTCAAGCATTTTATTTTGGCAAAAATGGTTGAAACTCAAATATTGTAGTACGGGCAATCTTCTATTAGTACACGGGTATACCTTTTAATCTATGAGAATATAAGTAGTACGATACAATTTTAGCGCTTTCATTTTGGCATAAATTGAAATCAATTACGGCCCTCAAGTTTAAAGATTGCGGGGGTAATTGATATTTTCGCTTTATTACGTCATCTGTTTTATTTTGGCAAATATTTTTGAAATTTATGTATTATAGTACTGCTAATAATTTACTAATATATAGGTGTATATCTTTTAAATTTCGAAAATGTAAGTAGTACGGGTACATCTTCCCACACAATTTTAGCGCTTTTATTTTGGCACATACTGGTTCAATTTTACATTTTTTGTAAATTTATTTACAAACGTCACCAGGCTGTTTTATTCTTCAAATCTGCCTTTAAAGATGAATTTTTGTATAACGAGAATAGAGATTCTTATAATTCTTTTTAAGAGAATTAATTTAAATATTTAATAGAATGTTTTGAATAACAATGTATTTTAGAATTGTATATGAATTAGCACATGATTGTGAATTTTATGTTTATTTTATATTTTTTAATCTACGATAATGTAAGTAGTACGTGTATATCTTCCCATACAATTTTAGCGCTTTCATTTTTTTATATTGATTTGATTTCATCTTTTTTTTTATAAATTCGTTTACAAGCGGGATCAGGATATTTTACTCTTCATATCTGCCTGCGAAGATTATTTGTATAGCAAAAACAGAGATTCTTAAACTTCGTTTTAGGAAGAATAATTTAAATATTTTAATAGAATTAGTTTTATAACAATGACATTTAGAGTATTATATGAATTTGCACATGATTGCGAATAACAATTTTTTTTTATCTTATATTCCGTACGAAGAATGGGTATATCGCAAGTGTTTAAATGAATTCTGAAAATTTTCTAGCAATATAATTTACGACTAAGGACATGAAAACACGCTCTTTTCAAAAATCTATGTTTAACTGCTATTAATATGTGTTAAAATTCTATTCAGAAGTTTTAGAAAATTAAAATAATTAAATTTGTTAAAATGTTTTATTTAAAAGCGAGGTTTACGGATTACAAAATTATTTCGTCTGCTGCATACGGCCCACAGTGTAACTAAACTGGCCAATGGATGTACAGACAAACAGTATATGCAGTGTATATAATATTTAAATGTCTACAAAATAGCGATGTAGAGGCAAATGTACTCTAAATAATCAATTGTTGAATTTCACATTTCACGGATTACAAAATTATTTCGTCAGCTGCATACGGGCCACAGTGTAAATGAACTGGCCAATGGATGTACAGACAAATAATGCAGTGTATATAATATGTAAATGTCTACAAAATAGCGATGTAGCGGCCAATGTACTCTAAATAATCAATTGTTGAATTTTAAGCAAATCTACATAGTAGACATGCATGTCGCACAACACCACTACACGTTTCCACTTAGCTACTCAATGTTGTCCTGAAAATTTAGATTGTGCGATTGTTCGTTCTGCTTATTTTGGTTAGCAACGGCCTTACTGGTTGCAACTTTCTGAATTTTACTGGTGTTCAAAACCCATAGCAAATAAAACGAAATAGAGTAAATTTTATATAGAGTAAGCTTTTAAATATTATCGATACATATGGACGGTACCCAAAAATACTTCACTTTCAATTTTTAGCAATCTTATAATCTTTGGGGAATCATGTTATATTTTTTGGGCTCAACTGAAAGCTGTCCAAATGACAGGTGTCGAAAGCAGTCATCTATGACCCGTAGGGCAATGAATAAAATGAAATGAAATTTAAATTTAAGTGGCGGAATTAGTGCAAAATTAAATCTGTATAGAAAAGTTATTTTCATTTCCGCAATTTTTCTTTGTTATATTATCCCTGCGGAAACAGTGATTTGGAATGAATCCATCAGCTAAAAAATGTATATCCACCTTCTTTCATACGTATAATTCAATACTTTACCTAATACTTTATACTTTACTATTATTAATTTTAATACTTTACAATAATACTTTACTACTTTCAATACTTTATTTATACATTATCATGTATTTTATAAGGAAAATGGTCAAACAGAGACTACAAAAAGCGTGTGATGTAACATACATTTTAAGAAAAGAAAAATAAACAGGACTTATATCTTGCCAACTAAAGATGGATGCGACACGGCTATATTAAATGAAAAGGTTTATATTCGAGCATCGCCGCTTAGGCGATTATACGACATAAGAATCGAACATAGACCGTAAAGTACAAAAATAATATGATAATGAATATAATAAAATGCCTGAATAAAATTCAAGTATATACATTCTACATTTCTGTCACATGTTTCAACGTAGTGATTTTCGATCCAGTCATATTTCAAATATAAAGTAAGAAAATGTTCTATTTTACATTTGTTCTTCTTTATACTCGAAACCATTACTAAAAATACCGTTAACTGTAATTTATCACAGCAACACAAAACATCGGTGCGCATTTGATGCAAAACATTTTGACAACCCTCAAAATTGCTGCGAGATTAAACAGACATAAAAAGAATAATGGATTTGAAAATGGTGTAAATTATCATTTTATATTTCAAGTACATAAAATAAAGAATTTGCATATATTATTTTTTTCCCATTTGCGATTATAAGTCTGAAACGTTTGCAGAAACGCATTTGTGTTTTCGAAAGAGAAATGACGTTTTCTTGTTTTTGTGGTTTTCATATAAATGCAATCTTGAATCAATTCAGTTTTACAATTTTGTACTTTGATATAAATGGGTTTTACTGTATTTAGAATTATTTGGACATATCGATTTACTTTTTGCATTACATTTTATAAAAAATTATGGTGATTTTCATATTCGATATGTGACGGAATTGTAAGTTTGAAGACTCCCTAAACACATTTCAAACTCTCAACACATTTCAAACGCAAAGTTGTTCGTTTCACATATAAATGTTTGTATATGTGTATAACGTCTGTGAGCTGTAGATGAAATAACTTAAAAACAAAATGAAAATAATGAAATCTGCGTTTTTTACATTTTGAATGGTTGCAGCCACTAAGACAATTTACGACATAAAACAACAAGCACCACGATGGGACAATAAAGTTGTAACGCATAAAATAATTTACTCAGTCTGGAGGGCGCGAGTGTTTGACGTATTACATCAATAAATATATGTGAAGCACTAAAACTCCCACAAACAGCTAAAAGTCACGCGATACCTCCGGGTCTATGCACATCAGGCAGTTACTCCCAGTGTACATCGGCCAGTGAGACTCTTTCTTACAACATACATCTGCGGCTAATGGGAGCCAAGCTATACAGATGCATGGAGTGGCTATCAGCCAATGGGCCATATATATATATAAGTGGCAGGAATGAAGGAAGAACCTGCAGAGCAGTTCAAGAGCTAGACACAAGAAAGAGAATCGAAGAGATTTTTTAGAGTGGTTGTTGTGGTTGCTTTAGTGATTGAAGGCTCCTTTGCTGGAGTCATATCGACTTAGCCCATCTATAAGACGGCAACACTTCTATATTTTCAATATTGGCTTCTAGTTTAAAACTTTTATATCGTTCATTTTTATCACCATTTCTCGTCAACAATCATCATTAAATCTTAAGTCTCCAATAAAATATCTTCTTTTTTCCCTATTGGGTGTAACTCTTGAGTTTCTCTGGCTGCTGGTTCCTTCTTCATTTCTGTTTCTTGCATATCTTATCCCATGGGCTAGATATATCTGGTAGAGAAATTTCTCTCTGGCTGGAGATAAACTGGTCATGATTGCCTAGGAATCTCAGACTCGCAAGTATCAGATGACTTTTCTATGTGTGTGTGATTAAGGGGACGGTGAACGTTGAAATGAGCAAAAATCGACTAAAAACAGTTTTAATATTAACATTATAATACACATTTAACCTTTTTCTTACGGGTGGGACATTGTCCATCCCAAAGGAAGAGCCCCCCCAAAACACAGGTATTTGACATACCCTATCCCAAACAGTTCGATCCCCCTTTGCAGGCATTGGCGTCCATTGGATAAATCGCCGGCAGAAACGTTGCACGCAACGTTTCCCCAACATTTCCGGCGATTTCCCCAATGGACGCCAGTGCCTGCAAAGGGGAATCGAACTGTTTGGGATAGGGTATGTCAAATACCTGTGTTTTTGGGAGGTTCTTCTTTTGGGATGGACGCTGTCCCACCCGTAAGCAAAAGGTTGAATGCATTTTTTTCGAAACGGAATTTTTAAAGGTTTTACATTTTTAAAATGCTCCATGTGTTTTAATTTTTGTCTGAGATGCATGAAATTTGGCAAGAAGACACCTCTCATACTTTTTAATGAAACTGGGTATGCATTTTATAATTGGACTTTATTAAGGTAATTAAAAAGTGAATATATATATAAGAACCTAATTAAATGATGAAAATTAAGTTTTGAAGCAGAAAAATTTGTTTAGAAAAATAACTTTCTAAGGGATTTAAAAACAAATACCCAAATTTGTTCATAATGTGTTTTTGAGTGATCATAATGTAGAATGAATCAAAAATGTGAAAAAATGGCACGCAAGGAGCATTTTCAAATTTTCGTTAAAAAAAATTAAATTAAAAAAAATACCAAATTATAACAAAATTGAAAAAAAAATTAATGGTATTGCATATAGTAATGTTAAGAGGAATATTTATACAAATTTTCACGTTTCTAAGTCAATAAATAAATAGAAAACAATCAACATTCACCGTCCCCTTAATGCTCCACATAATTTTTTTAAGTTATATGTTAATAACTGGCTCCATCTAGACGGAGTTCATTGTTTGACGTATTTCAATTTTTTCTCCATACTCTGGTATTCGTTACTGTGCATCGGAAAATATCTTAGAAGCTGCAGTCATCAAAATGCAAAAACACAAATTCCCATCCCCCCCCCCAAAAAAAAACACAAATCCAGATCAAATTCCATTCCCCCATATACACTCAATCACAACAAAGTATCGACAATGTATTTATTGTAGACATCATGTAAAACATTTATCATGTTTTTAAGTTCAAGACTACTGCGTATCTTTTAAATTGTTCGTGGTTCACAGCAAGTTCGTTCAGATTGCACATATTTTAAATTGTCCGTGGTCTGCACAGCAAGTTTATTCAGATTTGACATATTTTTTATTGTTCGTGGTCTGCACAGCCAGTTCATTCAGATTGCACATATTTTAAATTGTTCGTGCCCTGTACCAAGTTCATTCAAATTGAACATACACTTAGTACATTACATATTTTGTGCACTTAAATTGAGCATTTATTTGGTTACTGACTTCATTTATCACACATGAGGAAACATATTTCAATATGTCTAATATTAGCTAAAATATGCAAAACATTATGTTATTACAGTGTAGAGCCATTACAGTTCATCCTTCTCCATTACATTTTAACATTTAGTAAACCACTTCAAATACAATTATGCAAACATTTTTGATGGGAATTTTCTAGACATTATACAACATTATTTTTTCTACAATTTATTGCCAAAATTTTTTCAATAATATAAATGGTTTTTCACATTTCCCCCAAAATTAGTACAATAGTTTAGTATATGTCAGTAGATAGATAAATTAATCTATTATTATACTCTAATTACTTTCACTAGTGAGGCTCGCGAGAATTCTGCTCCTAAGTAATTTAAACAAGAAAGATCAATCATGTATAAAACATTGATTATGAAACACTTTCCAACTGAAAGGCAATTTTATTTAAACATCTCTAAAATGCGATACATTCAGCTCTTATATATTACTCTATATACATAGTATAATGTATAATGAAAAATATTTTGACGGGGTTGAAAATTCGATTTCGAGTTTCCGACGGAAGAGAAAGTTTCAAGCTTCACTGAACACGAATCAGACGTATTTGAGGTGATATGTGTATGCGTGTGTGTGAAAATATATGTGTGTGGGTATGCGTGTGTGTGTGTGTGTGTGTGTGTGTGTGTGTGTGTGTGTGTGTCAGTGAGTCTGTGGAGAAGATATCTTACGGACGAATGATACGATTTGAACAAAAATTAGTACACAAATCACAATCAGTGTATACTGGAAGTCTATTGCTTTCACACACACTCAAATGTTCAGAACATACCTAAATTTTGAAAAAATACATAAAAAAATTAAAACATTCAATAAAGATACACAAATAATCATTTTTCATGTAATTTTTTAGTAGAAAACGATTGACATAAACTTTAGAACGCTAGCATGAACCGTTCTAGAGATATTGCACATTTTTCAAATAAATTTATCAAAGAAAACCCGTAAAATTCGTTCAACGTATTAACTATTGTGAAATATGTTCACTTCTCATACGTAATATTAAGAAATTATTTTATTGTCATCATTCTCGTAGATCTAGCTCTTTCCATTCGCGAGATATTTCCATGCACTTTGGATAATAGCATTCAAATTTGACGTCATTAGCCGTTTATCTACTGTATGAATAAACTCTTTCTGCATCATTCGCCACATTAGCCTTGACCTACTCCATTATAGACGTCTGGGATTCCTCGTGACGGCAAGATGTATATCCTACAAAATTGGTCGAACTAGAGACGTGCTTACAACTGTCGAATAAGATGACGCCGGACACCATACAGGACCTGTATGCTTCAATGTCCGTCCGTATAGCATAGTGAATTCACGCTGGAAGTAGAACAACAGTGAACTGAAAACACCATTCATTTGTAGTTTTTCCAGTAATAAATAAGCCCCATGTTTTGATTCTGTATCACTTACTTATATCAACGTTACACTCACACGTATAAAATTTCGTTCGATACTGACAACAAATTCTTGCTGCGCAAATTTTTATGCTAATGAGTGTAGTTGAATCGAACGCAATATTTCACATAAACAAATAAAGAAAAACTCGATATATTTCAATTTTAAAGAATCTGCCGTCTTGGTCTCGCTTTGAAATACGCCAAAATTTCGGCAATAATGTTAAGAAGTATATTTCTTTGCAATTTGGATATATGTCCGTCCAACATGATACTTTCCGTTATAATACCCAAACTAATGTATATAAAGCAATAAAATATAAATTTGAGTCCGTAGAAATATATAAAACTCGAAATAATGTTTAATAAAATTAGATTTCGTTGTAGACATTATCAAAGTTTAATGATCATTTAAACTAAAAAATTTTGAAATTGCTTTGGTACAGAATGTGGATACACAGACGCTAATAAAGAATAAACCGGTTTTAGGACGGATTCAACAATAAATATAAATTTAAAAGAACTTAAAGAAATCAAGATTTTTACTCTGGGATGAAAAGATGGGCGCCACATTTCATTTTGAGATTGGTCACGTGATTCATTCTTGTTATATGGGTGCAATTAATATTTTAATTTTTCTAGAAAATGCTACCGATTATATTTCGCTGAAATTTTTTTTATACATTTTATGGAATAATTTGAATATTTCACAAAATTTTCGAAACCATGTATGAATTTTAATTTTGATTAAAACATATTTGAAAATTAGGTCCCATGGGGTTCAATCAATTGCATTCGCTTAACCCGGGTTCATACCAAAACTAATCGAGTGATATCACCCATTTACATTTCTATATGTCCCCCCAACAGTCCTAAAAACATACTAAAATTTCATTCAGATTAAGTAATTTTATTGCAGTTGTCGTGCGAACGGACAAACAGGCACTAAGAATGAACAAAGTCATAAACACTTTTTTACTAAGTTGTAAAGTGTTAAAATTTACTAAAGTGCGGCTCAACTCAACTTTCTCCTATCAGAATCCATTTTCCTCACCCCTTGAAGTTTTACAAGAACATTTTTGAACAAGAAAGATCAATCATGCTTAAAGCATTGATTATGAAACACTTTCCAACTTCAATGCAATTTTATTTAAACATGTCTAATATGCAATACATTGCTCGGTAATATTTTAAAACTTATCACACATTAATTTATTATATTTGACACCTTAAACCTTCATCGAAAAAAATTAGCTTCATTGAAATGACAGCATTAAAGTATAAATTGCCTGGTTTAAACATCTCTAAAATGTGATACATTCCTCGGTAATAATTTTAGAATTATCATAATACTGCGATAATTTATTATATTTGAAAACTTCATCGAAAACAACTGAAATTCATTCAAATGACGTCATAAAAAAACAACACGCCTGGCTCTCTCTATAAAAGCAACATTTCATTCACAAATAATTCCCCCATTCATGTCATTCATCACAATACTATAATAATTTATTTTATTTAAAAATTAAGGCCATTGAGCTACAAGTAAGTAAACACAATGCGTCACTTCATCGAAAAATATCGTCCTTCTCTTTCTAAAATCAATGAATATTTCATTCATATCAGTTAAGCAGACTCCATGGACTAAATGATTTTGTGTTAAAGAATTACAGCGATTCCAATATAACTCATTCTACATATTTTGCTGTTTACATTTTACATAGGTGAAAAATAGGCTTAATAGTAGAAATAATCAAATTTGGAAGAGCATTTAAACTGAAATATATTGTCATTGCGTTGTTTCAGTACGTAGATGCGCAGAATTTAAGCAAAAATAAAGTAGTTTTAGGACGGATACAACACTCAATATGAATTAAAAAGAACTTAAAAAATCACGATTTTGACACAAGATGGATGCCATATATCATTTTGAAGTGGGTCATGTGATCGTTTCATATCATGGACAAGTGATCGCTTCATATAAGAGGTGTTATTATTATTTTAATTTTTATTTAAAAAACAACTGAATATATTTCGCTGAATTTTTTTTTATATATTTTATGGAACAGTTTGAATATTGCCTAAAATTTTCGAAGCAATTTGTGAATTTTAAATCCGCTTAAAAATTGCTTGAAAAATTAGGTCCCATAGGGCTCAATGTATTCCATCTTTTCAACCCGGGTTCAATCCAAAACTAATTGGGTGATATTATTCATTTATATTCCCATAGGTCCTATAGACCGTCTGAACAACATACTAAAATTTCCTTTTGATTAAGTCATGTTTACGGCAGTTATCGTGCTAACGGACAGACAGACAGACAGACAGAATGAACAAAGTCATATACACTTTTCAACTTTGTTGTAAAGTGTTAAAAATATATATTATGGGTCCAAACGATTACAACCACAGGGTGATTGATACCTTTCACTTTAAAGGATTTGAAAAAATTTTTCGATTGATACCATACGTGACAATGCTCCCCCCCCCCCTACACACACCGAGGAGGTAACTGTCCCCGCTCGGTGCTGATGACTTGAAGATCAAAAAAAAGTATTGTGGCTATTTCTGAAAACAATGATTGGAACTATCAATTCTCGCAAACATTAAGCCAAAAATAAACCTTTTTTTTGCATGATTATGTCAAATTCTGACTGTCTTAAAAATTGTGGTATCGTAACGAAACTTGGCATGAAGGTACTGCCTGGCAGATGTACAAATGATTAGAAATACAGCATGATTGCGCATTGCATACTGTCACCAGAGGGCGTGGAACTTCATTCTCCCTGGCTGAGAAAAAAAGTACGTAGAAGCTCTTTGACTGTACTTAATCTGCTGCAGAATGAATCCTTGTCATTAGGGATACCATTAAGCAGCCATCAAAGAGATTGTGATCGGCTGTCAGAGTTCGAGAGGGGAGGCATCATCGTGATGATGGAGACCGGGTGGCCAACTCGGCCAGTAGCCCGCCCCTAAGTCGTACTGACATTACTGTGAGAATGTATTGGGGCCAGTGGACGAAATAAGGGCCGCATACACGGCGGCCAGGCTCAGTACACCCTCGGAAGACCAATAGCAGAGAACACAAATACATCACCCTACACGCACGCACGGTGACGATTGCTTCATTGTCCGCCAGCCAGATACAGCCAGCACCTTCACTACGAGTCCCTGTGTCTGTCCGTTGCATTCCGAGGCGCCTGGCTTAAGGACATTTGGTATCGCGCCGCCCATTACGTGTGCTGCCAATGACACGCACACACCGTCCCCTCCGTTTGGAATTGTGTCGCGCTCACAGTTATTGGATCGCAACCGAATTGATCCAGGTCGTCTCCAGCGACTAATCGAGATTCAATATGGGCAGTGATGTCAACCGTCGAGTGTATGGAGATTCCGTGGTAAACGCCTTAATCCTGCTTTGGCTTTACAACGGTGCATCGCTTCCACAGCTGGTGTGATGGTATGAGGTACCGTCGCATACGACACCCTGTGCCTCTAATATTGATTCACGGAACCATGACAGCCCACTTTTCTTCACTTTTCCAATTTTTTCTTTCAAAATTAAAAAAAAAAAAACATTTATCTCTTCTTTATCGGTGATACTGCAACTTTCGTGGATTTTAGTTCAGTTGCAACAATCACTTTCTAACTACTACTAACTTCTAGGTCCACTACTGGAACAATTTAAAAAGTAATGACCCAAAAGAGGGCATCCCCTCAAAATTAATAATCTGTTCGTTTTACATCTTTTAAGCATAAATTACAAAATATTAAGTATACAATGAAATAGAAATATGACATTTTAAAACCAAATTAAATATGCTTTTAGAGAGAATATAAATTAAATGAATTCTTGCCTCTTGAGGAAAGCAATAAGAATGAGCTTGAAAAATTACTTTGTGTGATTGATCACTTCAGAAAAGCATCCTTCCACCTCAAAGACTAGCAGGTTACTGAGATTGTGTCTTTGTCTGATAACTGATAAGGGTTTCAACCGATCAACAGTTGTCCTGTTACCTTACAAATATGACCTTAAATTCTGTTTTTCCACTTTGAAAACTGGTGGCCCACTACTGGTACAGTTACCTTATACCACCATACAGACGATATTTTTTCAGACAGTGTATTTGACGATTATATCATGATCCGTTTAGCCAATTAAATCCAAGAATTAAATTCAATGTGTTTATAGGGCAGAAAATTTTTATAAAGTATTTTATATAGATTTAGATAATAAAGAAATTCTTATAAAATAAATTTTATCAGAATTGCATTTTTGACTGGATATCAAGTGCGGCCATTTGGTTTAAAGGTAATTGGGATTACTGATATTTTCAATTTTTTACTTCATCTGTTTTAATTTGGTAAATATTTTTAAACCCATAAATTGTAGTACGATATCATCTACCGCATGGTTATATTTTCTAATCTGCGAGAATATAAGTAGTATGGATATATCTTCTAATGCAATTTTAGGGCCTTTATTTTCACACTAGCCGAATACCCATTGAAAATCAACGGTCTTGCAATAAGCAACCCCTGAATAATGTAAATTTTTTTATAATTCACGTTTCACATTTATTCGACAAATCGAATATTTTGGAGTGCAGAACCCCCTAAAAAAGAAGATATTGGGAAAATTAATTTGCGCATTTAATCCTTTCGAATTATCTACTCGTACACGGCATTAAAGTCTATCTCATCCAGAGGCACCCCTATTTTATTATTTCTCCTTTGGAACATTTTTCTGTGAAGCACATCCATAAATGAACATTTTTGAAAAACTCTATCTTGGGTTTTTTATCAGATGATTGGCTCATATACCAAATATCAAGCCTCTATCACATTTAAAAGGAAACGTGCCTCATTTATACTGAAAATCGAACATATTAGTTTGCGCACCCCTTAAAGTAGCAAATATTGGAAATCTGAAATTTCACACTTTCTTCTTTCCAAACTAAAATACCAAAACCTTAACAACACCAAATTTAATATCTCTATCTTATTCCCAAGCATGGTTTTTATCAATTCACTTTTCGAACGTTTTACTCTGGAACACCCCCTTAAACGAACATTTTTGAAAAACTATATTCGTCTAGGTTGTTTTCGTCAAATGATCAGCCCATATATCAAATTTCAAGCCTCTATCGAATTTTAAAGGAGCCTTTTCTCATTTATTCACTAAATCGAACATTTTGGTGTGCGGCACTCCCTTAAGTAGAAAATATTGGAAATCTGAAATTGCACACTTTCTTCCTTTCGAACAGTTTACCCATACACCGAATTTGAAGTCTCTATCCTTTCGCGAAACATGTTTTTCTATCACTTCACCTTTCGAAAGTTTTTCTGTGTAGCACCCCCTTAAAATGAACATTTTTGAGAAACCGTAATAATCTTATGTTTTTTATCAAATAATTACCCCATATACTAAATTTTAGCCTCATCACATTGTAAAGCAGGCGTTTTTCATTTGTTCGTCAAATCGAATATTTTAGTGTGCGACACCCCCTATAATAACAAATCTTGGAAAATGCATACTTGCATACTTTCTTCCTTTCCAACCATTTACCCATATACCAAATTTGAAATCGCCATCTCATCGCGAAACATGCCTTTTTACTATTTCACCTTTCGAATGTTTTTATGTGTAGTACCCACCCCTTTAAGTGTACATTTTGGAAAAACTCCATTCTTATTGTATTTTCTATCAAATGATTCACCCATATACCAAATATCAAGCCTCTATCACGTTTTAAATAGGACGTTTCTCCCTTTTTCCGAAAATCGAACATTTTGGTGTGCGGCACCCCCTAAAGTAGAAAATATTGGTAAACTGAAATTGTACACTTTCCTCTTTCCAAGCTATCTACCTTTGCCCCAAATTTGATATCTCTATCTCATTCCGAAGCATGGCTTTTCATCAACTCAGTTTTCGAAAGTTTTACTCTGGAGCACCCCCTCAAATGAACATTTTTGGAAAACTATTTTCTTCTTGGGTGTTTTCGTCAAATGATTAACCCATATAACAAGTTTCAAGTCGCTATCAAATTTTAAAGTAGCTTTTTCTCATTTATTCGGTAAATCGAATATTTTGGAGTGCGGCACCCCCTTAAGTAGAAAATATTGGAAATCTGAAATTGTACACTTTCTTCTTTTCGAACAGTTTATCAATACACTAAATTTGAAGTTTCTATCTCATCGCAAAGCATTCTTTCCTATCATTTCACTTTTCGAACGTTTTGGTGTGCGGCACCCCTTTAAGTAGAAAATATTGGAAATCTGAATTGCACACTTTCTTCCTTTCAAACGGTTTACTAATGCACCAAATTTGAAGTTACTAACTCATCGTAAAGCCTAGTTTCCTATAATTTCACTTTTCGAACGCTTTGGGTTTGCGGCACCCCCTTAATTAGACAATATTGGAAATCTGAAATTGCACATTTTCTTCCATTCGAACGGTTTACCCATACACCAAAGTTGAAGTCTGTATCTCATCGCAAAGCATGCTTTCCTATGATTTCACTTTTCGAACGTTTTGGTTTGCAGCACCCCCCCTAGAGAACATTTTTGAAAAATTCGATTTTTCCAGGGGGTTTTATCGAACGTCCGAGCCGTGTACCAAATTGCAAGTCTCTATCTATACGGAAATTGCCTGAAAAAAGCGTGACAGACAGACAGACAGACGGACACTTGGCAATTAGTATATACTAGACGAATACCCGTTGAAAATCAACGGTCTCGCAATAAGCAATCCCTGAATAATGTGAATTTTATATAAATTCGCGTTTCACATTTATTCGACAAATCGAATATTTTGGTGTGCAGAACCCCCTAAAGGAGAAAATATTGGAAAACTAAATTTTCGCACTTCTTCCTCTGTTTGTATTGTGTTTTTTATCAGATGATTGGTCCATATACCAAATATCAAGCCTCTATCACATTTAAAAGGAAGCGTGCCTCAATTATTCAGAAAATCGAACATATTAGTGTGCGCACCCCTTAAAGTAGCAAATATTGGAAATCTGAAATTTCACACTCTCTTCCTTTCAAACTATCTACCCATACACCAAATTTGATATCTCTATCTCATTTTGAAGCATGGTTTTTTATCAATTCTCTTTTCGAACGTTTCGAACGAATAGATAGAGAGACATCGGCACCCCCCACAATAGCAAATGTTGGAAGACTGAAATTGCACACTTTCTTCCTTTCCAACTTTTTACCAGTACACCAAATTTGAAGTCGCTATCTCATCGTGAAGCATGCTTTTCTAGCATTTCATCTTTCGAATGCTTTTGTGTGGAGTACCCACCCCTTTAACTATACATTTTTTAAAAACTCTATTCTTTTTATGATTTCTATGAGATGTTTCGCCCATATACCAAATATAAAGACTCTATCACGTTTTTAAAGGAACGTTTCTCCCTTATTCCGAAAATCGAACATTTTGGTGTGCGGCACCCCCTAAAGTAGAAAATATTGGTAAACTGAAATTGTACACTTTCGCCCCTTTCAAACTATCTATCCTTACACCAAATCTGATATCTCTATCTCATTCCAAAGTATGGTTTTTTTTATCAATTGACTTTTCGAACGTTTTACTCTGGAGCACCCCCTTAAACGAACATTTTTGAAAAACTGTATTCGTCTTGGGCGTTTTCGTCAAATTATTAGCCCATATACCAAATTTTAAGCCTCTATCAAATTTTAAAGGCGTATTTTCTCATTTATTCGCTAAATCGAACGTTTTGGTGTGCGACACCCCCTTAAGTAGAAAATATTGGAAATCTGAAATTGCACACTTTCTTCTTTTCGAACGATTTACCCATACACTGAATTTGAAGTCTCTATCTCATCGCAAAACATGCTTTCCTATCATTTCACTTTTCGAAAGTTTTGGTGTGCTGCACCCCCCTTAAGGATAAAATATTGGAAATCTGAAATTGCACACTTTCTTCTTTTCGAGTGATTTACCCATATACCAAATTTGAAGTCTCTATCTCATCGCAAAGCATGCTTTCCCGTTATTTAACTTTTCGAACGTTTTGGTGTGGGGCACCCCCTCTATAGAGCGTTTTCGAAAAATTCGATTTTTCCAGGAGGTTTTATCGAACGACCGAGCTGTGTACCAAATTGCAAGTCTCTATCTATTCGGGAAGTGCCTAAAAAAGGCGTGACAGACAGACAGACAGACAGACAGACCGACAGACGGACAGACAGACGGACACTTGGCAATTAGTATATACTAGCCGAATACCCGTTGAAAATCGACGTTCTCGCAATAAGCAACCCCTGAATATTGTAATTTTTTAATAATTCGCGTTTCACATTTATTCGGCAAATCGAATATTTTAGTGTGCAGTACCCCCTTAAGTAGAAAATATTAGAAATCTGAAATTGCACACTTTCTTTCTTTCGAGTGATTTACCCATACACCAAATTTGAAGTCTCTATCTCATCGCAAAGCATGCTTTCCCGTCATTTCACTTTTCGAACGTTTTGGTGTGCGGCACCCCCTTAAGTAGAAAATATTGGAAATCTGAAATTCCACACTTTCTTCCTTTCGAGTGATTTACCTATATAACAAATTTGAAGTCTATCTCATCGCAAAGCAAGCTTTCCCGTCATTTCACTTTTCGAACGTTTTGGTGTGGGGCACCCCCTCTATGGAACGTTTTCGAAAAATTCGATTTTTCCAGGGGGTTTTATCGAACGACCGAGCCTTGTACCAAATTGCAAGTCTCTATCTATTCGGGAAGTGCCTAAGAAAGGCGTGACAGACAGACAGACAGACAGACGGACAGACAGACGGACACTTGGCAATTAGTGTATACTAGCCGAATACCCGTTGAAAACCAACGGTCTCGCAATAAGCAATCCCTGAATAATGTAAATTTTATAATAATTCGCGTTTCACATTTATTCGACAAATCGAATATTTTGGTTTGCAGAACCCCCTAAAGGAGAAAATATTGAAAAACTAAATTTTCGCACTTCTTCCTCTGTTTGTATTGTGTTTTTTATCAGATGATTGGCCCATATACCAAATATCAAGCCTCTATCACATTTAAAAGGAAGCGTGCCTCATTTATTCAGAAAATCGAACATATTAGTGTGCGGACCCCTTAAAGTAGCAAATATTGGAAATCTGAAATTTCACACTTTCTTTCTTTCAAACTATCTACCCTTACACCAAATTTGATATCCCTATCTCATTTCGAAGCATGGTTTTTTATCAATTCTCTTTTCGAACGTTTCGAACGAATAGATAGAGACATCGGCACTCCCTACAATAGCAAATGTTGGAAGACTGAAATTGCACACTTTCTTCTTTTCCAACTTTTTACCCGTACACCAAATTTGAAGTCTCTATCTGATCGTGAAACATGCTTTTCTAGCATTTCATCTTTCGAATGCTTTTGTGTGGAGTACCCACTCCTTTAACTATACATTTTTTAAAAACTCTATTCTTTTTGTGATTACTATGAGATGTTTCGCCCATATACCAAATATAAAGCCTCTATCACGTTTTTAAAGGAGCGTTTCTCCTTTATTCCGAAAATCGAACATTTTGGTGTGTGGCACCCCCTAAAGTAGTAAATATTGGTAAACTGAAATTGTACACTTTCGCCCTTTCAAACTATCTATCCTTACACCAAATCTGATATCTCTATCTCATTCCAAAGCATGGTTTTTTTTATCAATTGACTTTTCGAACGTTTTACTCTGGAGCACCCCCTTAAACGAACATTTTTGAAAAACTGTATTCGTCTTTGGCGTTTTCGTCAAATTATTAGCCCATATACCAAATTTTAAGCCTCTATCAAATTTTAAAGGCGTATTTTCTCATTTATTCGGTAAATCGAACGTTTTGGTGTGAGGCACCCCCTTAAGTAGAAAATATTGGAAATCTGATATTCCACACTTTCTTTCTTTCGAGTGATTTACCCATACTCCAAATTTCAAGTCTCTATCTCATCGCAAAGCATGTTCTCCTATCATATCACTTTTCGAACGTTTTGGTGTGCTGCACCCCCCCTTAAGGATAAAATATTGGAAATCTGAAATTGCACACCTTCTTCGTTTCGAGTGATTTACCCATATACCAAATTGGAAGTCTCTATCTCATCGCAAAGCATGCTTTCCCGTCACTTCACTTTTCGAACGTTTTGGTGTGGGGCGCCCCCTCTATGGAACGTTTTCGAAAAATTCGATTTTTTCAGGGGTTTTTATCGAACGAGCGAGCCGTGTACCAAATTGCAAGTCTCTATCTATTCGGGAAGTGCCTAAAAAAGGCGTGACAGACAGACGGACAGACAGACGGACACTTGGCAATTAGTATATACTAGCCGCATACCCGTTGAAAATCAACGGCCCCACATTAAGCAACCCCTAAATAATGTAAATTTTTTAATAATTCGCGTTTCTTTTTTTTTCGACAAATTGAACATTTAGTTTTGAGGCACCCCCAAAAGTTCAAAATATCGGAAAACTGAAATTGCACACGTTCTTCCTTTCGAACTATCTACCTGTACACCAAATTTGAAGTCTGTATCTTATTTCGAAGCACGTTTTTTTTATCAATTCACATTTCGAACGTTTTCCTCTGGAAAACCCCCTTAAACGAACATTTTTGAAAAATTATATTCGTTTTGGGTGTTTTCATCAAATGATTAGTCTATATTTAAAATTTTGAGCCTCTATCAAATTTTAAAGGGGCCGTTTCTCATTTATTCGGAAAATCGAACATTTTTGTGTGCGACACCCCCTTAAGTAGGAAATATTGGAAATCTGAAATTACACACTTTCTTCCTTTCTAACGGTTTACCTATATACCAAATTTGAAGTCCCTATCATATCGCAAAGCAGGCTTTCCTATCATTTCAATTTTCGAACGTTTTGGTGTGCGGCACCCCCTTGAGTAGAAAATATTGGAAATCTGAAAATGCACACTTTCTGCCTTTCGAACGATTTACCCATACACCAAATTTGAAGTCTCTATCTCATCGCGAAGCATGCTTTCCTGTCGTTTCACTTTTCGAACGTTTTGGTGTGGGGCACCCCCTCTATAGAACGTTTTCGAAAAATTCGATTTTTCCAGGGGGTTTTATCGAACGACCGAGCCGTGTACCAAATTACAAGTGTCTATCTATTCGGGAAGTGCCTAAAAAAGGCGTGACAGACAGACGGACAGACAGACGGACAGACAGACAGACAGACGGACACTTGGCAATTAGTATATAATAATAATAATAATAATAATAGATACTATATTGATTCAATTTCATATATTTTGCAAGTTTGTTTGCAAAGAGGACCAGAATATTTTATTCGTCAGATTTGCATGTGTACATAGCTTTGCATAGCGAGAGCAGATATTCATAATCTTCTTTTTAGGAGCGCAATTTTAAATATTTTAATAGCATGCTTCGAATAAAAATGCCTTTTCCAATTCTATAGGAATTTCCACATGATTGTGAATTATAAGTTTCGTTATATTTTATATTCCGTACGAATAACGGGTATACTTCGAATATTAAATGGATTTTTATATTTTGCAATTCATAATACGTATATAATATTCTAATTTGAAAATGGTGTATTTCTATAAAAACGCAAACAATATGTTTATATTTGCAATTTAGATCAAATTCAACACAGGACCGTTGCGCAAATATAATATTTTAGAGACTAATATATTATTACTTTTAAAAATATTGGTGAATAAAGAAGTTATAATGTTTCAAATATCTATAAATAGAATTTGCAACTCAGCATTTCAACTCTCCATCTAACATGTGTGTATCAGCTGATCTTTCAACTCTTGAAGTAGATAAATTGTATGCAGCATCTGAGTTTTGAAACAGGAATACTTTATTTTGCACCCTACATATTGAATATAATTTGTGGCAATTTATACGCATCTGAATAGTAGGTGCGATTTTGCATTTTGTGAATTGTTACTTTTGGGTATAATATTAAATCAATAAGTACAATACACTTTACGAAGAATAAGAAAAACGTGAGCAAGGTATAAAAGCATAGTTAACAAAATAGAGCAGTCTTTTCGAAGATACACTGGATCCTCTTCGTCAGTGCGAGAGAACCAACAAATCGGAAGTCCAAAATAGGAATGGGCGCAACACTAAAGGGACAATTATCAATAATGGTAGTAATAATAAGCCTCAATAAGCATTATAGGCCATTTATTAAAATCCTTCATAGTTCATTCAACAATCTGGCACCAATTTCTATAATTTATCTTCATTTTGCAAATTTGACAATATTATAGACCGGGGGTCGGCAACTGGCGGACTTTGGTCCAGGTCCGGACCGCGGAAGGTCAAAAATTGGACCGCAAAACATTTTTTGACAGTATAAAATAAATTAATCAAATTATTTAAAAAATATTTTTCTATATTATAGAAAAATCTTTTAGAATCAAACTTATAGAATCTATAAGTTTGAGCGCCACCCTTATTATTTCTATTTAATGAAATAATGTTTATTTAATCAGAGAAGGCGTAACTCGAACGAAGGCTTAACTCCACTTTATGAAAGTTATCTTTCGGGCGAGTCTACTCGGCGGAGGCGACCTTGGGCGTGGAAGAGCCTCTGTCCTTTGTTGTGCACCAGCATACACTGACGCGGAAGCGGTGGTCAAATCGCTTCGTGAGTAGTTGTTGCGATCTCGTAGGAAGCGTTTTGTTATTAACGAGGCTTATAACGTTTCTTTTTCATCGATATGGATCCTGAAAAGCGTCAAGTTGATAGCGAAAATAGGAAGTTTTTGAGCGAGTGGACTGAATGTTTTACGCCGCCTGAGAGGCCTGTAGCTGTTCCAGTTCGCCTCATGTGCAACAGAACTGTCGCTCTTGTTAAAAGTGGCAATTTAAAGCGACACTACGAAACAACTCATCAGCAGTTCCACAAACATTTTCCTCTGGGTAGTGAAGTTCGTCAAGGAAAACTCCAGTCACATATCTAGCTTCTTACAAAAAAAGTACGGTCTTACTAGTCCGATCTATGAGCTAACGAGAAAAATCTGCAGAAGCAGCGTTGCGTGTGTGCTGGACGCTTAATAAACACCAGAAGCCATTTTCAGACTCTGAGATAGTAAAAAAATGTATGTTGGAAGTGGCCGCGGTACTTTTTGAAGAGAAAAAGGATGTTGTTGCCGCAATTCAAGGTATTTCATTGTCGGCAAGAAGCAATACAAGAAGAACCGAAATTTTAGCTGCTGACAATAAAAGTGGTTTGCTCGAACTTCTGCAGAAGGCGCCTTACTACGCCATAACAGTTGCTGAATCATGCGACATTGTTGATGAGGAACAAATGTCCATTTTCGTGCGATTTTTGGATTTTGAAAGTAAATCATTTAGGGAAGAATTGCTAGCAATATTGCCGTTTAAAGGCAAGACTCGCGGAGAAGATTTATTCAAGACTTTTGATAACTTCTTGACAAAATCAAACATTAGTTATGATAAAATGGTGTCTCTTTCAACTGACGGGACCCCAGCGATGATCGGCAAAGAAAAGGGGCTAGTAATGAGAATCAAGAATAAGAATGTTGGGCTACTATCTTATCAGTGCATAATTCAGCAGGCAGCTCTTTGTGGAAAACTTAGTGGCTCTCTGAAAGAAGTAATGGACAGCTTGAACAGGTTGATTAATTTTAAGAGGTCTCATTCTGCTCTTCAGCACAGACAGTTCAAAGAGATTCTACCTGAGTGTGATTCGGCGCATTCTGACTTACTGCAATACAATGTTCGTTGGCTAAGTAAAGGTCAAGTGAAAGTTTTTGGGAAATAAAAGAAGAAGTAACCTCCTTCTTAGAAAACTTGGATACACAAAAAGCAAGAAACCATTTGGAGTTCCAAGAATACGAACGCAATATGCTAACTGTGGCTTTCCTGAAAGACATCCTTAAACATTTAAATGCGCTCAATACCGAGCTACAAGGAAATGGGAAATTAATATGTGATCTGATACAAAGTGTGTCTTCTTTCCGTCGCAAGCTGGATATCTTTGAAAAATACATTGCAAGTCAAAGAATTTATTCACTTTCCAACAATTTTTGAATATAAAAATAATTCTGAATTAGACATTGCAGTATTTTCAAATTTTATATCAGAACTTTAGAAGAAATTTGCAACAAGATTCCAAGACTTTTCAGAGATAGAGAAGTTGTCGCGATTCTTAAAATCGCCTTTTGAAGTTTCTCCGGCAGAATGGACAGATGTGGCTGCGAAGTTGTTCCGCCTTTCAAAGCCTTTACTCCAAATGGAGATAATAGACTTGTAGGAAGACATTTCCTTGCAAACGTATAAAACTGCATCCGCCGAAGAATTTTGGAGTTGACATGTCCCAGAAAAATATGGAAATTGCAAAAAATTAGCCATTTACCTGGCTACTCTGTGTGGCTCCACATATGTCTATGAAACTTCATTTTAAAAATGAATTTTTTGAAGAACGAATATCGCTCAAGATTAACCACCGCCCACCTTGAAGACATTCTTCGCATAAGCTTCTCCCCGCGTGAACCTAACTTTTAAAAACTGGCTCAAGACCGCAAATGTTGCTTCTCCCATTGATTTTTGAATACAAATATGCTTATCTACTGTATTTCATATTATTTTGTGAGTGAAAATTAAAATAAAAAACTAGTAAGGAATATGAGTTTTTTTTCTGGACCTCGATAAAAATTTTCAAAAGTATCCGGATCCCACCTAAAATTACTTGCCGACCCCTGTTATAGACTATCTGGGGCAAATATCGCCAATTCGACGATATTTCGCTAATGCATAATGCATTACCTTAGTTCGCCATTTACCGCTAAACATTACAAACAAACCAGGAGATAATCTTATATATATATATATATATATATATATATATATATATATATATATATATATATATATATATATATATATATATATATATATATATATTATATATATATATACGTATATATATATATATATATATATATATATATATATATATATATATATATATATATATATATATAATATATATATATATATATATATATATATATATATTATATATATATATACGTATATATATATATGTATATATATATATATATATATATATATATATATATATATATATATATATATATATATATATATATAATATATATATATATATATATATATATATATATATATATATAATATATATATATATATATATATATATATATATATATATATATATATATATATATATATATATATATATATATATATATATATATATATATATATATATATATATATTCTCCTCAAGTACAATCAAGATGAAATATAAAATATTAAATCCAAGGAATAGTAAGGCGAATTTGCTGCTCTATCTAAGCCTCAAAGTACAATAAGAAAAATTGCACATATATAATTGCATATATATATATACTCAGTATACCCCGTTCTTCGCGCGGAATATATTTTATAATGAACTTAAAACTTTAATTACGTGTATTGTCTTATAATATTTTAAATTACATTAATATTCTAAGCATTTTATCAAAATATTTAATTTAATTCTCCTAAAATGATGTATAAGTATCGATGTTCTTGCTATACAAAATGATCTTCACAGGCAGTTTTGAAGGAAAAAACATCCTGGTCCCGTTTGTGAATAAATTTACAAAAAACATTATTTAATTCCCACAACTCGACAGGGATTATTAGAGAAATTGAACTTAATTTTTGCAAAATATTGAATTTTTTTAATTTGGAGTCATTTTCATTAATTCAGTATTATTTTAGCAATTCGGTCGCATTTTCATTAATTTGACAGCATTTTAAAAAGTCGCCAAATTTGTCGGAAAGTGAGACAGTAGGACTTAGAGACAGACGCTACCAAAATATAATTACACTGATACTTTCATGTTTCAAAACCTAGTTAATGTCATTGATTTGGTGTTATTTTTATCATTTGGAAAACAGTTTTTCGAGTTGGCGATATTTTGTTAATTTTGCAATATTTAAGCAATTGGATCACATTTTAAAACGTCGCCAAATTTGTTATCAAGTAAAACGATTGGACTGACAGTCAAAAGCTACTGAAACATCATTACAACACTATCCCCTTTCAAAATAAATTAATTTCATTGATATGGCATCTTTTTATCGATTTGCCTGCATTTTTATCAATTTGAAACATTTTTACCAATTTGGCGACATTTTTAGCGATTTGACAACATTTTAATCAATTTTACAACAATAAAAAATCTCCAAGTTGGCGATAATCCACCAAATCTCTCACTAAGCGTTACAGAGATGGACGGATGTAATCATTTATATTTTCGTAGATTTAGTAGACCATTATTCCCATGTATTAGAAGATATATCCATATATCTTTGTATATTAGAAGATTATACCCATGTATTTATATTGTTATTGGATTTTATATTGCCTCGGCCGTACTTCATAGTAGACAATCCTATGCATTATGGTTGGTATATAATTACCTATTCTTGACCTCACATATGGTACATCAGCTGCACTAAACACCTAAATGAGCGAAATATTATTTTAATACATTTTTAAAGGATTTCCAACTAGAGTTGCTACATATAAATATTTAATGCAACTTTCTATATAAGTGGTTAATAAGTATATATTAAGTTAAATAAAATATACATGCAATTTAGATTCAACAGACCACGAAATTTTGGACCAGTCGTTTTCTTTAACTTGTAGATGTTTAACAGCCCATGGAAACAGACATTTTTTTCCCGAGAGCCTTTGCTTTTTCATGGCCTTACACCTGTGAGTTAAGCCTCCTCAATCCTTCTTTTTGCGGTTCTAGACGTTATTTTTTTCTGCCTCCTCTGATGAAACAGCAGCAAAATCAACTGATGTTTTTGCAGTCTTTCAAATAATCCATTATCAACATCTGTTCCTCCCTAAGGGTGTGGAAAACCCGGACCACACGACTGACCCGAAGGCTTTCAGTAGCTGTTTGTGTGGCCGGGAGCTCCTAAGAGTGCTGAAGACCCAGACCATCCGACTCGTTCGAGAACTTGAGCAACTATTTGGACGGCCGAGAAAAGGAATTAGCAGAAGCCGACTCCCAAGGCCAACGGTCTACCTTAAAGTTTATTAGAGAATCAAAAAATTTTTACATCAAGGTTACATAAATTGGTTGAAGATGAGTGAACATAAGGTTTTTGAAGGACATAAAAGCAGGAACACAAAAGACATAATCTAAACTGCAAAACAAACAAAAACACAGAAACAAGGCAAACATAATAGAACAAGCAGTAACAACAATAAACACAAAGTGTAACAAAACAGAGAACCGAGCAACAGTAGTACAATCTTTAAATGCAGTGCACAAGTGAAGGAAAAAATGGCAACACCTACAAAGAAGGGGGTTCACCTATCAAAAGGGGTTCACCTACCAAAGAAAAAAAGTTTAAAGCAGAAAAGACTCACAAGCTGATCAGATGACTTTGGTTGAAATTTCTCCAGCAATGAGAACAAAGTTTTTGATTTTATTAATAGAAGATTTATTAGAGCAGATTCTCGAGAAACAGGCTGAGTGGTGATCCTTTTCCTCCCAAGTCTTTTGCGATTTGTATGTGTGTGTTTGGGTATTATTTTGCAAAATTTGTTCTATGAAGAGTTTAATTCTATAAAATCTTCATATCAGAATATAATTCCTTGGTCCCTAAACCAAGCGCCAAATTAATTAAAATAGAGAAAATTGTTGATAGTGATAATATTACAATATCATAAGGGAGATTAGGACATTTTAATCCATTATATCCATTACCATTCCCAATAATGAATGACAATACATTAGGTTATATATTTGGATCCTCATTATATCCCTATTTTTCACTAGAATGAAGGATAGATCATTACTGCGTAATTATGGATCCTTCAGTACAACCTTTCCTCTTTCAATATACTCGTATATTCCCGAAGGCAATGTATATATGCCGACGTGGTTGTCGAGTGGTCAAGACAAGCATTTCCATAGCAATCGCTCGACCGCCACGTTGTGGGCCAGAGCCCCACGTAAGGCATGTATGTTTGTGTTGTGGGCGCAATGTGATCCCCCCCCCCTCTGGTGCGCCTGGGGAAATGTCAATGGACGGCTAAATGGTTCACACTCTGGCCGCTGGGCGCGGTAGCCCGTTGGTTAGCGCGCTGGAGTTGCACTCGGTAGACCCGGGTTCGATTCCAGTCACTGCCAAAACTGCCGCCGTGTTCAAGCGGAGTACGATCACGTTAAACATGTGGGTCCGTAAGTCCTTCCGAGAGGTTGGTGGTAGGGGAAGGAGGGTACGGTCCCTGTGGATGCCCCCCCCACTGGGTTCCGGTCTAAATTGGGTGGCACTTCCCGGCTGTCCAAACAGTTACCTTACACCTTTTTGGTAATGGGCGCGGTAGCCCATTGGTTAGCGCGCTGGAGTTGCACTCGGTAGGCCCGGGTTCGATTCCAGCCACTGCCAAAACTGCCGCCGTGTTCATGCGGAGTACGATCACGTTAAACATGTGGGTCCGAAAGTCCTTCCGAGAGGTTGGTGGTAGGGGAAGGAGGGTACGGTCCCTGTGGATGCCTCCCCCACTGGGTTCCGGTCTAAATTGGGTGGCACTTCCCGACCGTCCAAACAGTTACCTTACACCTTTCTGGTAGGTCGGACGGTCTGGGTTTCAACAACAACACCTTTTTGGTAGGTCGGACGGTCTGGGTCTCAACAACAGCACTCTGGCCGCTGTAATAAAACCGAATGACGAAGGTCAAAGTGCCTGGCCATTTGAAAAAAAAATATTGTACAATATCGTAAAGATATAATAAAGAAAGTGCTTTAAAATTTTTGTATCCCTAGCATTTAATTTGTAGAGATAAATTTTAAAATTGAAAACAAAATCACCATGAAAGAGCTATAATATTATTGGACATTGAAAGACACTTGAAAAAAGGTCTTCCTTGAAATGGAAATTGCGACATTTTTTATGAGAAATTTTTATATAGGAAGTTGTATGATGATGTGAAAATCGATGCGGGCTCCAAAGGTATTGGATACCGAGGGTCTAAAATTGTTACTACGAAATTTTCACATTGTGAATATCAATATTAAGACATGTATAATTATGGCGACATTCAAGAACCCCCAAAATGTTGCTACAGGACCTGAAATCATAAAAGTTTTATCAATAAGGAAAGTTACTATATTTTAAAATGCGCTGAACTATCAAAGATAAAATAATTTTTTATAGCTACAAATTGATTATTAATTCAATATAGTATATCTTTCGTGTATTATATTATGCTATATATTTTAAATAAATTTAATACGGGGTGTATCATGAAAAATAGATACTAGAGTCGAATGCATTATGAAATTACTCCCCATATGAGATTTTTAATGCAACTATTTTATTACGCACATACTCTTCCTATTTAATAAAATAATTATAATTATGATTTAGTGATAAATCATGTCTAAATAATAAAGATAATGTTAAAATATGTATAGTTCACTCATAATTATCTGGTGATGCTTTTCCTATTCTTGAAACAGATATAATTTTCAGAAAATATAGGCAATTTTAGATAATCACTTTAAAGTTAACAGCTAGTATTAAAATAAACTCCGAAATATTTATTCGCTTAATTATAACAAGGGTGTTTCATACAAGGGTTTTAAAATGTTAAAATATGCAAATTGATAGTTTGCAATGTTTCGTAAAATAGTTCAATTTCATTATATATTGTACTGAAGGGTTTTAAATTGAAAATTACTTTAAATGAACTTCATCATCCATTATTAGACGCATAAATTCAATGTTTGTTATAGACCTAGGTAAAACAAAACTTAAATATCCTAATAAGTAGTAATACTTACAAATAGATGAACATTTACGAGTTGTGTTTGTGACTTAATTATCTTAAGATTTTTGAATAAGAAATGATCTGTGAAATATATATATATATATATATATATATATATATATATATATATATATTAATTTATTTTGTTTATTATTATCGCTAACGTATTTCTATACTTTAACTACAAGCCCATCTATGTCCTAACATGGACCTCTATTGGTATTGTTTTTATTTAGTTAACCCTTTCATTCCTTCAATTGATTGATTTTTATCCTTAGTCTTGGTCTATAGTTACTCATTTGTAACACATATGCTAGAGATGGGTTTTCCTGTACATACAGTAGTTTATGCATAGGTTTCGATTAAAATCTTTCAATTTTTATTTATATACTAGCAGCATACCCGTTCTTCGTACGGAGTATAAAATATAAAGAAACTTATAATTCAGATTCATATGCAAATTATGTTAAAATATTAAATTTATTGCTCCTAAAGAGAAGTTTATGAATATTTGTTCTCATCATGCAAAATTATAGTCACGGGCAGATCTGCTGAATAAGACATCCTGGCCCCTTTCGAAAGCAAATTTACAAAAAAAAAAGGAATTGAATAAATATATGCAAAATGAAAGCATTAAAATTGTATAGGACCTGTACTACTTATATACGCGAATATTAGAAGATATAACCTGTATTAGTAGATTACATGTATAAATTGAAAATATCAATAAACCCGTAATTGATTCCAATATGTGCCAGAATGGAAGCACTAAAATTATATGGGAATATATATATATATATATATATATATATATATACTACTTATATTGTCGCAGATTAGAAAATATGCCTGTATGTTAGTAGAAGATTACCCTTATTACAATATGAGTCTAAAAAATCTTTGCCGAAATAAAACAGATGACATTATAAATTGAAAATTTCAATTATCCCCGTAATCTTTATACCAGAAGGTCGTAATTGATTCCAATATATGCCAATATATATCAAAATATATGCCTATATACCTATACTACGTATATTCTCGTAGATTAGAAGATAACACGTGCATTTATAGAAGATTACTCGCACAACGTACAATATGTGAGTTTCAACAATTTTTGTCATAATAAAACAATGGTATAATAATTTGAAAATATCAATAATCCCTGAATCAATAATCCCCGAAAATATCAATAATAATAATGTGTAACCTGAAGACCGTAATCGAAATTTCCCAGTCAAAAATGCAATGCCAATGAAATTTATTTTATATACATATCTTTATTATTCAAATCGGAAAAGATTTAATTAAAATCGTATGCCACATAACACATTGGATTTACATCCATTGCTAAACGACATGATATCAGTTGCTTCAAATAAATTGATGGAAATCATATCGTCTGAATAATGCTATCTCCATGAAAGGTTTGGCGATATTTTCTTCAATTTAGCGATAACTTAAAAAATCGCCAAATTTATCGCCAAGTGGGACTGTAAAACTGATAGTCCCATTTTGCGACAAATTGACGAAACATCATCATAATATTATCCCCTAACAAAACACAATTAATTTCATTTATTAAGCGCAATTTTATCAATTTCATGACATTTTTATAGATTCACAAACATTTTTATCAACTTGGTGATATTTTAAAAATTCGATAAATGTGTTACTAAGTAGGATGGTTAGTCTGACCCACAAATGCTACCGAAACATCATTTCAGTACTGTCTTCTAAAAAAACGAACTTAATTTCATTGATTTGCGTCGTTTTTAGCAATTTGGCGATATTTCCGTCAATTTGGCAAAGTTTAAGAAAAGTTGCCAAGTTAGCGATATTCCGCCAAATTCGTAGCTCTGAAATTGCAGATCTGAAGAATAAAGCATCCTGATCCTGTTTGTATATACTAAATGCAAACACTAAAATTGTATTAGAAGATATACCCTTTCTACTCTTTTTCTGTTTCAACAATCGGATAAATGAGTTTATTGGTAAACACAATATGAGTTTATTAGCTAAACACAATATATAAGCTTAAAAACTCTTTGTCAAATGAAAGTGATGTACGCAGTCCGTAATTAATATAATTAAAAGAAAAATCAAACCGTTCATTTACAAAATATATTTATACATCTATTTATTTATTATTCAAATAGAAAAAATAATAACAAATATTAAGAAACACATTTAATTTAATTGCGTTGCTGAGCAACATAATATAATAATGAATCTTCCTCAAAAACTGCGAAATTAAATAACCATTTTGATCTCTTCCCCATTAAATGCAAAAATAATAACCATTTTGATTTCTTTATACTTTCCATTGTTTAGTAAATGCTTGACATGGAGTTAGATTTTCCATTAAAATTCATGTTTCAAACAATTCATGCTTTCAGATAGTGACTAATTAATGCAAAAATCCTGCACTAAGCTCAGAAATGAAGTTTTAATTCACGTTGACCTTTTAAACAAACGATTTTCATCCTTTCCGTTTGGATAAACCACGGAGTTAGAAAGTAGATCTCCTAGGATAAAGTTCCGTTTTTCATTAATATCTCAACAACCCCTGGTATTAGAAACTCGAAACTTGGGCAAAATTTATGGGGGGCTATTTTAAGGCTACTCACAAAATTTCATTAAATTCGATTCAGCCGTTCTCTCGAGATGATGAGAAAAACGAAATAATCGTTTTTCACTAATATCTCGAGAACCACTGGTTATGGAAACTCCAAACATGGACTAAATTTTAAGTGGGGCTATTTCTAGGCTACCCACAAAATTTCATCAAATTCGGTTCAGCCGTTCTCCCGTGATGATGGGACAAACAGACAGACAGACAGACAGACAGATTTTCAATTTTATTTATATAGACTAAATGACATGTTTAATCAAAATATTCTGTTAAAGTATTTAATATAATGCTCCTAAAAAGAAGTTTAAGAATCTCTGTTCTCGCTATATAAAATTATCTTCATGGACATATCTGAAGAATGAAACATCTTGGACCCCTTATGTAAGCAAATATAAAAAAAAAATATGGAATGGAATCAATATATGCAAAATAAAAGCGTTAAAATTTTATGGGACCCGTACTAATTATATACGCGAATATTAGAAAATATAACCTGTATTAGTAGATTACATGTATAAATTGAAAATACCAATAAACCCGTAATCTTTAAATCTGAAGACAGTCATTTACTCCAATATATGTCAAAATTAAAGTGCTAAAATTATATGGGAATATATAAACGTACTACTTATAATGTCCGATTATTAGTAGAAGATTACCCGTTTTGCAATATGAGTCTCAAATGTTTTTTGGTAAAATACAACAGACGACGTAATAAATTGAATATATAATTAATCCCCGTAATCTTCATACCAGAAGACTGTACTTGATTCCAATATATATGCCAATATATGTCAAAATATATGCCAATATACCTGTACTACCTATATTCTCGTAGGTTAGAAGATATACCCGTGCATTCCTAGAAGATTACTCGTACAACGTACAATATGCGTGTGTCAGCAATTTTTGCCGCAATAAAACAATGGCGTAATAACTTAAAAATAGCAATAATCACTGAATCAATAATTCCGGAAAATATCAATAATAATAATGTTTAAACCTGAAGAGTATAATTGATATTATCCAGTCCAAAATGAAATGGCAATGAAATTTATTTTATATACATATCTTCATTATTCAAATCGGAAAGGATTTAATAAAAATCGTCTGCCGCATAAACACATTGGATTTAAATTCGTTGCTAAGCGACATGATATCATTTGCTTCAAATAAATTGGTAGAAAAAATATCGTCTAAATAGTTATATTTCTATGGAACATTTGGCGACAGTTTCGTCAAATTAGCGACATTTTAAAAAATCGCCAAATTTATCGCCAAGTGGGACTGTAGAACTGACAGTTCCACTTGGCGACAAATTGACGAAATATCATCACAATACACAAAACACAATTAATATCATTTATGTAGCGCAATTTTATCAATTTCAAGATATTTTTATAGATTTGAAAACATTTTTATCAATTTGGTGACATTTTAAAAATTCGCTAAATGTATTACTAAGTAGGATGGTTGGTCTGACAGATAAATGCTAACCAAACATCATTTCAGTACTCTCTTCTAACAAAACAAAAAAAAATTTCATTGATATGTAGAAGACCCAAGCCACACGACTAACCCGAAGGTTTATGGCAGCTGTTTTGGTGTCGTTTATATCAATTTGGCGACATTTCCGTCAATTTGGCAAAGTTTAAGAAAAGTTGTCAAATTAGCGATATCCCTCCAAATTCGTAGCTTTGAATTTGCAGATCTGAATGAAACATTCTTATCCCGTTTCAATATACTAAATGAAAACACTACAATTGTATTAGAAGATATACCCGCTCTACTCTTTTTCTGTTTCAACAATCGGCTATATGAATTTATTGGCTAAACACAATATATGAGTTTAGTAGCTAAATACGATATAAGCTTGAAAACTATTTGCCAAAATAAATGAAATTGATGTACGCAGTCAGCAATTAATATAATTAAAAGAAAAATCAAACCGTCCATTCATAAGATATACTTTTATATCCATTTATCCATTTATTTATTATTTAAATCGAAAAAAAAATTTAAAAACATTAACAAACACATTTAATTTAATTGCGATGCCGAGCAACATGATATATCCTCCTAAAATGTTAAAATTTATTAACCACTAACAGCACACCCGTTATTCGTACGGAGTGTATAATTTAAAGAAACTTATAGTTCGCAATCATGTGCAAATTCTGTTAAAATATTAAATTTATTGCTCCTAAAGAGAAGTTTAAGAATATATGTTCTCACTATGCAAAATTGTCTTCACGATCAGATCTGAAGAATAAAACATCCTGCCCCCTTTTGTAAGCAAATTTACAGAAGAAAAAATAGGAATTGAATGAATATATGCAACCCCGTACTAATTATATTGTCGCAGATCAGAAAATATGCCAATGTGTTAGTAGAAGATTACCCGTATTACAATATGCGTCTCAAAAATATTTGCCAAAATAAAAGAGATGACGTAATAAATTGAAAACATCAATAATATCCGTACTCTTTATACCAGAAGGTCCTAATTGATTCCAATATATGCCAATATATATCAAAACATATGTCAATATACCTGTACTACTTATATTCTCGTAGATTAAAAGATATACACGTGTATTTGTAGAAGATTCGTACAACATACAATATATGAGTTTAAACAATTTTTGTCATAATAAAATAATTGCATAATAACTTGAAAATATCAATAATCCTTGAATCAATAATCCCCGAAAATATAAATAATAATAATTTTTAAACCTGAAGACCGTAATTGATATTATCCAGTCAAAAATGCTATGAGAAAAATCAAATCGTTCTTTTCTAAAATATATTTTTATATCCATTTATTTATTATTCAAATCGAAAAAATAATTATTAAAATTAACAGACAGATTTAATTTCATTGCGTTTCTGAGTAACATGATATAAGATAGAATCTTATAACATGTTAAATATGTCATGTCTTATAACATAAACTGCGAAATTAAATAACGATTTTGATTTCTCTATACTTCTCATTGTTCCGTAAAAGCTTGTTTTAAATAAACCATGAACCATGGAGATAGATTTCCCCTTTAAATCATGTTTCAAACAATTCATGTTTTCAGAAAGTGACTAATTAACGCAAAAAATCTCCCATCAAACTCAGAGATTAAATTTTAATTCACTTTCAAACGATTTTCAAGCTTTTCGTTTGGATAAACCACGGAGTTAGGGAGTAGAACTCCTAGGAAAAAGTTCCGTTTTTCATTAATATCTCGACAACCCCAGGTCTTAGAAACTCGAAACTTGGACAAAATTTATGGGGGGATATTTCAAGGCTATTCACCAAATTTCATTAAATTCGGTTCAGTCGTTTTTCCGTGATGATGAGACAAACGAAAATTTCGTTTTTTACTAATATCTCGAGAACCACTGGTCGTAGAAACTCAAAACTCGGATATAATTTTAAGTGGGGCTATTTCTGGGCTACCCACAAAATTTCATCAAATTCGGTTCAGCCGTTCTCCCGTGATGGTGTGACAAACAGACAGACAGACAGACAGACAGACAGACAGACAGATTTTCATTTTTATTTATATAGATATACTAGCAGCATACCCGTTCTTCGTACGGAGTATATAATATAAAGAAACTTGAAATTCATAATCATGCCCAAATTCTTATAGTATACTAAATGACATGTTTAATCAAAATATTTTGTTAAAATATTTAATATAATGCTCCTAAAAAGAAGTTTAAGAATCTCTGTTCTCGCTATATAAAATTATCTTCATGGACATATCTGAAGAATAAAACATCTTGGACCCCTTATGTAAGCAAATATAAAAAAAATATGGAATTGAATCAATATATGCAAAATAAAAGCGTTAAAATTGTATGGGACCCGTACTAATTATATACGCGAATATTAGAAAATATAACCTGTATTAGTAGATTACATGTATAAATTGAAAATACCAATAAACCCGTAATCTTTAAATCTGAAGACAGTCATTTATTCCAATATATGTCAAAATTAAAGTGCTAAAATTATATGGGAAGATATACACGTACTACTTATAATGTCCGATTATTAGTAGAAGATTACCCGTTTTGCAATATGAGTCACAAATGTTTTTTGGTAAAATACAACAGACGACGTAATAAATTGAATATATAATTAATCCCCTTAATCTTCATACCAGAAGACTGTACTTGATTCCAATATATATGCCAATATATGTCAAAATATATGCCAATATACCTGTACTACTTATATTCTCGTAGGTTAGAAGATATACCCGTGCATTCCTAGAAGATTACACGTACAACGTACAATATGCGTGTGTCAGCAATTTTTGCCGCAATAAAACAATGGCGTAATAATTTAAAAATATCAATAATCCCTGAATCAATAATTCCGGAAAATATCAATAATAATAATGTTTAAACCTGAAGAGTATAATTGATATTATCCAGTCCAAAATGAAATGGCAATGAAATTTATTTTATATACATATCTTCATTATTCAAATCGGAAAGGATTTAATAAAAATCGTCTGCCGCATAAACACATTGGATTTAAATCCGTTGCTAAGCGACATGATATCATTTGCTTCAAATAAATTGGTAGAAAAAATATCGTCTAAATAGTTATATTTCTATGGAACATTTGGCGACAGTTTCGTCAAATTAGCGACATTTTAAAAAATCGCCAAATTTATCGCCAAGTGGGACTGTAGAACTGACAGTTCCACTTTGCGACAAATTGACGAAATATCATCACAATACTATCCCCTAACAAAAAACAATTAATATAATTTATGTAGCGCAATTTTATCAATTTCAAGATATTTTTATAGATTTGAAAACATTTTTATCAATTTGGTGACATTTTAAAAATTCGCTAAATGTATTACTAAGTAGGATGGTTGGTCTGACAGATAAATGCTAACCAAACATCATTTCAGTACTCTCTTCTAACAAAAAAAAAAAAAAATTTCATTGATATGTAGAAGACCCAAGCCACACGACCAACCCGAAGGTTTATGGCAGCTGTTTGTGTGTCGTTTATATCAATTTGGCGACATTTCCGTCAATTTGGCAAAGTTTAAGAAAAGTTGTCAAATTAGCGATATCCCTCCAAATTCGTAGCTTTGAATTTGCAGATCTGAATGAAACATTCTTATCCCGTTTCAATATACTAAATGAAAACACTACAATTGTATTAGAAGATATACCCGCTCTACTCTTTTTCTGTTTCAACAATCGGCTATATGAATTTATTGGCTAAACACAATATATGAGTTTAGTAGCTAAATACGATATAAGCTTGAAAACTCTTTGCCAAAATAAATGAAATTGATGTACGCAGTCAGCAATTAATATAATTAAAAGAAAAATCAAACCGTCCATTCATAAGATATACTTTTATATCCATTTATCCATTTATTTATTATTTAAATCGAAAAAAAATAATAAAAACATTAACAAACACATTTAATTTAATTGCGATGCCGAGCAACATGATATATCCTCCTAAAATGTTAAAATTTATTAACCACTAACAGCACACCCGTTATTCGTACGGAGTGTATAATTTAAAGAAACTTAAAGTTCGCAATCATGTGCAAATTCTGTTAAAATATTAAATTTATTGCTCCTAAAGAGAAGTTTAAGAATATATGTTCTCACTATGCAAAATTATCTTCACGATCAGATCTGAAGAATAAAACATCCTGCCCCCTTTTGTAAGCAAATTTACAGAAGAAAAAATTGGAATTGAATGAATATATGCAACCCCGTACTAATTATATTGTCGCAGATCAGAAAATATGCCGATGTGTTAGTAGAAGATTACCCGTATTACAATATGCGTCTCAAAAATATTTGCCAAAATAAAAGAGATGACGCAATAAATTGAAAACATCAATAATATCTGTACTCTTTATACCAGAAGGTCGTAATTGATTCCAATATATGCCAATATATATCAAAACATATGTCAATATACCTGTACTACTTATATTCTCGTAGATTAAAAGATATACACATGTATTAGTAGAAGATTCGTACAACATACAATATATGAGTTTAAACAATTTTTGTCATAATAAAATAATTGCATAATAACTTGAAAATATCAATAATTCTTGAATCAATAATCCCCGAAAATATAAATAATAATAATTTTTAAACCTGAAGACCGTAATTGATATTATCCAGTCAAAAATGCTATAAGAAAAATCAAATCGTTCTTTTCTAAAATATATTTTATATCCATTTATTTATTATTCAAATCGAAAAAATAATTATTAAAATTAACAGACAGATTTAATTTAATTGCGTTTCTGAGTAACATGATATAAGATAGAATCTTATAACATGTTAAATATGTCATGTCTTATAACATAAACTGTGAAATTAAATAACGATTTTGATTTCTCTATACTTCTCATTGTTCCGTAAAAGCGTGTTTTAAATAAACCATGAACCATGGAGATAGATTTCCCCTTTAAATCGTGTTTCAAACAATTCATGTTTTCAGAAAGTGACTAATTAACGCAAAAAATCTCCCATCAAACTCCGAGATTAAATTTTAATTCACTTTCAAACGATTTTCAAGCTTTTCGTTTGGATAAACCACGGAGTTAGGGAGTAGAACTCCTAGGAAAAAGTTCCGTTTTTCATTAATATCTCCACAACCCCAGGTCTTAGAAACTCGAAACTTGGACAAAATTTATGGGGGGATATTTCAAGGCTATTCTCCAAATTTCATTAAATTCGGTTCAGCCGTTTTTCCGTGATGATGAGACAAACGAAAATTTCGTTTTTTACTAATATCTCGAGAACCACTGGTCGTAGAAACTCAAAACACGGATATAATTTTAAGTGGGGCTATTTCTGGGCTACCCACAAAATTTCATCAAATTCGGTTCAGCCGTTCTCCCGTGATGGTGTGACAAACAGACAGACAGACAGACAGACAGACAGATTTTCATTTTTATTTATATAGATATATATATATATATATAGAAAGAGAGAGAGAGAGAGTATATATATTATATGTATAAATTATATGTACTAATTTAAACATTACTGAAAAATCCATTTATCTATAATACTGTATTATAAAGTTCTCACAAAATATGTTTTATTAACACTTTACAACATAGTTGAAAAGTGTTTATGACTTTGTTCATTCTGTCTGTCTGTCTGTCTGCCCGATCGCACGATAACTGCCGTAAAAATAACTTTATCAAAATGAAATTTTAGTATGTTGTTTTCATGGTCTGTGGGGATATAAATGAATAACATCAACCAATTAGTTATCGATTACACTCGGGTTGAAAAAATGAAGTACATTGAACCGTATTGGAAATAATCTTTCAAACATTTTTTAGACAAATTTAAAATTTACAAATGTCTTCGAAAGTTCTAAGAAATATTCAAATTATCCCATAAAAAATATAAAAACACATTCTAGCAATATATGTAGTTCGGTAGTTCTAAAAATAAAAATTAAAATATTAATTACACCCATATTGTATGAAGAGATTATGTGACCCACTTCAAAATAAAATGTGGAATTCATCTTGTGTCAAAATCGTGATTTTGAAAGTTCTTTTTAATTTATATTTAGTTTTGTATCCGTCCTAAAACCGCTTTATTTTTACTTAATTTCAATGCATCTATATTATGAAATAGCGCAATTGCAATATATTCGTGTTTAAACAATCAATGCCATCTATCTCGTGTCAAAATCGTTATTTTTAAAGTTCTTTTTAATTTATATTTACTGTTGTATTTGTCCTAAATCCGTTTTATTTTTGCTTAATTTTTATGCATCTGTATTCTGAAATATTATTAGAATATATTTGAGTTTAAATGATTACTAAACTTTGATTATTTCTAGAGCGAAGCTTAATGTTCACTTATGAAGAGTATAAACACATGAAGCTGTAAGATGAGTTGTATAAGAATTGCTGAATTTCTTTAATGCAAAATAATTTAGCTCTGGAGTTGTAATACAGCTGATATGAATTGTGGTAGCGGTTTCAGAACCAATCTGCATGTACTGACTCCGCTACACACAAGACCATGATCGAAAATTTAGCAGACCAAAAAAAACTGTAATTAACATTTTTAATTTCATCATAAACACTAATATTAACTCCAGGTTCGGTTTCAATAAAATTTCCCAGTTTAGGAGAATTATATCCTAAATGATATACAGTGAGTAAAACCATGAAAGAAATGCAAAAAAGGAACAGGCACATTTATCAAACAAATAATTCCTTTATTTAATGACTTGCATAATTATGAATATAGCTTAAGAATTTTATCATTCAACTTAATCAGAGCTCTCATTAACAAACAATCTTATATATTTGCTCTGTTCAGAAACAATTTCAATCAATAATTATAATTAATCAATATGCATTTTCTTAAGGCATTAATTTAAATCAAATATATATTTACTTGCACTGAGTAAACCATTAAGGATCAATTAATTCTTTCTATGCCTGTGATGCGGCGGAACTTCTGGTTCCGACTCAAAAATAATTTACCTGTATTATAGATTAATTTATCACAACACTGCACAGTTCCATTCAGGAAAACACGGCCGAATTCCGAGATAAAGTCCAAAATTTGGAATCACTGTCATCTCTCCTTTATAAGATATGCAGCCAGACCCACTGCGAAAAAGACTCATCTCAAGATTCTCACGGAACGAAGGCAGAATTCCTGGAATAAAAAAAAATAAATTTAGGATAGTTGAGAAGGAATTGTCGAAATTTTCCAGGTTCTTCTCCATTCAGCTCCAGAAAGGCAGGGCGGTTTCATTCGAAACAATTGCCCATCTCCGCCAGCTTAGCCATTTTGGCCAAAACCCTTTGTCTTCATTTTAGACAAATTTCACGATGCGACTTTCTCAGTCGAAAACTCCAGCTCCAATCTGTGGGTCTCACGAGGCCACAGCAAAAAGTTCTCCTTGCGCCGCTTCCTGATTGGACAGGCAAGCGCTCCTTCGCAACAGCCGATCTCTTCCGAACACACGTCACGCGTCTCAGCCCAGACAGAAATCCTAGACACTTCAACGAGTTCTCGACGAAACTCAGATTTTAACGTTAAATTAATACAGACAAGGCTTACCGAAACTCCGCACAGGCACGAAAGGAGAGAAAGATGTTTCTCTCTTTGAAAAACAAGAAAAGGCTCATGGTGCAGAATTGCGACATGACAGAATGAAACTTTCATTGATTTCACATAGAGACGAAGAAGATTTTATAACAGACTTTTTCGATGAAATTTTAGGCATAGAATTAATATTTTTTTTACCTCCATAGTTTTTAAGTTTTTAAGTAAAATAAATTATTGTAGTATTGTGATAAATGAAAGAAATGGCGAACGTGTATGAATGAAATATACTGAAATATATAAATGGTAATATATATTTGAATATATATATATATATATTAGCATTCAATACTTTTTATACAGCGAATAAATTGAAAATATCTGGTAGCACCTGACTTTCCTTATATTATAATGCAATGAATTTACTAGTTGTACTGTCAAAAAATAATGTATAAGATCCACGGCGCTGTGTTTTTATTGTTGAATCGCAGATTTGGCGATTTTCCGGCTGACAACATGTAAAATTATTTCAAAATACTCAATTAACTTATACTCTTCTCAACTCTAAACAATCATCAATACTGATAGCATCATCAATAGGCGATATAGTCCATATATTAAAACACTTTAATAATTACATCGCCTATTAGGCGTAATTTTCATTAATTTAACGTCATTTCTGCAATTTTGACGATATTTTTGTCAATTTGGGGCGAAATATCGCCATTGAAGAAATGCTTTGCTTAATTATTCGCTAAGTTTGCCAAATGCATCACCAAGTGGTACAGACAAACTGAGAGAAGAGTATTTCTTATATACCAGGAGATATGCCCTTCATATGAGGGAATTCAGAATTTGTAAGACATTACCTCCCATTTCGCGTTATTTTTATCAATTTGGCAGCATTTTTGTCATTTTAGAAACATTAAAATAGTCGCTAAGTTGACGACGATCCGCAAAAATGTCTCGTCAAACGTTATGGACGGATGGAGAAATTGACTATTCTTATAGTCTAAGCTTAAGTTCTTTCCAAGATATAACTTTTATCATCTAATCGTCATATTCATTGATTTAGATCCATTTTTTATTAATTTGGTAACATTTTCGTTAATTTGGCAACTTTTAAAATGTCGCCAAGTTGGCGACATTCCAACAAAATGTCGCCAAGCGTTATACACGGCGAAATAAGTTCGTATTGTAACAGATAAATGACTATTAGCGTCCAAATACAAAAGTATTACCTAAAGTACCTTTTCAAATAAATGGAACCAGCTAGATCCACGATAATGATGTCACCAAATTTATCGCATAATATTACTTATGAAAAGTGAACATATTTCACAATAGGTAATTTTTTTTTTTATGATTTTTGATAATTTTTTTGAAAAATGTGCAATATCTTGAAAACGGTTCAAGCTAGCTTTCTAAAATTTGTGTCAATGAAAAATTACATAATGAATTTTTCTAATGAAAAATTACATAAAGAATTTATGAATTTTTCTAATGAAACATTACATAAGAAATGACTATTTGCGTAATTTTATTAAACGTTTTAATTTTTTGATGATTTTTTCAAAATTTCACTCGAAAATGTAGGAGAGTTCTGAACATTCGATTGCGTATAAAAACAATGGACTTCCAGTATTCATAGATTGTAATTTTTGTACCAAACTTCGTTCGAATCGGTTCATTTGTTCGTTAATTATCGTCTCCACAGACTCACTGACACAAACACACGCACACACTCAAAAACGTCTGATTCGTGATCAGGCATGCTTGAAACGTACTCTCCCGTCGAAAACTCATTCGAATTTTCGACCTCGTCACAATACTTTCCTTATATGTATATAAGGAAAGTAACAAATGCAATCTTAAAAGTCTTTTATCAGTTCAGGCCGTTGCGCATACCCCTAGAGTGACGTATATCTGTATGTTTGTGCGTATCTGTCTCTCGATGCAATGGATGGATGTATCTAGATATCTAGATAAAAATTACAATGTACCTAGATAAAAAGCATAATGAATCTAGATAAAAATATTTCCGATGAAACTCCATGAAATTTAACTGTGAAATATTTTATAGGTTACCTTATTGGAGATTATATGTTAGTATTTTTTCTTAGATTGTTTGAAAATCAATAAAAAATATCTGATGTGGGCAACACATGACTTTCCTTATATAATGCAATGAATTTACTACTTTTACAGTAAAAAAAATATTTTTATAGCAGATATTTATATTCCTTCCAAGATATTTAAATTTAGTCGATGATTCGTCATTTTCCATGTCGTCATCATCAATGAGCCTTCATTGATTTATTCATTTTTATCCATTTGGCGAGTCTTTCAGTAATTTAGCAGCATTTAAAGAAGTGGCCAAGTTGGCGACAGTCCACAAATTCGTCGCCGATATCTCGCCAAGCGTTATAGACGGAGAAATATGTTATTGTTACAGCTGATAAATGACAATTGGCGTTTAAATAAAAAAGTGTTATTCAAAGTGTCTTTCTCTATGAATGGAACAAGCTAGATCCACGAGAATGATGTCACTAAATGTATCGCATGGTATTACATATGAAAAGTGAACATGTTTCTCAATAGGAAATAATGCTTTTTACTTTCCTTATATACATAATGTATAAGGAAAGTATTGTGACGGGGTAGAAAATTCGAATTCGAATTTTCGACGGGAGAGCACGTTTCAAGCATCCCTGATCACGAATCAAACATTTTTGACGTGATGTATGTGTGTGTGTGTGTGTGTGTGTGTGTGTGTGTCAGTGAGTCTGTGGAAACGATAACTGACGAGCGAATGGACCGATTTAAACCAAATTTGGTACAAAAATCACAATCCGTAAACACTGGAAGCCTATTGTTTTTATACGCAATCGAATGTTTGGAACCCCCCTAAATTTTCGAATTAAATTTTGAAAAAAATCGTCAAAAAATCAAAACCATTAATGAAGTTACGCAAATAGGCATTTCTTATGTAATTTTTTGTTAGAAAACGATTGACGTAAATTTCAGAACGCTAACATGAACCGTTCTCGAGATATTGCACATTTTTCATAAAAATTATCAAAAAGTCATATAAAATAAAAAAAAAATATTTCCTATTGAGAAACATGTTCACTTTTCTTATGTATATACCATGCGATAAATTGGATGACATCATTCTCGTGGATCTAGCTCGTTCCATTCATGAAAAAGATACTTTGAGTAATACTTTTGTATTTGAACGCCAATAGTCATTTATCTGCAGTAAGAATAACTTATTTCTCCGTCCATAACGCTTGGCGAGTTTTTGGCGACAAATTTGGCGGAATGTCGCCAACTTGGCAACTTTTTGAAATGTTGCTAAATTAACGAAAATCTCGCCAAATGGGTAAAAATGACGACGAATTGTCGAAAATTCAATATCTTGGAAAGAAGATTAGTATCTACTATAAGAAAAACCTATTTTTACTTTCCTTATATACATAATGTATAAGGAAAGTATTTTGACGGGGTCGAAAATTCGAATTCGAGTTTTCGACGGGAGAGCACGTTTCAAGCATCCCTGATCACGAATCAAACATTTTTGAAGTGATGTCTGTGTGTGTGTGTGTGTGTGTGTGTGTGTGTGTCTGTGTGTGTGTGTGTGTGTGTGTGTGAAAGTATGTGTGTGTGTGTGTGTGTCAGTGAGTCTGTGGAGACGATAACTGACGAACGAATGGACCGATTCGAACCAAATTTGGTACAAAAATCACAATCCGTAAACACTGGAAGCCTATTGTTTTTATACGTAATCGAATGGTCAGAACCCCCCTAAATTTTCGAATAAAATTTTGAAAAAATCGTCAAAAAATCAAAACCGCTAATAAAGTTACGCAAATAGACATTTCTTATGTAATTTTTCATTAGAAAACGATTGGCATAAATTTTAGAACGCTAACATGAACCGTTCTTGAGATATTGTACATTTTTAAAAAAAATTATGAAAAAGTCACATAATAAAAAAAATTCCTATTGAGAAACATGTTCACTTTTCATATGTAATACCACGCGATAAATTGAGCGACATCATTTTCGTGGATCTAGCTTGTTCCATTCATGAAAATATATACTTTGAATAATACTTTTGTATTTTAACGCCAATAGTCATTTATCTGCTGTAAGAATAACTTTTTTCTTAGTGCATAACGCTTGGCGAGATTTTGGCGACGAATTTGGCGGAATGTCGCCAAATTGGCGACTTTTTGAAATGTTGCCAAATTAATGAAAATCTCGCCAAATGGATAAAAATGATGCTAAATCAATGAAAATGACGACTAATTGTCGAAAATTCAATATCTTGGAAAGAATATTAGTATCTACTATAAGAAAAACCTATTTTTTTACTGTAAAAGTAGTAAATTCATTACATTATATAAGGAAAGTCATGTGTTGCCCACATCAGATTTTTTTATTGTAAAAGTAGTAAATTCATTACATTATATAAGCAAAGTCATGTGTTGCCCACATCAGATTTTTTATTTTATATAACTTTTTGATAACTTTTTGAAAAATGTGCAATATCTCGAGAACGGTTCATGCTAGCGTTCTAAAACATATGTCAATTGTTTTCTAATTAAAAATTGCACAATAAATGTTTATTGGCGGTTTTGATTTTTTGACGAGTTTTTCAAAATTTCACTCGAAAATTCAGTTGGGTTCTGAACATTCGCTTGCGTATTAAAACAATAGGCTTCCAGTGTTTGCGGATTATAATTTTTGTACCTAGTTTCGTTCGAATCGGTTCATTCGTTCGTCAGTTATCGTCTCCACAGACTCACTGACACAAACACTCACACATACACACACACACACACACCCTTGTCAAAAACTGTGCTTTTTCTTCCATCAAGAAAAAGAAATCTGCCCCTTCTAAAAGTTTCACTTGGTGGAACAACGACCTGAAAAAACTCAGAAATTTTGTATCGGCCCTCTACAAGCGTATCAAATCCCTGGAAAAAAGTTCAGCCTCCTCGGAGGATATCTCTGCAGCGAAAATCAAATATAAATTAAATAGGGCAAAGTATAAAAAACTTATTAACAAAACCAAACTTAACTCATGGAAATCCTTTTGCGGAAACTGTAACTCTACTTTTGGAACCCATTTTAAATATGCCTTTCAGAAACATCGCAAAATTAATAGCATTGAATTACAGTTTCCCGACAACATCAACTTAGAATATCAGGAAAAGATTGACCGACTCCTGGACCATTGCTTTCGGGAGGATGCAGATTTCTCGGGTTTTCCAACCTTCTCTCTGCCGGTTCACGGCCTTGGAGAGGTCTCCCCGGAGGAAATTTTCATAGTTATTAATAATCTTAAGAGCGGAAGGGCCCCTGGCCCTGACAAAATTGACTTCACCCTCTGGAAGAAATTTTTTAAAGCCTTTCCCTCCCTTTCTTCTAAAATGCTCAACCTATGCTTCAAGTTTTGCCACTTCCCTACATGCCTTTAAACTGCCAACGTCCTATTTTTCAACAAACCCGGCAAAGACCCTTCCCTCTGCTCTTCTTATCGGCCCATATGTTTGCTTCCCACCTTAGGGAAAATTATTGAAAAGCTATTTATAAACAAACTAAATCACTGGCTCTCCTCCGGTGGGATCCTACACCCTCTTCAGTTTGGTTTCCGTGAACTGTGCAGTTGCGAAGATGCTATCCATGGGTTGATCGGTTCAATCTCCAAGCTCAGGCCAGGACATTATGTTTCCCTCACCACCATAGACATCTGCGGGGCCTTCGATAATTTAAATTGGAATATTCTTCCCCTCACCCTTGGCAATATCAACCTCCCTATTTCTTTCCAAAATTTTATCTACTCATACCTTCTGGATAGAAGAATTTCTTTTGTAGACGGCCTTTTCACCCATTCCAGGGTACTCTCCCGCGGAGCACCCCAAGGCTCCGTGATTTCCCCCACTCTCTGGAACCTTTATTTTAACAATATCCTTCTTTTAAATAATGACCAACATTACTTGCAGGCCTTTGCGGATGATCTAGCGGTGGTGACCTTTGACCCTTCTCTTAAATCCCTTGCTACAAAAAATAATCTACTTCTCAACTCAGTTTCGAACTCCCTTGCCCAACTAAAACTTGAAATCTCTCCCTCTAAATGTAAAGCAATTGTCTTTAATAAAACCCGCTCTAAAAGAAAACAATCTCCTACTTTCAAAATTAATGGCATCAAGATAAATATCTCCCGTAACCTTAAATTCCTTGGTGTCATCTTGGACGATAATTTTAAATGGAGTGCCCATGTTTTCCACCTTAGAGAGAGATGTTTTAAGATAGCTACAACCTTCGGAAAACTTGCCGGTTCTAATTGGGGAGTCAACAAATCATTTCTTAAAATCTGGTACCTGTCGGTAATCGAGAAAGTTCTCTCTTTTGGGGCGGGAATCTGGGGCGAGAAATTAACTGGTGCTCAAATTAAATCTCTTTTATCCCTTCAAAGAATATTCCTACTTAAGATATCATCAGGTTTTAGAACTTCTTCCAACATCTCTCTCTTTTCCCTCACCGGGATTCCCCCCATACATTTTGTAATTAAATCTTTACACTCCAAATACTCCTTTTGGAAACAACGCAAAAATCCCTTTTCTGATCCTGCTTTTCCCGCCCCCCCATTGTTTGACTTTAATTCTCCTTTTTCGGGCACTCCTCCTTCTTCCCGCATAGCCCTTTTTGAACCTTCTGACCCTCTTCATTTTTCTAATATTAACATTTATACAGATGGCTCATCTTTGGATGGCAACACTGGTTTTTCTGCCTGTTTTTTTATCCATGATGTCCTGGACCGAGTTTTCTCCTTTAAACTTGGCACCGGGAATACAGTTTTCCAGGCGGAAATAGCAGCCATTGATTTCGCCATCTCCTGGGCAATTGAACATAAAACCAAAATTAACATTTTTTCTGACAGTCTCTCCTCTATCATGGCATTTAAATCGATTAAAAATAAATCTAACTATCTCAATAATATCAAAATTAAAGCAAACTCTCACAAATCTGTTATAAATCTTACATGGGTAAAAGCCCACGCGAACATCCATGGAAACGAGGTCGCAGACCATCATGCAAAACTTGCTACAACCTCTGGCTCCCCTCTCCATATCCCCTTCCCTTACTCCCTCTTAAAGAAATACTGTAATAATCAACTTATCAAACATTGGCAAACCTACCTTAACGATTATGTCTCTCCCAGAACCCATGATCCCGCCAGAATTTCAAAATTTCTCCCCTCCGTGGACCCTAACACCCTAATCTCTAATCCCTATCTTACTCAATTTCTAACGGGCCACGGCCCTTTCCTCGATTATCTATACTTCTTCAAGCACAAAAAGTCCTCCAATTGCTCTTGTAACATTTACGGTGACGCGGATCACTATATTTTTTCTTGTCCGCATTCCCTCCCTTTCCATCTTTCCCGCCCCACTGATGCCAACTCTGCGGCCTGGTTTTCTAGGATCCTTAAAAACTCTTCATCAATCTCAAAAATCAAAAACTGTATTCTTGTTGCCAGGGATATCTCAAATAATATCGCCTGAATATCAACCTGTGTTCCCTCTGGTCTGTGTGACTATTACTGCTCCCCTCCCTTTAGTACATATCGCAGATTTGTACATATTGCATATTGCAAATTGCATTATTTTTTGTATATATTGCATTCTTGTACATATTTTGTACATATTTTGTACATATTCTGCACATACTGCTTTGGTATCCTCTTGTACATATCGCTTTGCATACCTCAGAATTCTCTCTGCTCCTAACTTGGTAACTTTGTCTCATTTTTTATATAATCTGAGGTAGCTGTCAAGGCTCTGTGTTCTGTGTGCTTTGATGTAAGTGACCTGTGTTCTGTCTTTTGTGTTTTGTGTGCTTTCAAATTATATTGGTGTAGCTCCGTTAACGAGCTCTCTCCACCTGAAGACTCATGCTTACAGCGGTGGAAACTTGTTGAGCCTTTTGGGTAAATTCACAGGATTTGTAGAATTATTATTTTCTACTCCCTTCTATTTTGCTCCTTCCGCCTGAAATCTTTATGTCATAAGTGGTGGAATCTTGTAAATACCATCTATGTAAAATTTTATTTTGATCTTAAATAAACTGTGCCCTGTTTCGCCGCCCTCTGCGGGCCGCTCGTGGGACCCCTCCTCTGGTTTGGTGCTGAATGAATCGTTGGACGGAGACCATGTGAGTTAGCTTCCGCTATCTCCTTTCCCGGCCACACAATTTGTTACCATAAACCCTTGGGTTGGTCGTGTGGTCTGGGTCTTCTACACTCTACACACACACACAGACATCACTTCAAAAATGTTTGATTCGTGATCAGGGATGTTTGAAACGCGCTCTCCCGTCGAAAACTCATATTCGAATTTTCGATCCCGTCACAATACTTTCTTTATACATTATGAATATAAGGGAAGTAACAAAGCCATTTTAACAGACTTTATTATTTTCCTTATATATATATTGTATAAGGAAAGTATTGTGACGGGATCGAAAGTTCGAATTCGATTTTTTGACGGGAGAGCACGTTTCAAGCAACCCTGATCACGAATCAAACATTTTTGAGGTGACGTATCTGTGTGTGTGTGTGTGGGTGTGTGTGTGTGTGTGTATGTGTCAGCGAGTCTGAGGGGACGATATCTCACGAACGAATAAAGCGATTCGAATGAAATTTAGTACAAAAATCACAATTCGTGAGTACTGGAAGGCTATTGTTACTTTCCTTATATACATAATGTATAAGGAAAGTATTGTAACGTGATCGAAAATTCGAATTAGAGTTTTCTACGGAAGAGAACGTTTTAAGCATCCCTGATCACGAATCAAACATTTTTGAAGCGATGTCTGTGTGTGTGTGTGTGTGTGTGTGTGCGTGAAAGTATGTGTGTGTGTGGTCAGTGAGACTGTGTTGACGATAACTGACGAACGAATGGACCGATTCGAACCAAATTTGGTACAAAAATCACAATCCGTAAACACTGGAGCCTATTGTTTTTATACGCAATCGAATATTCTGAACCCCCCTAAATTTTCGAATGACATTTTGAAAAAATCGTGAGAAAACCAAAACAACTAATAAAGTTACGCAAATAGGCATTTCTTATGTAATTTTTCATTAGAAAACGATTGACATAAATTGTAGAACGCTAAAATGAACCGTCCTCGAGATATTGCACATTTTAAAAAAAAAAATATCAAAAAATCATAAAAAATTATAAAAAAAATTACTATTGAGAAACATGTTCACTTTTCATATGTAATGCCATGCGGGGCCGGCGGGATTAGTTCTGCTCCCTATCGGGCCTATGCCTGCGGCGCTGCTGTAGCTCGTGACGTCATAAAGTACATCCCACTATTTGCAACTTACAGCATGTGTTTGAAAGTATGATCGTGTAAATATTGACAAAGATACAGATGTATCCTAATAAGATTAGCTATATCGTTAATATTTTTATTATCTAGGTAATAATAATAATGCATGGTGTTGTTAATTTCTAATATTTAAGGGAAAATGTAATCAATTTGTCCACTTTTTTCAAGATACTTAAAGTGATGCACATGCAGTATAGGTCTAACGAACGTATCACCGAAAGGGTTCTTTTAAGTGTATTTTTAAAATCTAGAACATGATTAGAAGTGATCTAGAACTAGATTCATGGATGTCAAGATTTTAGGTAGTGTAATTTTTTCAAATCCAACGTCAAATTCGTCCGTTGAACGAGTATTTTTGCTACGTAAGAAGCTGATGGAAATCGCTGAACAATGAATGTAAATTCAAAGAAACAATTTCAGAATACAAAAGCTGTAAATTTGGAAATACAAAATGAGGTAGAGAATGAAAATTTTATCATTTTTAACTTTTCAAAGGTATAAATAAACATACCTTAATGGAATAAGTAGAATGCAAATACATGTTTTTCACTTTCCCTGCAATACATGGTAATGTATAGGGAAAGTATTGGAATCATGCCGAAAATCACAACTCGAGTTTTCGACGGATCTGCACGTTTCGAGACCTGCAGAATACGAAAAAACCATTTTTAGCGTGACGTCTGTGTGTGTGTCTGTGTGTGGAGATTTTGTATCCACTCTAACTAAAAAACTAATGGACTGAATTTCACAAAATTTGGTAGGTAAGTCACTTGTGAGCGAGTCTGGTGCTGAATAGTTTTGGGTACGATTTGGAATAAAAGAACCCGCCTTTTTTTGCGAAATGGCCCGCAAAAGCTTGTATCCACTCTAACTGAAAAACTATTGGACCAAATTTCACAAAATTCAGTAGATAAGTCACTTGTGGATTAACCTGGTGCTGATTAGATTTTGGTATGATTCGGAAAATAATGACCTGCCTTTTTTTGCAAAATGACCCTCAAAAATCGTCCAAATCTAAACTAAAGAACTGGGTATACTCAAATATATCCATTAAATGCTGATTTAATACGTAATTTTTAACGACGAAAAGAATAAGACCAACCCCATTACACTAGGACTAGCCGTTCTCGAGATATTTTAGTTTTTCCTATTTTCCCTACGCCACCTTTGAAAATAAGCCCGGTTACCGAATGAGAACGGAAATTGAATTAAAAGTGAAATAAATTTAATTAAAATAAAGAGAACGTTAATATAAGTCTGCAGGGAAAGTCATGTGCTGCTCACATCAGATTTTTTATTTATGCATTAGCATAATGAAATTTTTCTTAGTAAGGTTTGTTGTTGTCAATATAAATTGTTCGATTTATATATGTAAAGTGTAGAGTTAGACATTTTTGCGGATTGTTGTTGCACCCCTCTAAAATTTTTGGTAACCCCCCCCCCCCCCAAAATTCATGGATTATACACTCTCAAATATTTTGGTGTAAGTAATTAAAAAAGTAAATGTGCAGAAAATTTCATGTACGTGTTTTGATTTTTTATTAGTGAGTCAAAATGGAATCATTGACCTGCAATTTGTAAACGGTCTATGGGCAATTGTCATATTGTCGTAGCATAAAATTAAGTAGATTAAAAGCATAAAATTAAGTAGATTAAAAGCATAATTTTTTTGGAAAAACTGAAATTCATATTGGCTCCGAAAACTTTTCGTGGATTATTTAGCTTATTATTGTTTCATTAAAATGCAGATGACAACACTCAGCAACCTTAAAGTGTTAAAAGTAGAATTTTCAAAACTTCACATGAAAATCGTCTGTCAATAAGTAACGTCTAATATTATTTTCGTTGAAAAAAAAAAACAGGTAAGATTTAAGCTATTAAAATAAGTTTGGTAAAATAGTTTGTCATTGTAATACAGTATTATGTTTGATATTTAATCGATTTATTCAAATTTATTAAATTATTTCTGTTGTATAAAAGCGTATAACCCGAAAGCGATTTTTTAGTTTTTTAAAATTATTACTATTTGAGACTACTGTCTTTTCCTGTTATTCACGCTAATCTCTACATTTCATTAAACCAAAACAGGGATTTCAATTTAATCTGAAAGTGCACAATAACAAAAAATAAATATTTTTATATCACAACCCTGCTGTCAATTACAAATATAACTTCCGGAATAGTCGTTCATAATAGGCGTGATCACTTATTGACGGTTAAAATATAAATCTAATGTCTGTATTATTATGTATGTATATTATTATTAAGTATGTATGCATATTATTATTATGTATGCATATATTATTATTAAGTATATATATATTATTAAGTATGTATGTATATTACTATTAAGTATGTATTATTATTAATTATATATATATATATATTATTAAGTATGTATGTATATTACTATTAAATAAGTATTAATATTATATTAATTAATAGTATTAAATAATTATTAATAGTATATTAATTATTAAGTATTATTACTATTAAGTATGTATGTATATTAGGATATATGTTATGTAAATCTGACAGTTAAAACTTTTGAAAGACCTTATTACAAAAATGTTTTAGGAGAACTATGTAATTAGAAATTTAATTAACTCTGCCCAAAAGCATTATTATATATATATAAGAGGTCATAATGTGTTTCTGTGCATTAGGTTATTTAAGAACAAAAACCAGATTTCTCAAGTAAATGAATTTTATGAAAAAATAAAATTCAAAAGGTTAAAACCTGGCATTGAATCTTTTAGAAGAAAGGAAAAAAAACCTCGTAACTACGGAAATATTCAGTATTTTTTTACTTTATAATCTTATTTATATTCCTTCTTTATATATATAATTTGTTTTCGTTATATTTATTCAATTAAATCATTTTTACTTAAGAACTGGAGCAAAGTGTAAACGCCGTGGATGGGATGTAAGTTGTGACGTCACGAAACCTGCATCTAGGCCCGATAAGAAGAAGAAATCCCGCCGGCCCCGTGCCATGCGATAAATTGGGTAACATTATTCTCGTGGTTCTATTCATGAAAATAGACACTTTGAGTAATATTTTTTTATTTGAACTCCAATAGTCATTTATCTGCTGTAAGAATAACTTATTTCTTCGCCCATAACGCTTGGCGAGATTTTGGCGACGGATTTGGCGGAATGTCGCCAACTTGGCGACTTACTGAAATGTTGCCATATTAACGAAAATTTCGCCAATTGGATAAAAATGACGCTAAATCAATTAAAATGACGAGCAATTGTCCAAAATTCAATATCTTGGAAAGAATATTAGTATCTACTATAAGAAAAACCAATTTTTCTTACTGCAAATGTAGAAAATTCAGTACATTATATAAGGAGTTATGTGTTACCCACATCAGATTTTCTTTAAACATAATCGAATGTTCAGAAACCCCCTAAATTTTCGAGTGAAATATTGAAAAATCATGAAAAAATCAAAACCTTTAATAAAGTTACGCAAATAGACATTTCTTATGTAATTATTTTTTAGGAAACGATTAACATAAACTTTAGAGCACTAGCATGAACCGTTTTCGAGATATTATACTTTTTTCAAATATATTTATCAAAAAATACGATAAATTAAAAGAAATATATATTAACTGTTGAGAAAAATGTTCACTTTTCATATGTAATATCATGAAATAAATTGGGTGACATCATTCTCGTGGATCTAGCTCGTTCCTTTCATGAGAAAAGTACTTTGAGTAATACTTTCGTATTTGAACTCCAATAGTCATTTATCTGCTATAAGAATAACTTATTTCTCCGTTTATAACGCTTGGCGAAATTTTGGAGACGAATTTGGCGGAATATCGCCAACTTGGCGACTTTTTGAAATGTTGCCAAATTAACTAAAATATCGCCAAATGACTAAAAATGACGCTAAATCAATGAAAATGACGACTAATCAATGAAATAATGACGCTAACTCAATGAAAATCAATGAAATTGTCGAAAATCCAATATCGTGGAAGGAATATACGTATCTACTATAAGAAAAACCTATTTTGTTTTACTGTAAAAGTAGTAAATTCATTGCATTATATAAGGAAAGTCTTGTGCTGCCCGCATCAGATTTTTTTTATTTTTAAATGCACGGAAAACCAGTTCTACGAGATCGAGTGCAATTATGTAAAAAATGATATTGGCGGTATTTAAACAACTGTCTTGACTTTATACTTTCTCTGCAATACATCTTAATTTATAAGGAAAATAATGGAATTATGTCGAAAATCGCAGCTCAAATTTTCGACGAATCTGTAATATTAGAGCACCCTACTAGAACCTCAAAACACTATATTTAACGTGACGTCTGTTAGTGTGTGTGTGTGTGCATGTGTCCGTTTATGGATATTTCTGTCTGTCTGTGTAATAGTATATGTATCCACACTAACTAAAACACTAATGGAACAAATTTAACATAATTTTGCAAATAAGTAACTAGTGGTAGCCCTTGTGATGATTAGATTTTAGTACTATTGGGAAAACAAAAATGAAGTCTTTTTTTTTTTTTTTTTTTGCGAAATAAGCTTCAAAATTTGTATTTATCCTGTATTGTGCATAAAATAATGGAATTTAGGAGATAAATTGGATATCACAGAATTTGGAAGATAAGTTTCTTTCGGGATACCTTGGTGCTGATACAATTTTGATACAATTTGGAAAAAAATGAAACTGCTGTTTTTGCCAAATAACCATTGTAAAAATGTAGAAAACATTGTAAAAATGTAGAAAACATTCTAAAAATGTACAATAAAAGACTACATATGTGCATATTTATTTAAATTAAATTCTTGTTTTATAAGCAATGTTTGAGGAAGTAAAGAATAAGACTAACTCCATAACTCTAACCACACTTGGGATACTTCAGTTGAAATGATTTTTGACACGTCGAATTTGAAAATACGCCCAGTTATCAAATGCAAACGAACATTGATTTAAAACTGCAAATTAAGAGTAATTTTAAGAAATATGTTCGAGTTATTTTGTTCAATTAAACTCAATTTAATGAATCATGAAGGAAATACAGATGAAATGAATGTGAATCTGTAGGGAGAGTCATGTGCTGCTCACGTCAGTTTTTCATTTATGGAAGCAAAGATTTGTAAGCTTGTTACACGAGATAGATCAAGAAAGAGAAAGCTGGTGAAAAATAATGTCAGTCTTATCCATTAGCAAAATCGACTTTCTGGCTTATTTTGTGTCATGGAATCACGCCAATAAGAACTCCCAAAATAACATGACATCCTGTGGAAAAGAAATAAAGCTTATTGGTGTAAAGAAATCATACCCCCTTATCATATCTCTTCAAGACGATGTATAGAAGGATATTAAAAGAAACTTCTTCAACGTATTATTTTTTTCAACATAAAGTAAGAAGAACACGATTGTAGAGGCAATAGAATCTTTAAGAAATTGGGTGAAGAAAATATTTGTATTTGTCGAAAATATTGTGTTGCGTTGAATATTTCCGAAATATGAACATAATTGTATGACACAAATTGTATTGCTGAAATTATAAACGACGTAATAAAAGAAATTTAATGGCAGTAGAAAGCAATAAAATTATACGTATCATTATGAAATTATATATTAATAATGAGTATGCAAAAATATGACTGTATAGAATGCAAAATAGATATTTAAATCAAACTTTACTAGTAATTTTAGTGATATTTTTTTATGTCGAAACAATGATAATACCCAGTAAACGTCTAATGTATAGAAAATTAACAATTTGATATATTTTATCTGAAAATAGTAATAACATATTACTTATTACTGCCATTCAATTGATTTATTGCCAAATTGAATAATTCATTTTTAACGAACTTTAAAAATGATTTAATTTTAATCAAAGCATTAATAACGATACTATTTTAAATATTATTATATTAAATTATATTTTCATTTAATTGACTTACTTAATCTACTGTTTGGCCATTCGTTTTGGTTGGACCGACCTTGATACCTTTTTTCCGGCGATACTATGCTGACTGATATTGGTCATGGAATATTTTAGTGCACAGCAGGGAAAACGTCGACCCATAACATAAAACTTGCATTGCCGTTCACTCTAACACACAGGACAACCAAGTTAAAGGCTTTGGTTATAAACAAACATACCCCTGGGTAATTAAAACGCCACAAGTAAAAACTCTAAGTAAGTTACCATACCTCCTTTAGATTTTGATGTTAAATTAATATAAAATATCCACTAAGTTTTATGTATAGCCAACATTAAGGTATAAAGTAAAATAAAAAATCTATAAATGGAAATGAAAAAAGAAAGAGAAATGCAAATCCCTAGTAAACAACTACTCCCTGTGAAATATAATTTTACACCCAATTGTGTTTTCATCTATATCGAATCCTGAGAAATATATATTTTATGGAAAATAATTTCAAAAAGCAATATTATGGCTGGATTTATGCCACCAATAGGAACTCAAGGGATTTTGTGACGTCACGACTTCCGAGAAAGTATTCGTTCTTCGTCAAGTCAAACACGTAGCAACCCTTAAAAACTGACACGCCATCGATTGTCCAGCCGTCCAATCTGTTGCTCAAGTCCTCAGGATGAGTCGGACGGTCTGGATCTTCAACACTATCGATTGCGACATCAACAGAGAAACTCTTCATCCGAGATGTCCTTGTCCAAAAGTCCAACTTAAATGCACAAATGTTACATACACGTTTAAACTTCATAGAAAATATAGAAATAGACTAAATAAAGATATTAAAGCATGAGTACTTCTTAATCATGCCAAAAATTAAAGCAGTATGAAATCGATGATTTTCAAATGCAAATATGAATACGTATAATTTATGCATATTTCGATGCATTTTTAAATTTTCTTAAAATTGATGGAATTATCTTATGACGGAATTGCCTTGATGACTACAATTTAAAGCTCGTTAGAAAGAGCGTTTTTTATATATTCGATGATGATGGTGTCAAGATGGAAACTATATGTCCGATTGCTCCACCGATATGTGTGCAAATCGTTCAAAATTGCGTTTCCTTATAAAATAACTGAAATTCTTATTAGAAATAAAAAAAGTGTCTTGAGACCGAAGTTGTTTTATTTTACAGTATAAAATATCCTAAATATGGGTCACTTAGATTTTCTACTATGCGGACAGTAGACATACATATTTTTCGGTTAGGTAACTGCTATATATATATATATATTATTATTATTATTAACACTAGTCGATCATAATATGAGTTAGTCATGTATATGTCCTTCATGAATTTAGTAAAAGTTTATTGCAGTATACAATACGCAGAAGTATAGAGCGAGCTAGAAGTAGTATAAGAACAAACTCCATAAATTTTGTACCACACCTTGTGCATTATGAAATATAGATTTAAAGCAGTTATAAATATTTCATCCATTTGTGTTATTCAGCGGATATGTGGATAGGAACTAATATAAAAATCATGGGATTCATTCCATTAATTGAATTCTGTTTGATCCCTAAGGCGACTGATGCAATGTTCATGCATCTTGAATCGGATTTAATTATGAAAGTGCTTTAGTTAACTCAAGGAATAGAACGATGAAAACTTGAATTAGTAGCGAGAATTCGATAGTAATCAATTCGCTGGAAAAAATGAGGAAAATATTTGGTATTTATGGGAATCAAAATCTTCGTGTATTCCACAATACCAGAGAGAACTTTTTCAGAATTTTTAACTGAAAAATAGTATTCAACTCACACACAACTGTCTGCTACATTGTATCTGAATTTTCGCATAATTGCGTTGCGTAATTTCCCCTCTACTTATTGCTTACTAAGGTAACAGCTCTAATTTTTCCAGTTTCTAGGACCAGAGGCATTAATATTAATTCAGAGATATTAATAACAACTTTTGTCGAGATATTCCTAAAATTTTAAATTAATTAGTTCACAGATATGGCAATTATTCCTTGAACTTTAATAAAAGAAAAAAATATGTATCATGTTTCCTAGCAAGGACATTACATTTATTTAACCCGTAAATAACGCACCGTCTTCCCTATGGTACATGGAGTTGAATTCTTTCCCAGAAGATGTATATAACGTTGACATTATAAAAGTTATTGTTTTAAAGTTCAATAAATTCTTCGTTTAAATTAAAATGACTTTTGCATATGGAAACAAATTGCAAAGTGTCTGTACTCTGGAACGGGTTTTGGGGTTATAAAGTGTAGAGGGATGTGAGATTGATCAGATGCAAAGTTCTGAGATCGCGAAACTTGTTTTTGTGAAGGAATACTGGGAAAATGTACAGTTTGAAAGTTTATCAAATATAAATGATAATTTTTAATTCTGACATAATATTTTAATGTTAACTGATTCATGTGTCTACTGATTATTTTGCATCTTACACATTGTAATTATTAAATAGTCAGGGATTACTACTCTATTTAGAGATTTCCGAAAGAAATATTTACAGTTCTATTTAACTTTTCAAAATATGGACAATTGATTACAGAGTGAGAATTAAGATCTTTTTACTTTCTTATACTATGGAATTATAGGATGTAGAAAGTATTGTTTTTAAGAAATATTTCGGTTTCGAGATTTTGATGGCAATATATATTTCAGGATCTACCGAACACGTTTTGACTATTTTTAGAGTGTTTTCCATTTTGAAATACTTCCTGCTAAGAAAAATAACCCCACCAGCTGCTTAAAAATGGATTATGTTATGGAAAAATCCAGTTGAAACACACTTATTTAATTTATATTATACAAAGTGTTTCAAAATTAATACAACAAACTTTCGGGGGTGATAGAACAAAACGAAACAAACACTTTTCATGATAGCATGCATGGTCGTAAGTGAAGCAGTTGCGCGCTAGAGGGTGATTTCCATTTCTCCACACACACGCTGTCTTACGCAATGTAAAAAAATGACTGGCATGAAACATCGAAACTAAGCTGTATTTAAGAAAAAACAAATGTATGGCAGCACTTAAGGATCCCCTTTCAGATTCGGCGGTACAAGCGAGAAAATATTCTGTGATCGGGATCACGACTTTAGGGCAATCGGCTTTGAAAAAGTCTTTGCACTTCCATGCCATTATTACCTTTGGCGAGACTGTAGGGAAAATGCATGTTCGGCTTCTTCACATTGGTATACCAATTGCTAATGACCCCACATATGAAAATCACTGCATTTATATGCGTACTTGAAAGCGCCCTCTACAGCGTAACTGCTTCACTTGCGACGATACATTCTATGAAGAAACGTGCTTGTTTCGATATGTTCTATCACCTCTGAAAGTTTGCTGCATTAGTTTTGAAACACCCTGTACGTTATATTGCCGTTACAATCAATTCTTTAAATACGTTTGTATTGTGAAACCGCTGCGCGTTAAGTTTATGTACGCAACGCTTTGCACGGATTGTACATCAGCGGAAACTCTTTATTCACGATGTATTACAGACGAAAGCGTTTTCAGATGCGTTTCAGATTAGTTAGATGCGCCTGGCTGAAATGCATCAATGGGCGTATCAGTCGTTAGACGTATTTCTAGTGTTTAGATGCGTATGCAACAAGCGCTGCTGCATGCATGCGTGACTAACGTGATGCAGCTGTTGTTTAGTTATTTAATGGAGTTATTGTTTTTGACTGTTTCAGGGCGCATCGAAACTGTGCATACGCGTATCGAGAACTACTTCAAGAAAACTATTCAAGTCAAGACTTTAGAAAAGGTGCGGTGTAGACCAGTGTTTAGCGAGCGGAGATTGCCCTCAGACGAGCCAAGTTCGATACTGGGTTCCTCCAAAACAGTCCTCGTGTTCACGCGGAATGCGGGAACGTTAAATATGCGGGTCCGTAAGATCTTCCAAGAGGTTAGTGGTAGGGGAAAGAGGGCACGCTATCGGTGGATACCGCTCCATTGGGTACTGATCTAAGTTGGGTGGCACTTCCCTGCCGCCCAAGCATATACCTTACATATTCAGTTAGAATGGGTGGTTTGGGGCATGTATACATAATCTCTTAAAATACGTATAGACTCTATAGGATGCTTTCATAATCATATCCTCCCATGATCACTCAGAGTTCGCTAAACGACTGTGGGAGTTTCTTGAACGGAAGTTGCAGCCATTGAATAATGTGCATGATCTAGCCATAATAGACTTTTGAAAAGATCGAGTTCTTTTACGAAATAATACGCAGTCGTTTTTGGCATAGCTGTCGGTGTGACTATCGCCCATGTAGCGGGCTGAAAGAATAATAGTCGTCGTTAAAGCGGGATTGGCATGGCCACGTATTCACTCGTGGAGATGACTGAAGAATGTTTTAAAGCGTATTACGTCCTCCTAGCGTACCACTGCGCATTTTAAAAAAATCTGATGTGGGCAGCACATGACTTTCCTTATATAATGCAATGAATTAACTACTTTTTCAGCAAAAAAATTGCTTATTTTTATAGTAGATACTCATATTATTTTCAAGATATTGAATTTTCGCTAATTAGTCCTTATTTTCTTTGACTTAGCTTCGTTTTTAACCATTTGGCGAGATTTTCACCAATTTGGCAACATTTAAGAGAGTCGTCAAGTTGGCGACATCCCGCCATATTTGTCGTCAAAATCTCGCCAAGCGTTATAGACGGAAAAATAAGTTATGCTTATAGCAGATAAATGATTATTGGCGTTCAAATACAAAAGTAGTACTGAAAAAATCTTTTCTCGTGAATGAAACGAGCTAGATCCACGAAAATAATGTCACCAAATTTATCGCATGTTATTACATATGAAAAGAGAACATGTTTCTCAATAGTTAATATATATTTTTTTAATTTATGGGATTTTTTGAAACATTTATTTGAAAAATGTGCAATATCTAGAGAATGGTTCATTCTAGCGTTCTAAACTGTATGTCAATTATTTTCTAAGGAAAAAATTAAACAAGAAATGTCTATTTGCGTAACTATATTAAAGGTTTTTATTTTTTGATGATTTTTTCAAAATTTCACTCGAAAATTTAGAGGAGTTCTGAACATTTGATTACGTTTAAAACCAACAGGCTTCCAGTATTCACGGATTGTGATTTTTGTATCAAATTTCATTCGAATCGCTCTATTCGTTCGTGAGATATCGTCTCCAAAGACTTACTGACGCACACACACACACATACTTTCACACACACACACACACACACAGATATCACCTCAAAAATGCTTGATTCGTAATCAGGGATGCTTGAAACGTGCTCTCTCGTCAAAAACTCGAATTCGAATTTTCGATCCCGTC